>CM075016.1:19158024-19171850 GCA_037576675.1 Pangasius sanitwongsei | reverse complement strand
AAATCCATTGTGGTGGTGTATAGAGTCAAAAATGTTAGAATTGTGTCGATGTCCCAATATTTATGGACCTGACTGTATATTCTCCCACCAAAGAAAGCACTTTGAGTCCATTACCAAATCACTGGGGCTGTCAAAGACAAATGAAATGTGATGTTAGTGATTTCTTCTCAAGGACTGCACAAACGTAGAGGTCCCTGCACCACAGGGTTTCAAAGCCAGACAGGAAACATCTCCAAGGCTACGTGGAAAACTGAAAGGTTCCTTCTCCATAATGACCATACCAATATTGCAATATTTCACTTTGGCTTACAAACATCCAGTATCTTCTCAGGTAGCAATGGGGCCCCTGGAAATGATAAGTGCTGTCTGAAAAAATGTAGTGCTAAAGATCTGTTCTCACACTATCCTAATGATTTATGAAGTGTGATCAGATAACCGCACAGGAGACCCAAAGATAAAGGATGAAGCCCTGTCAAATCCTGGTCACTTCCATCTCTGGGCAGGAGCTTGTCACCATTCATTTCCCCACTTCAGCTGTCTGGGGTCTCCTCTCATTTTTCTACTGGAGCCACCATAATCTAGAATCAGCCATGCACACACTGGAGTAATTCTTACCCTCCTTCCCCCCTGACTTTATTCTACCAGCACAACTAAGATGAAGCGTACCATGTGGGAACTGTTATCAGGATTCCATCAAGGTCCCAGACACAGACAAGTGTAAATGGTGAGTGTCTCAAGCATAAAGCAGCATAAGGGGGTAAGGAAATAAAGTGTACCACTAACAAGCCCATGCTAACAGGGAATTGTGTAGGGTACTCAATCAATCTGAATGGGACAAAGGCCCTCCTTGGCACATTGTGAAGCAGAAACCTGCAGAGCAACCACACTCCATCTCGTTCATGGTCCTCTTTATTCAATTCGTTAAGAAAAGGGAGTCTTGACTAAATGTACCAATTATGCAGCTGCTTCACATGGTCAGGATGAAAAACTCTCATCACTCCAAATACTGGACACAGCCAAGGCCATGGCTGGAGGGCACAGTTAATTGTGGATGCTAAAGTGTTCTAGCACAAGATACACAACAGCAGCTTGGTCTACATCTGTCTCAGTCATTTGCCAAGTACAACCTTTTCAGCTATATTCCTCTATTACAGTCCAACTCATGCAGATTATGCTGCTTTAATTAATCACCATTATTTAAGTGAAATTACACAGTTTTAATATGTATGCAATATCCTGTGGTGCTTTATTAGAGATGATTATCTAATCACTAACAAAATTATCCATGTCCAAAAAATAGGGATTAGAAAATCTACAAATAAAAGATCATTTAATTTTTGGGAATATCTTGATGACTATTCATATGTTAGTAGCTATACATGTGGTTATATAAAGTCTGTAACTTTCTGCATTCTACATAATGAAACCAGAAAATGTTAATTGACATTGTACTGTTAAAGTGGTAAAATCCATAATAAAGTGAAACTGTAATATTGGCTCTAATTAAACATATTACAGCCTGCCATTGATCGTAATAGACACTGGGGAGGAGATTAAATTATTCACTTAAATAAATCTGCAATCTCAATACACCAATTGCAATTCCATTTGGACTATAGATTTGTATGGGTGAGTATAAAGGTGGTGGGAACTTCTTCTACACTGCTCTGTTAAGGGGAGAAGGCACTCATGAAGAGCACTGCGGCAATGCTTGGATGTGGATTTGGCAGCGATTTGCACCGTCTGTGTATCATCTTGCTCCCAACTGCTTTTGAGCTGTAAACCAGCTCCCATCAACTGCATCCAGTTATGGCAGAGCGTGAGAGACAGCTTGCTTTGGACTCTGGCCTTGGCAAGCTTAGTAAATATGCTAACCCAAGCAACATGGTCTAACAATTGCAAATTCATAAAAATTTGTATGACTCAATTTGTCAGAAAAGTTGTGACTAGATAAGGTTAGGGGTGGGGTAAACTGGTATAAGTTTTCTTGTGACTTTTATTTGTATGCAATATACTGTGAGATATTGTGAATATATTGAGAGAGAAGAAGCAGAACTATTCAAGTGGAGCCAAAACACACTGATCTGTCTAACTTCATGTGTGTGTCGTAATACCACATTCAACTGTTTTCAGGTTAGTAGATGCAATAAAGTCCTCTGGGATGACTCTTCACACCTTTTTTCCCTTTAAAGCAAATAAGTCATCCATTTTAGAGCCCATTCCCCACTTTCTTCCCATCTGCTGGCCTCTCTGTCAGTTTAAAATCACTTTACACTAAGCTGAAGTGTAATTTTGATTATTATGACACAACATGTTCACAAGTTTTTCAGTTTAATGCTACTCTATTGGTCATTCTGAAACAGAAAAGAAAAAAGAATCTTTAGAAACACAATGGGCACAAATGAGATGAAATTACAGCCAGCCACTCAAGCCCTTTTCTCTCACTTTTTTGTGCTCCACCACATTTTTCACAGTCAGACAAAAGGCTATTTAGTCGAAATTAAGGCCCATTCATCATACAAAGCAGCTCGAGATTGGAACAAACTGTAAGTGCTGTTAAAATCTTGACTGTGTCTAATTTAGAGGCAGAGCCCGCTGCTTTTAAAATAAGCTCCGCCATACCCTCTTCGGTACCGTGGAAACCTTTGTAAGGTGAAGACGAGGACAGCCAATAAAGAGCAAATCCCTTTCAGCCAGAGGACAGCAGGTAACTAATAACGCAAGGACTCCAATTTAAACACAGCTTTTCACTAAACTGTCCCAAATGTCTAAATCCCTTTCAGCTGGAGTGTTTAAGTCAAGTTTCTAAAACATCTGTTCAGATGTACAGTATTTTCCAGAATGGTTAGCTTAATTAAATGCAAATAACATACTGGATTTTACAGACAGACAGACAGACAGACAGACAGATAGATAGATAGATAGATAGATAGATAGACAGATAGATAGACAGATAGATAGATAGATAGATAAGCAGGTCACTGCAAATACAGAAGTAGTAGTCCTACCTCCAAGAAGCATGTCCCTGCTGCAGTGTTCTCCTTAAGAGATGCGTTGTAGAACTTGCTTCCAAAAACAGGTTCATTGTCATTAATATCCTGAAGGATGACTTTGACTACAGCAGTGGAGGACAGAGGAGGTCTACCCCTGTCCATAGCCACAATGATCAAACTAGGAGTAGGGTCCGTCTCATAATCCAGCTGAGTGAGGGTAGTGATGATGCCAGTGACGGCATCGATGCTGAACCAGTCAGAATGAGTCTCAAGATTCTGCAAGATACTATATTGGACATCTCCATTAGGGCCCTGGTCTTTGTCTCGTGCTGTGACCTGTAGCACAAAGCTCCCTGGAAAGATTACTTCTGGGATTACCTGGGTGTATTCTTGTTGGTCAAATATAGGTGGGTTGTCATTGACATCGGTAACCTGGATGATAAATGAAGACTCAGCCCGTAAGGGAGGGGTTCCAGAGTCTGTGGCCATAACCCTCAGTTCATAGCGGTCCCGTTCTTCACGATCCAGGATCTCATCTACACATATGAGGTAGATGATATTATCTTTAGTGGTCAGAGCAAATTTTCCGTCTCCACCCTCCAAAGACACATTGACATTAGAGTATTCCCCATAATCAGGGTCTGTGACGGAGATCCGTGCTACATACTGGCCAGGCTGTGCACCTTCAGATATACGCGGTGAGCCATCTTCGCTAAGGAAGATGATAGTCATGGTGGGCTGGTTGTCATTATAGTCCCGCACATGTATGGTTACAAAGGCATTGGTGACCTCAGGTTGTGTAGCATTGTCCCTTGCCTGAACGACCAGCTCATGAACCTTCCTCATCTCATAGTCCAAGGGCTTATTCAGAGTTATTACCCCAGTCTGGGAGTTAATGACAAAGTAGCGATCAGGGTCACTCTGTCTCCTGTTAATCTCATAAAGCACCAGGCCATTGTCACCCTCGTCAGCATCTGAAGCAAATACTTGCAGTATGTTGTTGCCTGGCTGCAGGTTTTCAGAGATCATGGCATGATACCTGCTCTGGTTAAACACTGGGGCATTGTCATTGATGTCCTGCACAGTCACGTCCAGGATCATCTGGCTAGTCTTCTTAGGAGATCCACCATCGAAGGCCTCCAAGAGGAGAGTATAGGATGACCTTTTCTCCCTGTCTAAAATGGCATTGACTACCAAATCCAGATAAAGTACTTGATTGGAGCCTCTTCTGGTTTCAAGAAGAAAAGCCTGCCCCACATTTCCATCTGTTATAATGTAACCTTGAGTTGTTAGCTGGTCCTTGTCTGCATCCAAGGCAGGTTCAAGGGGGAATTTAGTACCTATGGTGGTCTGCTCTGGGATTTTGAAGGAGGCCCGTTTTCTGGGGAACACTGGAGCATGGTCGTTGATGTCATTGACTAAAATGGTCACCTCCACTGTCACAGCTGTCATGGTAACCGCTATGAAATTGTAGCGATCTCGTACTTCCCGGTCCAAGACCTTTGCTGTCCTTATGATGCCCGTGCTCTCGTCAATGTCCAGGTCTGTTCCAACACCTGTTCCCTCATGATCTGAGATGAAGTAAAGAGACGCTGTAACACCTGGGGGCAGGCCAGCACTAATGTCTCCAACTACAGTACCTGCTGGTTGCTCTTCGTCTAGCTGGAGCTCCAGTGTACCAGGCACCATAGAGGAGTGAGCTGTGAAAAGTTCAAGAGCCACACAGAGAAGCACGAGCAGCCTGCTATCCCATGTCCTGTGTTGATGGATTTGGTCCATTATTGTGCTTCCCACTCCTGTTAGCACTTTCTTCATTTTAGTTGCTTCTTACCAAACCTATAAGTATAAAATAAGGAGCTATTAGCTTGAGACTCAATGACTTGACATTCATCTATATTGCCTTCCAGACAATAGAAATTAAATTTTCATAAACAACCAGTTATTTTTCTAAAGGATTTGGTAAGGTTAAGTCAGGAATACTTAAGAAGCATTTCCCTATTTGTCTAGTCCTAGTCCTAGGCCTAGTTCCTAACCCCACAGTGGACACACATTTATGTAAATTATTCTCACCTAATAAGTCAACACCTTATTCTTCTCACCAAGAGGAACAAAAACCACAGGCCCAGTGTATAAGTCCAGAAAAAAGACAGCACAAGTCTATTTTATTGCTTTTACCTTCTAGTTAAATTGAATAAGCATGGAACCTGTGCTACTGGCCAAGACAGTTTCATCGTGCTTGACGCGTAACAGTACCCTATAGTACATGAGTATACAGAGTTAGTGGGTGTAATGGAGACTCTGGGACCTGAGAAAATGTTGACACACACTCACTAGTAGGGTGTGAGCCCTGATATCGGGAGTCTAAAAGACCCTTTGCAGTATCGAATACTCCCTCTGCAGCCATTCCTTTTGGTGTGTTAACTTGAAGAATGTCCTCTTGTACTAGCCATTCTGTGCAGACAGAGACCATGATCTTAACCAGAAAGTGCTGCTTGCAAGGCAAAACATAATTTCCTCCATGGGTCCTGAACAGAAGTAATGAAAGCTAGGTGGAATCATCAAAGCACAACGGCTGTTAACTCAATGATTTATCAATGGCAAAGATAATATATAGGATTGTAATCATGCCACTAAAATGTGAATTGGCAAAAGCAGAGGTCTCTCTCAAGTGAGCTCTTGGCGCTTACAAAATCTTTAGTATTGCAAATTAAAATTGTGCCTTGCGGACTTATGCAGAGATAATTAAGACACTCAATGTGAATTTAACTCTTTTCAGACAATTCCATGATTCAATATGCTACTAATTGTGTTATAAATACTATGTGAGACAGGTGATTCAGAATTTATACATGCTTGTTAGATGATGGTAACATTTTCCATTCTCTAGCAGAGACATTTTTGTAAGACATATAATATGGATTTTTTTCTACCAAAATAAGAATGAATTATGTGTTTTTCTTTTAGTTAATGAGGTGTAAGAGCTGATGAAAATAAATTACTCAATAATGTGCACACCTTAATGTTTTCTTTAATATATTAAACAAGGTTTAGTTTATTAAGAGCTGGGCTTTGCTTTAAACACTCTGCAGGACCACATAAATCCAGAAATACATTACAAGCAATGTAAAATGACTTCTCAAAAGGACTCATTATCACTACTTTCACTATAAACTAGAAGGATAAAAATGAAAACAGACTGTTTTGGTGGTATGAAAACACTATAACAAGAGCTGAAACACAAGCCCCCCTTTTTTTCTCTTTAAAAAAATGTCAAAACACACCAGCTTACAGATAATCAGTCTACTCGATTAGTCAGATCAACTTGGATTAGGACTGGAATAAAATTCTGTAGGACAACTGATCTCCAGGAACAATGGGGTAGGAATACACCCTGGATGGGGTGTCAGTCCATCACAAGTCACCATGCACACACATTAACACATTCACACCTATGGGCAATTTAGGGTAGCCAGTTCATCCACTGGTATGTTTTTGGGAGGTGGAAGGAACCTAGAGAACCCCTGCCACCCTTAATAATATGCGGCTCCTCCATTTTTCATTTTTTATCCAACAAAGAGACCACAGTCCTGCCCACTTGGTTTCTATTGGCTCACAAGAGAGAGGCTTGTGAATTCGCAGGCCAAAGTTCACCTAGATACGATCAATGCGAAACCAAAGTAACTGCTAGCAGGAGCACATCCTTTCTTTTCCACTGAGTGAACCTTATTCGGCACCCTATCTGAAAAATGTACAAAAGCATAATATTATGGTGTCCCCCATATCACCACTGTGAGAGGTCAAAAATCGTAAATGCTACACCTAAACAATAGTTGCTGAACTTGTGTAATTTAGAAGAGTGCATTCTTTTTTGATGGAGATGACTCAGAGAAACTAAAAATGCTTAAAGGTGCACATTGCACATATTACAGAGTCTCATGTGAATACGTATATGTTTCGAGGTTGGTGGTAGTGCATGTGCGTGTGCGAGTGACAGATGTGTGCCGTGCGCCTGATTGTGGTGGTCTGTCTACCCAATAGTGGTGACAGTCTGCGTGTGTGTGTGTGTGTGTGCGCGCGAATGAGAGAGTGGGGATGGAGGGCTCCACGCAGTCTGGCCTGCACCCTCTCTGGCTCTGCTGCATTGTAATTGGGGTGTGCTGGAAGGCTGCCTGTGCATATGGGAATCCAATCCTCATTTAAGTCTGTCAGCAGTGGAGTGACACACACAAGGAAATGCTCACACATACATAAGACAGTAGGAGAACACACACACACACACACACAGAGGCAGACGCATACACGCAAAAAGCGGAAAAAAGGAAAAACTTTTAAAGCTTGAGTCATGCAGATATTTCAATTCAATGTGCCTAATATGCAAAGCTCCGATATCAAATATCATAAAATAGCTCAAATGAAACAGCTATTAGCAAAGATGAAAAGAATTGTTTTTATTCAGACAGAGAGGTCGTACCTCCAGTGACTGGCCCTGGAATAGAAAAGGGGGTCTCTAGAGATTTTGGCCCTCTACCTAATGGATATAGCAGACCTACACAGGCCACACTAGACTTGCCCTGTGTCAAATGAAGCTAGACCACTATGGTTCTCCATCCAAGATATCTTTCTTATTCTTGCATTTAATACCTAGTAAAAATATATGGTATGAGGAGTCTACTGCTGGTTTGCTTCCAAAGTGTGGAGGCTGTAACACACCACACAGCCAGACTGATCAAAGTGATTTTTTTCAACGAGGGAGTTCCCAACACTTAAAAAAAAGAAAGCTGCGCATGCTGCTGCCAAGGCTTCTCAAAATATATACTTTGAAGATATTAGGAGTTCATCCTGCCAAGAGGTGTGAGTGCTCATTTGAAATGTTTTGGTCATAGTTATTGATAGTAAGAAAAAGAAATAAGAGGCCAAGAAGATTTTCCTTAAAACAGTGGATACACAGGCTTTAATCTGAGACACTTTTGGTCAAATAATTGAAAAAAAATATTATTAGACATTGGCAAATCTGTTAAAAATACACCTAATCACCTCTTATGGGGTAACACAGTGGACTCTAGAGAGAGATTTTCCACACGAAAAACCCCATCCTGATGGCTTGTAGATGGCAAATTAAATCTAAACCCCTTTAGTTCATCTTTCGGGGGAAAGGTTCAATGTGGAACCCTACAGAGTGTTTTTCCCATCAGTGACGGTTCCAAGAAGTTAACAACCTTTAATACCAAAAATGTCACCATTAACAAATCTGTTAAAAACATGGCTACTTGAATCTTAGACGCTGTGGTCTCTAGAGTGAGATTTTTCCGATCTGAATGCTGGGAAAATCCTATCCTGATGACATAACAATGACAAAAAACTTTTGATGAAATATAACTGCTTAAACTTAAAGGTTCTATGGAGAATCCTTCAATTTTCCTTCAGAAAAATTTTACACTTTAAAAAGGTGTATTTTTAGCAGGTATATTTACATTCATTTATATTGCATTGTTTTGAAGATTTCAAAAAATGACTTATCAGCACTTTTTTTTTCTTATGCAAAAAAATGGGCTCCACATATCATTCATTCACATGCATGACCCTCTCTTAAAGAACTAATAAAATAAAGTAAAAAAAAAAAACACTTTAAAAAAATCAAAGGATAGAATACCTCCGTATAAAAGAGAACCAGTCTTTATAATGCATATAATGACTAAGGAAATGGCTTAGAGGCAAACAGCCTCAGGATGTTGGCTTTATGACGTTGTTTAAAGTTATATGTTCATGGTGTTACAACAAAAATCTGGAAGGTTAATCGGGACAAGGTTTTCATCCTTCCTTCCTAGCTCCACCTTCAGGTCACATGGTTGACCCTATAGCCAAGATGACAAAGCGCACGTGGTCCGTAATTATAGAAAATGGCCCAGTTGAAGGAAAAAGAAAACATTCACTTTGTAAATGCCACAATATCTCCCGTGATGGGGTCTGACAGTACTAAAGTGAAAACAGGCCTACCTTATTTGCTTAAAAAGCATGCCCCAATAACATGTAATGGTCATTTTAAATTCCCACTGACCCCTAAAACCTCAGGGGGATTTTTAGCTCTCCTGTAATGGTGCTTAAAGAACATGTGAACTCTTATACTGTTACTGTCTCTCCTGATGCCTTCGCCCTTTCAGCCAGTAGTTCTATTTCACAGAATGGGGCCAAAGAGCTGACAGGGGAGAAAAAAATTAATCTAAACAAAGCCAAACAAAGAACGCCGTCAAACACTGTTACCATTCTGCCAAAGTGAAAACAACTACAGCTGGCCTGAGCAACTGCGTTCTCTCTCTTGCGTTCAGGATGTCATCTTCCCACCGGCGGATGGTCAGCATCGCCTCACAAACACCTCAACTATCAACACTAGAGATTATGTTTAAAAGCATGAGTGCAGAGCCAATCAAAATCTCCTTATAAGTTTACATTTCTCCAAGGTTCATTTATTCAAAAGGGCAAATGAGGAAAAGGCAATATATTTGCCAAAGTATGTTCTATCTAGGCCATGAATAGGGTTCTTCATGTTCTTTGTAGAGTTCCACCACTCAGACCACCTACAACATTCCAACACTGTAAAAAGGTTTGTACTTTTATGGCTAATATTGTTATATTTACATTATATTTACCTATATCACCTTTAACCATATATGGCAGATAACAGCATTTAATATTGTTATCCATATTATCACTTTTGAAGTGACAATCCATAAAATCACATTACTCTAATTCATAATTCATAAAAGAAATCTCTAGTAGCACGAGAAACTGCCACTAGAGGATTCCATTAGTATATTAATTTTATATTTTAGTATAGCTTAATAAAGGTAAATCTAAACCCTTTCAGTTCGTCATTCTTGGGAAAAGTTCTGTTGTTGTCTATTGTTTACAATCAGCAAAGTTTCCAAGCTAAACCCCTTTAGTAAGCTAAGAACCTTTAGGGCCAAATGCAGACCTTTTCTTTTTTGAATCACCCACCATACTGTAATAATAATAATAATAATAATAATAATAATAATAATAAATATTCAGCATAGTGTATTTGTCATACAAGATAATTTGAACCTCCTGCAGTCAACAGTAGCAGACAGTGCTAGTACAGTTCCTAGTACAAGCTACGAGAAGAGCTTAAGATCATTTGCACACATATGTTGCTGCCAAGCTACACCTCACAGTAGTATTGTCTAAGGATGCGGCAACATTTTGTTGTTTATGTTGAAGTATATTTATGTTTATTTCACATTTCTGGAAGGAGCCTCCAGTGCCAGCACTTTATATTTAAGCAATATCGCAGAGGCAAGAGTGCTGTTATACTGAAGATCCACACGGCTTCTTCTATTCAGTACAACAGCATAACTTTTATCCAACACTTCTATAAACAAGAAGTTAACATTGGGTAACTGGCATTTAAGACACAACATGGGTAAATAATTTGTTTATTTTTGGTCCATCAACGAAAATATGTCCCAAAGAAGCCACAGCTGGATAGAGTGCTATGTGTTGCCATGGTAACACTGAGCCTGACTGACAGCCCATAGTAAGTGTAGTAATGGTTTCAGTGTAACGAACTGCTGCTAGAATTGGAATTTTATGTAACGAACACAGACAAGCGGAGTGATACAAACAGTGCAGTTACACTAAATATCAGCACCCTTGGAATACCGCTTGTCCAATCAAATTAGTGATTAGTGAAGACAGGAAAGTCTTCAAGACAGAGGACTTTGCAGTTTCCGGTTTCTCTGTAACATGACAAGCTGTGTTTTTTTAAAACCTTATTTTCTTTATAAACAGAGGCTGGTGAGGGAATGACCCTTCATAGCCTCTATATTAGAGTGTCAACATGAACAGTTAAAAAGCATGGTGTGTTGTTCATTAATAAATGAAAAATTGTAATATTTGGTAAATTGTTTGTTATAAGAGTAATAAAACACTTCAGAATGTGCTGTTATTAGAAAAAAATATCACTTTGGGGTGGTAAGGTAACTCACACAACCCTGTTGTTGATTATTTTTCTGCAATAATATGCCCCTGAGCAATTTATTCCTAACTTAATCTACACTAATGGAGCGTCAGGGGAATCCACACACACCTGCACTCACTTCCTCTAAGAGCTCAGCTGCTGAGGACATCACAATTACAGCCCACTGATTTAAGCTCACATTACTTAAAACATTCTCATTCTACAACACAAAGTAGTGTTTAACAATGATAATACTCTACACTGACTAATATGTCGTCACTGGGAAGATGCATTCCTGCAGATGAGATAAGCCTGATGAATGGATGGAGATCCACAGGAGCCGATAAGGCTGGCAGGAAAAAGAAAAACACGCCAGCACTCTGATGTGTGCACACTCTTGTGTTACAACACACCCTAACACGCAAGGAAAAAATAATAAATAACAGCGCCTCTCTCCATGGTTTATCCACCGGTTGGTGATCAGCTCTTTCCCACAGCCGCCGACCCGGCGTGTGTGTTTGTTGAACTGTTTATGGAGGAAGGCTGGAAAAAAACAAGGCACTACGCGTGCTGCAGGGGCCTTTGAACATGACACCGGCTGACACAGCTTCAGTTACGCTGCACTGATTGGAAACATCTGGCGGCTCAGAGAGAAAGAGTTCAGTCCAGAGTTTACGGAGTTCACCGTGCGCAATTTTAATGGAACACAGCCTGGTCGCTCATCGTATCTATAGGATGTATCATTTCTGCTATCTCCCTAACCATATGGAGAACTGGACTTTCCAATAGTTGCACCTACTGCTAATAAATCAAAACGGTGTGTGAGTAGAAACATGTTTCATTTGTTCCTGTTCTTGGGCCTGTGCCTCAGGACATGAGGGAAACAATTAGCACGCACTCTGCTTTGATAGCTATCACATTTATGTTCTTTATCACCTGGGAACATATCTTTGTTGTGCTTTACCCTCTCCAGAACTACACGTACACCAAGATTTATCTTGATTTATTGCAGAACAAGAAGTCAGCAGAGGAAACGGCCTCTGGATTGCAGTCGCAAAAAACAAACGATGATGACGCTGGGACGATAAAATGCCAGTGGCTGGGTAGAAAAAAGTAGCCCAGAGTTCAGTATGGCAGTAAAATATATGAGCAGGTAGAGTTTAATGAGAAACTCAATGGCCATCTGGTATCCATGCTACACTCAATAGTTTCTATACTAACCATTTTGGAAAGATTTCACAAGGTACGATGATAATGACACTACATCTCATTAAAGAATGGAGCAATCTAGTGCAAAACAAAGATTGTGGAAGATCATGTGTCGTCAGCGAGGTACCAGTCTGGAGCCAAAAGAATGAAATCCAGAGTGATGTAAAGTTATGAAAGTGGTTGTAATGACTTTTTTCATTGCTCTAACAGAACTCAGTTCACCTAAGGCAAGAGTTGAGGAGTGAATTACTACTCTACAGGGAAGAGTGTCTACTGACATAATCTCTGGATTGTCTTGAAAGCCCAGCTTCAACTCAGAGCATCCATTCTTCGCCTGTTTTCTTTGTAAACTCTATAAATTTTGCTCAAATCCGGTAACTAATAAAAAAATGTCTCAAGCGCTAAACTCCTTCCCGTCGATTTGGCACTCTCTGCTGAACCAAATTTTCCCCCTGTCTCCTCCGAGAGTTAAGATTTACTGATCGATTAGCTGCAATCTGCATTATGTTCTCTGGAATCAAACGTTCAGTTCTCCCTAAAAGATCATCATGCAAATGATGCTTAAATACAATGTTTTTCAATCGTATGGAGAAGAAGTAGCACAAATTAAATGGGGTATGACGCACGAGCTGTGTGAATCACAAGCTGAAAAACAAGTGAGCAAACGTATGGCATTTGACAAATGATCTAAGGTTGCTAGAGGGGAATTGGGTTGTACTGCCTTTTTCTAGTAAGCCAAAAAAAAAAAAAAAAAAACAGTCAGGAGGAAAGAGTAGCCAAGTCATGAGCAGTGCGGGACCATAGAAACCGTCAACTGTTTCAATGAGACACTGGAGTTATAGTAACCAGAATTCATTAGTTAAAGAAAACACACTCCTGGTGCACGGGCACGCCACTGCTACTATAATGAATATTAATTATGGTAACCCTCGGAGGATGATTAGGAATGTGGTGTGAAGGAGTCTCAACATGGCACTCATACAAAAGCACAGCGCTGACCCACAGCAAACAAAAGAATTCCACTGATGGAAATTTCACAAAAAAAACAAAAAAACAACAACTAAATTTTAAAAGAATGTCTTGGAGGAAGAAGGGGCAAATCTATATGCACAGACATGACGGTTGAGAAATAAATGAAACTAGAGCTCAGCCACTGTTATTCCACATGTATGTACTTCCTTGAGGTGGGTGGCTTTGCTAAAAATACTCCAATTTCCAAAAATGCACTTGTGCAAGCAATGAAGAATATAATTTGCTGTAAAGCAACCAGCAAGGTATGAAATATTCTATTGTAAACTGATTTAGCAAAATCACCAAGCATGGTATCTGGAGATATAAAATGCTACACTGTTCATGTATACACTGTGCTACTTAAACACACAGAAGAAGCAGCTGGTGATGAGAATACGCAGGGTGACTGGCAGCAATTCACACACAAGCATCCAGTTTCCAGAGAAAAAAAGAAAAATGAAAGGGCTCCTGCATGCAATTCATTCATTTATAAAAAGGTTTTTGGAAAAAAAAAAAAAAAAAAAAAAAAAAAAAGAAAAAAATGGTAGCATGAAATATGAATGAAAAAAAAAAAAAAGAAAAAAAATAAAAAAAAATTTATTAAAAAAAACAATACCTGAAAAAAATAAATTAAAAAA
>CM075016.1:19140662-19158014 GCA_037576675.1 Pangasius sanitwongsei | reverse complement strand
TTTTAAACCGCTGGGTTTCTGTCACAAAAACACAAAAAAAAAAACTTTTTAAAAATAAAAAAAAAAAACTAAAATGTTTCATTAATTAAATTAATTAATTTAAAAAAAGTTTTTTTTAAAAAAAAAAAAAAAAAAAAAAAAAAAAAAGAGAGAAATGGTCAGAGTGCTCTTGCATGCACTTCACTTCAATGAAAAAAAAGAAAAAGAAATTTATTATACTACACAGTTCCTGTATACAATTCATTATCAAATCAAACATCCAGAACGAAGAAAAAAAGAGAGGTGAAAAAAGGGGAATGCAGGGGTACTCCTGCATTCACTTCACTTCACTCTCAAACATTCAGCTTTTGGAAAAGAAAAAAAAAGGTCAGAATACACCATACTCCTGCATGAAATTCACTCTTTTAAAAAAAGAGGAAAAAAGGCAGGGAAAAAAGGAAACTAAGAAGAATCAGGTCAGAATACACAGTGCTTCTGCATGCAGTTTACTCTGAAACGTTCAGGTTTCAGGGAAAAAAGAAGACGACAAAAGAAAAAAATGCTTGGAATAAACAGGACTAGACTAGAGACTAGACAGGACTGCATGTAATTCATTCTCAAACATCCAGTTCTAAAATTTAAAAAAAAAGAAAGAAAAGAGGAAAAAAATAGAAATACACAGTGCCCCTGCATGCAAACTCTCACAAAAACAGCTTTGGGGGAAAAAAGAGGGGGGGAGTGCTGTTCACTGCAATTCACTCTCAAACATCCAGCTTTTGGGGGGAAAAAAAAAGAAAAAGGAAAAAAAAGGGGAAAAAAGGGGGAAAATTATTAGAATACACAGTGCTCTTGCATGCAATTCACGATCAAACATCTAGTTTTGGGGGGAAAAAAAGAATTAAAATTAGAGTAGTGTGCAGTCCTGTATGCACTTCACTGTCAAACATCCAGCTTTTTGGGGGAAAAAAAAAGAAGAAAGAAAGAAAAAACAAGAAAAAAGAGAGAAAAAAATAAAAGATGGCCAGAATACACAGCACTCTTGCATACACTTCACTGTCAAACATCCAGCATTTGGAAAGAAAGAAAAAAAAAACAAGAAAAAAAAAAAAAGAAAAATGGTCAGAACACACAGTGCTCCTGCATGCAATTCAGTCTCAGACATCCAGCTTTCGGGAAAAAAAAAAGAAAAAAAAGAAAAGATGGTCAGAATACACAGTGCTCCTGCATGTAATTAACTCTCAAATATCTAGATTTGAAAGAAAAAAAAAGGGGAAAAACAAAGAAAAAAAGGGGGGGGGGGGTCAAAATACACAACGCTTCTGCATGCAGTTCACTCTCAAACATCCAGGATTTGGGAGGAAAAAAAAAGAAAGAAAAAAAGAAAGAAAAATAATTAAATGCTCTGGCCAGCAGTCAGATTTATGCTTTGTATATGTATGTAACCCTATGATGCCACTCTCCCTCCTCTCCTCAGTGTTCACTGCAGGTCACACTGCTCACTGTAATTCATAATTAAGTGTAAAATACGAGATGATGTTCTAACTTCCTTCAGCACACATGCATCAATCCTCAGAGCGAACTGTGAACTACAAACGTTTAGCTTGTCCTCAGTGATTTATTGAGGTTTTAAGACTGACAAACTTCACTGAAGCCAGAAATGAATGAATAAATAAAGGATATTCGATTAATAATTAATAAGGCGTGTCAACAACTTGTCTTGAATCTCAGAGGTGTGTGTTCATCTCATTCTGTCGATAATTGATGATTAACATGAGAAGCAGCAAAAGTGCAAATCAAAAAAAAAAAAAAAAAAAAAAAAAACAGGGGTAGTGATGTTAGGGGGAGTGTTAATGATGATAAATATTTCATTTTTAAAAATGTTGGTTAAAATCACAGTAAAAATAAATAAATAAAATAAAATAAAATAATAATAATAGTAACCACAATAGGAAATAAACAAATAAATATTACTGCTACTACTGATAATATTAATAATAATAATAATAATAATAATAATAGTAGTAGTAGTAGTAACTACAGTAGGAAATAAATAAATAAATACTACTGCTACTACTGATAATAATAATAGTAATAATAATAATAATAGTAACCACAGTAGGAAATAAATAAATAAATAAATACGACTACTACTACTGATAATAATAATAATAATAATAATAATAATAATAATAGTAACCACAGTAGGAAATGACTGTACACTGTAAGCACTGTACTGGAAATGAAGGCATTTACAGAGACAGCATAAAGTTGACACACAACTACAGAGGTACTTACACATACACACACACACACACAGCAGTCAGTGGTACTTACACTCATCTGCTCTTGGTTTGCACTGAGGCTGATTTTTCCCCAAAACTGTTCACCAAAAAGTCTTCTCTTACTCAGAGAGGAAAAAAACAAACAAGCGATGCTGAGACAGTATCCTCTTAAATTATATCCATCTCCCGATTTGGTCCTCGTGTGTGTGTGGTAAAAACATTCCAGGTCTGTGTGTGTGTGTGTGTGTGTGTGTGTGTGAGTTTCCAGTTGTCAGTGTGTGAAGATCTGCACCGCTTTCTAAACGGATTTCCCAGTGAAAGTGTGCCTGGTTACAAACCTCTCCAGCATCCAACTCTTCACTCCACACTTCAGGGGGACGCGCACCAGACCCCGCCCACTTCAGCCAAAGTCACGCCCATGTTTTCATTTGAATAATTTAAGCGCCACGTGCAGGACCGTAGCCACGCCCCCGCCCCTCTGTCGGAAAGGGGAGGACACTCAGTTTCTAACAGACTTTGGTGCCCCCAATCTGCATAAGAAGGAAATTACTACTATTGTGAAAAGCAGTGGGGGTGAATAAAATTGCTCTTAAGCAAGACTCACAATATAGCTCTATATTTTTCCAAAAAAAGTAATTATTTAAATGCAAAATAATCCAAGATGATAAATTCAAGTGAAATGTGGGTTTTGTTTTATTGCCGTTCCTTTATACAGCTCGTATACTGTACATTTGAACAAAATGTAATTTCTTCAGGGCCATAGAGCAACACATAACAATACAGTAGCACAGTACACATGACTGCATAAAGTGCAAATACATAACAATGTGAGACAAGTGCAAAATATACAATAAATACACATGACGATGCATGTTAACTAGACAACTAGACTCGCTATTCCCAAGGCAAACAGTGATGTATAATGTAAAAATTAGCAGTAAGATCAAGTAAGATGTAGCAGCAAGTAGGCTAAAATTGTGTCTTATTACAGTAGAGTGCCCAAGTGCAGGTATGCAGTGATGGTTGTACTTTGGTGGGTGTTAGGAAGGGTTCGACTTGTCCAGGTGAGTGCTGGGAGGCAGCAGTGCGTTGAGTATTCTGACTGCCTCAAAGAAGAAGCTGTTGTGAAGCCTGGTGTTGGTAGTATGGATGCTCCGGTACCCTGTTCCAGATGGCAGGAGGGTGAAGAGTCCATGAGAAGCGTAGGAGGGATCGTCTACAATGCTGGTGGCCTTGTGGATGCGGTTGTGGTAAAAGGTGTCGAAGATGAGTAGAGAGACCCTGATGATCTTCCCAGATCCTCTCACAAACGGTTTAAGACTGCACACTTCCCACACCCAGCAGTGAGACAGCTGGGTTGTCCTGGGATGTCAGAGGATGACAGAGATCTGTCTTATCTGTCTTATAATGATTTAAGAACATTAGATAAACAGAACAGGTAAAAACCTGGACACACCACTAAATTAATCAAACATAAAACATCTAAACCACATTACTGCACCTTTCATTGGAAAGTAACTAATGCACACTCAAAAAGTCACCAAAAGTCGAAGAACAAATGAACAAAAAAACAAAGAACCGAACAAGTTGTACAAACAGCAGTAATCAGTGAATGGTCACTGGGAATATCTGTTTGTGTAAGCACAGTTTTCCATATTAAACTTGCTACAAATATCAGATTTCAATCTGGATACCCAGAGACATATTTGACCACAAGTGAGAATGTGTAGAATGTGATTAAAATCTTATATATAATATAAGCATGCAATCCTGACACAAGACACAAGAAACAAACATGTATAAATGGAGTTAAAAAGGTAGTGTGGTAACAATCCGATCAGTTTAAAAAACAGATCTGAAAACAATACCTAGTAAATTATCTGAAAGCTTTTAATTAAATTAGGGGGATGATTTGGCAAGGCAAAGCAAATTTATTTATATAGCACATTTAATACACAAGGCTATTCAAGGTGCTTTAAAAATAAACAAATATAAAACAATTGAAAAGAGAGAATATTAAAAATGAATATGATCTTTTTTAAAAACTATTAATTTTCTTTATTAATATAGCCAAAATATATCACAATACATTATAAACAGAAAAAGAGAAGTTGTATATTAAGAACAAAAATACAGCACATTTTTAAACCTTCAGTCAGCTTCCTGTTACTGTGAGTATAACAGTACTTGAACATATACCAAGATTGTATCATCATATCGCCCACTTATAATTTAAAGCTACATAGTACATAGGACTTTTTTGTTGTTAAAAAATTGTGGGGACCAAAACATAATGTACAATATAATGTTCGTGAGGTGCTGTGAATCTCCCTGATATAAAGAAATAGTTATTATTACATGATTGTATTTCACAATCAGTGCTGGATCAGGTTGGAGTTGGTGGATACTTTGTACTCATACATCATATGCTAGCACAGATACACCAAACTCCATCATGCCACAACATTAGGCACAAAAGTATTCCCACTACTTTCCAAGTTATCAGGAGAAAGCGTGAACAAATCCAATAATACAGTGTGTCCCAAAAGTCTCCATGTATAGGGGACTATGTTGTAACCAGGTTGGTTGTGCCTTCGTCAGTGGATGTTCGTGGACATCCACTTCTCAGTTGGTCCGCAACACTTCCAGTCTTTTTGAATTTGTTAATAAGTTTGACAAGAGTGTCATTCTTCAAGAGGCCTTCTTTTGTCGCAGGCATTCTTAAAGGCTATCTGAAACACACACACACACACACACACACACACACACACACATATATATATATATATATATAAACTAAGTATGAAAAATCTTGGAAGATATTTTGCTAAAAAGTGTTAATTTAGGACACCTGTACTATAAGACTAAAATTGGTGGGAAGCTGGTGAATAATAGATGATAACCAGCCGATTTATGCTCATTCTGGAGTTTGTATCGTTACCCAGTTGTGAAGCTGCTGAACTAAAGATGACCAGTTAATGACTAATAGGAAGTGTTCATGTGTTTAGCCAGTATGTTTGTATTTCAAACTCGGCAATATTTGGGCAGCGGTGAGTCACCTGGAGAGTCTGTTCACCTGGAAGTCTATATTTATCACTCAGTGTTTTAGCTATCATGCTAATACCTAATAGGTTTGACAGGTGAGAGAACAACAAACATAATAAAAAATAATGAAATACATAGAGAACACAGCTCAGGTAATAAAAATACACACAATGGAAACAACCAGAAGTAATAGCTTAGTGTAAAGATAGTTATCTACCCTGCATATAGTTAGAGTTAACAGGCTAGTTTGTGTCTAACAGTATCAAAAATGCAACTCTCCAATGCAGATACACTACTCAGTGTGTTTTATTTGGTTTGGGATGCAGCCCTGCATTCTCTGTGAGCATCTATTGAGCTGTGAGATGAATCTACACAGCGGAGGACGAGCACATCAGAAGCCACTGTTACACAATGTTGTTCAGTGATTAGCTTGTAATAACATTCTACCAGAGAGGGAGAATTTCCAAAATCTTACATCCTGTAGCTGCTTTAAGTGTTTAGACAGACTACAATGGCTATCTATACATTCGGGTTTCCTTTCTTTTTTTTAACGTGGGAAGAGGAGACAACTAAGAGGACGGTTTAAAGGGCAGAGAGGCCTGGCTTGCTCTGAGTGGGTGAGTGTGGACCAAGGAGGCTTGTAACTAAACGTTTCCTTCTATCTGCCAATTGTCTGGTTTGAGGGAAGCGCACACTGAGACTTTCATCTGCAGCTGAAGAAGAGCCATGACCTTGGCTTACATCCTTGGCCCATTGGTCCTGAGAGACAGCGCAAGCAAAATCACTGTCTGTCTGCAAATAAATCCTCCTGACATCAATTTAAGCAGAACACTGCTGAAGTATTTATATAAAGCAGACTCCAGTCAATAGCTCCATGATGGTGCTGTGCAGCAGCACTATTCCCAATACTACGCCTACAGTGCCTTTAAAATGACTGCATACATTATGGAAACATTCTTTATACCTGGTCTTGCAATAGCAGAGTGTTTTATAGTTTTGTGTCCTGTCTAAAGCACTGATCATTTCCTGTAAATGTCAGTGTAAGCTTAATCAAGGACATCAGCACTACAGTCTGCAGTTCCAGTTATTTCTCCCAGCTCAGTTTGACAGTTTGATGCCTCATCAAATGTCATGGCAATCTTAATTATTAGTATGTATCTTCCATGCCTTTCCTCCCTGCATCACTGACTCTCAGAATGATGAAACATTATTCTACATAATTTAAGACATCTTGCAGAGCAATGCATAACATCATGTGGATAAAGGTCAAGAGCTTCAGTTAATGTTCACATCAAACATGGGGGAAAAAAATGGGATCTCACTCACAGGCTGGTTTGAGTATTTCAGAGAAAAACGCTGATGATCTGGAATCAGGAGCTTATACAGAATGGTGTGGTGAAGGAAAAAAAAAAAAAACATCCAGTATTTTGCAGTGTGAGGTCGAAGTGTAATGACCAGACTGGTTTGAGCTGACTGGGAGGCTACAGTAACTCTTTACACCAGTGGTGAGCAGGAAAGCATCTCAGAATGTACAACACATCAAACCTTGAGGCAAAAGAGCTACAAAAGCAGAAGACCACATCAGGTTCCACTCCTGTCAGCCAAGAGCAGGAATCTGAGGCTATAGTATTCACTTTAATTCAAAATCTATAATCATTAGTGAAGCTAAGTCACGGAATCTAATAAGAAACGTTAGATACATTTGACTCTGCACTGTTATGGACATATTATTAAAATATCAAAAAAAAAGGAATTGATATGAAGGAGAAAAGGAAAAATAAAAAAGAAATAATTTTTTTGTGATTGAAGTGAAACAGCTGAGATTGAACAGCTGCTCCAGCTATTCCAATATGATTTTTTTGGGGGGATCAAGAAGACACAGTGGACAGGGAATTCATGAACAAGACACACATTAGTGGATTAAGACAGGAGATGAAGCTTTCTCGAAAAATATACAAGAGAGGTTATTTATATAAGTGGTGTTTTAGGGGTAGGATAAAAAAATGAAACGGAAATTGAGTAAAAACAATGTCTTTCTGAACATGTGAAAGAAAAGAAAAAAAGAATTCTCATCCCGTAACAGACCAGCAGACATCTTACTGACAATTACCACCATGAGTAAAAGGGAAGAAAAAGGGAAAGTCGTGCACGACACAGAAAAAGGTCAGTTTAGGACTCATGAATCACATACATGTGTCTGTTTATGTTTAATTATATGTAATGCTTTTTGAGCAGATTAATGTATAGAAAAAGCCTAGTACATCATATAGCATAAGTAAACTAACCATGCGAGTTGATCACTATTTATTAGTCTTGGTTTAAGTAACACTTAATAAAAGGTGATTAAAGGAATGAGGTCACCGAGTGCCATCAATTCACAGTTACAGACCACTTCTTTATAATTATTATGGGGCTTGATTTAATTATAAAATCAGGATGATGAGTTTTTGGGTGGAGTTGATCCTAATGCACTAATTATACCATGTAAACTTCTCTCATTTTCTACCTCATTAACTCTCAAAGTGTAAAACAAGAAGTAATTTCCTGCCAATACACTCCATTTGATCTGTTTTTTTTTATTGTGTTAAAAATGCAACATAGCTAGATAGATCACAATACTGTCTCGGTGTGAGTTTTGATTTCCATTCAAGATTATGGTTTTAGTGCTGACTTACATATTTGGCTGGAGCTGGAAAAACCTGTTGGATGTCATCGTGGCTAAATTCTGGCAAATAGCCACTTGACACCTCAACTTTACATCTTGTTGAATAAGGAGCCAGTTTAACAAACACGGTGGTTAAAAACAGTTCGTCCAAATATGTCTAAAAGGTTGCTAGCTAAGTGTGAATGTCACGCTTTGATCCCACCCAATCTCCTGTGCCATCTCATCATCATCAAAACAGAGAAGAGCGCTTATACACTCTGTACAGATGGCAACAGACAAAGGTTTTTAAATGTCTGAATGACGCAAAAATATAGGAAAATATAGCCAATAGAACAGAACTCACTGACTGAATAAGAGATTATTTCCCCACTGATGTCAGTGTGAACAGAGATCATTTGGGGGAAGAGATGATGAAGAGGCTCTTGTTTAAATGCTGCGAGGGACTTTTACCTCAGGTGATGAGACAGAGGCTGGTGTGGATGATGCTGATACTCAAAGTGAGAACTCATTTTCCATTGTAAATGTGCAATTATGTGATTAAATAAATGTAAAGAACATCATTAAGTAGTTGCTTTTAGACAGTCAATGCACCGGTGCTTTTCAGTGAAACTGGAAAGAAATCTTTAAATGCCATCTTCTCCTTTTTCACTTTTGGGGTAACCATCTCAGAACTTTATTGTGGTTGAGAAACATATTTCAGGCCAGGAAAGACTGTAGATTTCAGAACTATATATATAGTAGGAAATGTCAAACTTTGACCATGCAACGGTTTTCCCAGGCCAACACACCTTTGTATTTGAGAGTTAAATGTTCACAGCGTTTTATGACATTCAATAAAGAAGCTATCCAAGAATATAATGAACTCATGGTTCAGATCAGAACAGCTGACTTGACCAATGATTATGGCTGTGAAGTGTGTGTGAATGATACATACATGTTGATCTAGAAATACAAGAAAAATATACAGTCATATTTTCGTAAAAAGGAAACGACACTTATGCCGTAAAGCATAAATCTTGCACACCAAACAATAACCAGCCAGGCTATTTTTTTATTTCCTAGCCCGATACATAACAGTATCTGCACGCTAACCTGGAAAAGCAGAGCGTTTTTCGATCTGACTCACTCGTGCAGAGCGGCTGCCAGAAAAACTAGCGCAAGACACAAAACACGCAAAGATAAATGTCACATTGGGAGTGTTTACCGTTAGCCCAGTGGTAACGCTGATTAGAGAGATCTATCACAGGACCATATGTAGCCAATATGGCTGAGAACAGCTGGAACAGGGACCGACTGAGCACTCATAAACTCTCACGACTGTGTCTTATAGCTTCTCTGTCTTATATTAATGGTCTGGACTGAGACCATTTCGACATATCAAGACATCTTTGTCATGTCCACAGAGTCGTTTCCTCTGCAGATATGCACAAATATAAAAACAGACATGATCACAATTTTGATCTTATGCTGTTTTATAGGAGTGCAAAGCTAATATTGGTATAGTGTTGGTAATTTCTACTCTATATATTGTTCCGACTGTGGCACAGGAGCAGGAGACATTTTGATGGTCGGCATCTCATTACAAACTGAATTGATTAGTCAGGTGTATGTCCTTTTCCTACAGCGCATAGCTAATATAACATGATCAAAGCTTGACTTTCACTGTGTGAGGAAAGAGCTAAGGAGGATTTAGACATCTTTAGGAAGACTGACTGGTTTTACCACTGTGTTTGTGAAACTGGCTCCTTACACAACATGATCTTTACAGGAAGATAGCCTAGTCCAGATTAGAAAGTTAATAAAAAAACACTTCCACATTGTTTTGGTGAAATATATTTATGGTTTCTTACAACAGAAGTGTCAAAGTACACTATATAGTCAAAAGTATGTGGACACCTGACCATCACACCCATACTGTTGCCACAAACTTGGAAGCTCACAATTGTGTATGCTGTCTTTGTATTCTGTAGCAGTACAGTTTCCCTTCACTGGAACTAAAAGGCTCAAACTTGTTGCAGCATGACAATGCCCCTGTGCACAAAGCGAGGTCCATGAAGACATGGTGTGTTAAGGCTGGAGTGGAAGAACTTGAGTGGACTGCACAGAGTCCTGACCTCAACTCTGGTGAACACCTTTGGGATGAATAGTAATGCCGACTGCACCCCAGCCCAGCTAACGCTCACCTCACTAATGCTCTTGTGGCTGAAGGGACACTAATCCCCACAGCCACACTCCAAAATCTAGTGGAAAGCCTTCCCAGAAGAGTGGAGGTTATTATAACAGCAAAAAGGGGGGACTAAACCTGGAATGGGATGTTTAACAAGCACACCTTATGGGTGTGATGATCAGGTGTCCACAAACATTTGGCCATATAATGTATATTATATGCAGAGAAATCCAATTTTAGCCAAAACCTGATTTTTCATCTTCGTTTGGCTGTTTGGCAGAATTCAGGCACAGCCACATCTGATGGATCTTCCTAGACCTCCAATCAAATGTCTGAATCATTTAACATTAGTCAATTAAACAGAAAATGGTTAATTTGGAGTTTCCAGAACAAGCAAGTATGCATATAATATAAATTCATCAGGTTCCAAAATAAATCTTCTTCTGCTTAGTTCATGATCAGCACTATATTAAAATCCTGTTATCTAACTAGCCATCACTACACCTTTGGAGTTTGTAAGCAAAAAGAGATGCGCGGGCAACCTGGCTGCCAAAAGGCCCAAGTAGCCTAGCAACCTGACGCTACTTGGTTATAATCTGTCTGAACAATCTTTCAAGAATTTTATTTAGGAGTCAGATATTAGCTCAAATGTTCTCCACTTCTTATTACGGATTAGCACTAAAAGACAAAGAGTGCTATTTGGCTAAACTAACACTTTTAAATTGTGTAACTCTAGAAGAACTAAGTAACTCCTCAGTAAGAAAGTGACCTACTTAGTTTCAGCTTAGAACTACTTAGCTGAGACGACATGATGGATCTGAAATGACACAAAGACGGAGCTTCTCAGGCCAATTATCCCTCCTATTGCCTGTAACCACTACTGTCTTCTGTTGGCTTGGAAAGGTGTCCAATTGGATAGAATTATAAAAAAAAAAAAAAGAATGTGTTTATGAACACTTTTCCTTTTCTGGGAGTACAACGCAACATTTTAGAAAACTCTGGTTTGTTCTTAAAAATTGCTATAGTTTTTTTTTTTTTTAATTTTGTTTACTTGAATATTTGAACCCCCTAGGTCTAGGAGACCAATATACACATATAGCAGTAGCAGGAACCTGTGTTCACACCTCACCTGAATGGTTTTCATTCCAAACCGACTCAGGCTATCCACAGCATCGCTTTACCGTCCCACAGAGTCAATATTTCTAACGCCAAGCAATTTCTTACTTATTTAAAAAAATCTCTATCTTGAACATTCACACAGAGCACTAGCTATATGCCCATCACGGTTGACAGAGGAGTATTACTTCATTTTAGATTAGAAGTCAGTTTAATGGAAACTCAAGGTTGTGTAACGTCTGCTATATTACTTTGAGGTCGGGCTGCCATTCACAGCATGCAGTTGTGGCGATTGTAATTGTCCTGTGATGGCTATTTTGGTGCAGTCATTCTGCAGAGTAATACAAAAATGTCTAAGAAGACTGTTTCACCTCGTTTCATTTTATTATATTTAAGTTTATTTACCTACGGGCTCTATTCTAGGCCTCATTAAGTACGTCAGGTACTTGGTGTGGGGATGTGCACACAGGGAATGATTTAACGACAACAATGCGGTATGTAATTTTATTACAGAGGAATAAACACTATCCAGACACTGGATGGAGGGGTTTTAAAACCTCCACTTTATAACAATGAGATATGAGCTTGGCTCTGTTATTATTATCTATAAAATCCAAAGGGCCCACATCAGTACAGTGGCCTGGATGGACAAATATGGCAAAAGCTGTCCTTTTATCATGGTGTTTGGCTTAAAGAGGATATAAACACAGTGATACAGTTCTCCTGTGAATAAACATAAATGATAGATGCCCACTTTACATGTAAACACTGCAATGCCAGTGTATATGTCCTGCCTGATGCGAGATTACAAAGTAGTGAAGGAACAAAAGAAAGGGTGTGTGTGTGTGTGTATTGAAAAGGATAACCTTCGAAAGGCTTAGTAACTGCACTGGGTTCACAGATGGTTCAAATTAGTGGGGCAATACTCTGACCTTCTTGTCATCTTCTCGTACCCGGGTTTCAGAGAAAAGCACTTTTATAGGCACCCTGTTTAGTGTTGCTAAAATCCAGAAACTGCAGCCGTAAAAATGAGCCACTATATCTGGTAAAAGGAAAAAGAGAGAGACAGAAAAGAGGAGAAAGAAAAGAAAAAGAGAGAGACAAAAGAGGAAAAAAGAAAAGGTCGATTTCTAATGGAAATGCCTATAAGAAATAGAGCAGCGATTAACCAAGGTCTTTGAATTAGTATTAATACAGTAGAGCAAATTAGACTGGTTATACAGTACATCCAAAATTTTATAGATTTTAAAACATCTTTCCAATGTTTTCAATCTGGTCCAGAAGTAAATGTACGTAAGACAGATTGAGCAATACAGGTACAGTTAAGTGCAAAAGTGCTTTGCATTCCTGATTTTGTCCCCTAAGACAAAATCAGGAATACAATGAAATTTACATTAACAAGACATTTAGTGTGTTTGGTTTATTTTCTATATTTTTTACTATTATAGAGAACAGAAAACTACAGGCTTTCCTGAACTGAAATACAGTATGTATTGTTGTCACCATGTCTTTTGCATGCAGAAAACTGCATTTAAATTTCCATTCCAGGCTCCCGAGTGGCGCAACAGAAAGGCAGCAAATCATCCGGAGGTCACGAGTTCAAATCTTGACGATGCCACAGCCAGTCGTTGCCTGGGAATCCAAAAGAGCAAAACTGGCTGTGTTCTCAGGGTGGGAGGGAAGGCATTACTATCTCTCCCCTGTCAATCTGTGAGGTCACTTATGTGGAAGAGGGTAGATAGCACTTTCCCTTTCCTCCCTGTGACGCAGCATGAGCAGCAATTCAAAAAGATGTAGTTGGCTGGCTTCACGTGTCTCAGAGGAATCACAGCCTTCACAGTTCCTGGTTGGATGTAGATCCCAGTAAATTATGTTTTCTTAAAGTAGAGATGTCAAAGTTTATAACTGGCTGAAAAACCAGTTTATGGTTTTTAACTTGGTCAAAACCAGTTTTTTTTTGTTGCCATTTTTTGTTATTTATACTTAACTGTACTTTCAAATTAAAAAGTACAGTAGTTTGATTTTAAATACAATATTCTGGAGTATAGCACAAAAACAACTTACTTACAACACTGTACTGTAATAATGGTAAACTTTATCATATATCTCTCCTTTAAACCTCACCGCTCCACCATTTTGCTCTGTAAAGATTATCATCAATGCATGTCTGGGACTAAAGAGCTCTACATTACTTTACCAGTTTTACAATCCACAAAAGAGCAGGATTAGTTTGTCTATGTTAATTAAAGCTGAAATATTTTGTTAACCAGTGGGGCAGGAGAGACAGTGTTCCTTTCATTTCGCCTGTCAAATCAGATGGCACAATAAAGAAGGCCACATGTATAAAGGCACAATCTACTACTACTACTGAGAACCCAAAGATGCGGAGAAGTAATTACATCGTCCCATTCACCAGCGTGCCAGCAAGACAAGTAGACTCAGGACTCAATCTGGCTATGTTGAAAGAGAAGAGAGTTATTGTTTCCTCAGTAAGAGTTGGGGTAGAGTTCAATTACATTTGGACGGAGATGGAGAGATCTGTGTTACAGAAACCCACTGGGGCCTTCCGTCACTTCAAAGTGTGTGGCTTATCAACTGTTTGCATCAGCAGCCCTTCTGTGTTTGTACAAGATAGCTTGATACGGAACATGTAAGCAAACACTTTGTCGGCTGTCGATTTCTTGCACTCTGCTATCAGTGTATTATAAACACACTTTCGTTTATTTAATTTGCTTTTTTCCCCCCCAAAGGTTCTCACTTCCCACGTCTGACTTTCTTTGAAAGCACTTTAAGAATTATAGGACAGAGCTACGTTACTGGACTGAGCTCATTCTGAGTGTGATATGGATATTACTTTAGTTGATTTGTTGGAAGATGCTGGAATTTCTTAACCACCAAAACAAATTGTCTTACACTGCACAATAAAAGTTGTTTACAACAAACAGGAAAGTTGAACCTCTTTGGAATATCAGCAGCAAGAAATAAACACAGCAGACCGATTCATGCATGGGATCAGATCAGGTTTATTCACGAGTCTTTCCATCTCAATAATTTTGGTTATTTATTCTACTGGATTTAATCCAAGCCTAAAGGTAAGAATCTCGTCTTCTCTTGAATGGTTGAAAAATCTCAGTCGCATTGAAATGACGCTTCGGATGCAAGTAGAACTGACTAGCTAGGGCCCATGGGCTGAAAGGGCCCTTAAGGGGATGAGACTAAATAAAGACAAATGCAGGGGTCTGTGGAGTCCACCCACAAATTCATGGAATGTCTCTGTTTGGATGACAGATGCGATTCCACTTCATCTTCCCCTCTGAATGCGAAATACGTAGATGACTTATTAAAGCCTCTGAGAACAGGAGCATTGTGAGACACGCAAAAGATTCCTAAGCCAAGCAGAAACAACACCACCAGGGAGAATAAAGTGCCTAAACTCATTCCGTTATTCCGTGAAAGCCATGCTGGCTGAATGAGTGCAATTCATTTTGATGAGTAAGGAATGCAGGTTCCCCCCTTGAGTGTTAAGTGTCAGAACAAGCGCACTAGAACAATTCATTTGTGTAGGAAAATATTTGTGCTATGTAGAGTGAACAAAAGGAGACAGACTGAGTGAAGAAGAAGAAGAAGGAGAATTCTCTTAAGATCGGTTCTCGGCTCACTGATCCTCAGTATGGGTGGGAGAAAAATGCTGTTTCATCTTTCGGTTTGACTCGAGGTGAGACGTCCAGGACCACACAGGAAATTTATAACCACCCTGGAAATTAGGAAGCAGAAAACGTTTAAATGTAGCATGATTTATTTAGATCTATTCAATCTATCCAAAAATATCACTGCTTTAAGAAAAGGTCTTGGTACTTTAACAAAAATAAGAAAAGTAAAAGTCATCAGACCTGATTTGAAGAAGGGAGATGTGTAAGAAATAAAACATGCTGTTATAGGAAAATAATCAGTGACAGCCCAACATGAAGCAGATTTACTGCTACCACCCTGAAGCTGATTATTTTCCAAGAACAGCACATCACAAAATGATTTATTCCTCATATACAGCTACAATTTGCCAACAATTACAATTTATTATTATTATTATTATTATTATTATTATTATTGACACATCATACTGTTATCCATTTATAGTTACATTAAATGTTGTGGAATTTTCCCAAAACAAGTTGGTTCCTGTTGTTACTTATGCTATAAGTCATTCCCTCATCAGCCTTTTTCTTTCTTGTTCTGTTTTTTTTCCCCAGTTACTGAGAAACTGGAAAGCGAAAGTCCTCTGTCCTGAAGACTGACACTGGAGACTCTTTCCATAAACAAATGTCTAAATGAATGTTAAATAAATGTCTCCTTATATATAACTTCAACATTACGATTGTACATCTTTATTTGTCATCAATCATATGGAACGTCCCCCATACAGGTCCCTGTGTAATTGTTACTATGGAAACGATAACTTATTAGTACAAACGCATCAACATAAACCTGGGATTTGTCTTAGACACAACTACTGTCAGAGCTGCTGTTAAGGAAAATTAATCGACACCTTCTGACCACTGGGATTTCAACAGGACTATGGCATTAAAGGGAGATTAAATTGTTTCAGTTTGCTCCCTACTAATATCTTAAGCATTTTTGTTACCTATGATAATGAAGGAAAATCTGTGAAACATAAAACAATGAATGTCTAGTCGGAATAAACTACATTTCTTTGTCTTCTTCATTTTGCTGGGGTACGCAAATCCAAACTGTTGAGTCCAAACAAGGACAAAAGAGTCATGGTGTGTTTTGTTTAGGGAGTACATTCCCTTTGTTTATTTGTATATCGAAGCGTCTATTTAGAGTTGTGGTTTGTTCCATATTAGGGTTCTTTAGACAAAATCCAATCCGTTCGTTTCTAATGGGTTTCAGGATTCAGGAGTGGGTGCCAGTAGACACCCACTCATCGGATCGAGGGAGCAGGAGGCGATGGACTTTGATTGAGCTCTTTCTCTTTTGACTCAGACAGACAATCCCCTTCTAGACATTGTCTTTGTGAAATCTCATCCTGACCACACACATGGACATCAGAAGATCTGGCAGTTCCAGCATTAGCAGGGGAGTGGACATGGAGGATTTCAGATCCACAAACAACAGCAGAGAATGTGAGGGAGCGGAGAGATTGGACATGACTGTATCCTGCCTACTCAATAAATAAACATCAGTGATGAGCAGTAGCACTGCAAAGGCTGTAAATCTTAATGTTTAAAGTTAAACGAACCCAAAAGTGTAAATCAAGTCTGTTGAGACAGGAGACTGTGGGTGTGTTTCAGAAGCTGTTAGTGAATTGGCAGTAGTATTGCAGTTACTCAGTAAAAACAGATTGTAACAGATTGAATGGAAGCACATTGTATGGAAGGCTATCTTAAATCAATAAAATACAGTAAAAGCATAATCAATTCATTAAAATGTAAAATCAAAACATAAAAGAAATTTATTTAACTCCAGGGTCCAGGGTACGATCCTGAGCTTGAGTTACTGTCTGTGGAGTTTCACATGTTCCCCACATGTCCATGTAAACATCCTCTGGGTTCTCTGGTTTCCTCCGCTTTCCAAAAACATGCATGTTGGATTGGCTTTGCTAAATTCCCCATATGTGTGAATGAGTGTGCATGGAACCCTGAGAAAGACTGGATTCCCACAGTAGATTCCCAGGATAGGCTCCAGATCCACTGCGACTCTAACAAGGATAACAAGGATAAAGCACTTACTGAAGAAGAAAAGTTTAATTGGTTATTTCAAGGTTTGTTTATGTAATTATTGATTTCACAATTCATTTAGAAGCTACTTGATCTAAAAAGAAAGACACTTCCTCTTCGGGATTAAACTGATAGATTCATTACCAGCAACAAAGTCTGGGCTAGATTCAAGATTCAAGAGTTTATTGTCATTTAATGACATACAATGAAATTCTTACTCTGTGAATACACAAGGCATAAATTACAAATTTACAATTACAAAATTACTAAAAGTGCAAAAATGCAAGAGACATACAGTCAGGTCCATAAATATTGGGACATCGACACAATTCTAACATTTTTGGCTCTATACACCACCACAAT
>CM075016.1:19087555-19121589 GCA_037576675.1 Pangasius sanitwongsei | reverse complement strand
TTTTTTTTAATTTTTTATTAATAAATTTTTTTTATAAAAATTTTATATAATTTTAAAAACCCCCAAATGCTGCATTTAACATCGCTTTTTTATTTTTTTTCCCCCCCCCCCCCCCCCCCAAAAAAAAAAAAAAAAAAAAAAAAAGTTTATAGTCCATGGCTTTATGTCTCAGACTCACATTAATACCACTTACTTTGTTCTTTAGGGTGAATGAATCAGGCATGTGTTTTATAACAGTTTTACAGCTGCTGTTAAGTGCTCAGGCAATTATTAGATAAGAAACCCAACTTAAATCACAGTCTTGGGATCTGGCAGGGTTTTGCGATAGCCAAGCGACGATCTTAATTCCGCACAGTGGGGTTGCACAGTGGATAGGGCAACTAGGGGGAGTGTCTGCTCTCCATCACAGTATCTTATTTTCAACCCACTCATTTTAACATTTCAGTTCCACTCAGCAAACCACAGGAGAGAATAGTCAGTGGTAGTGCATGGATTAAGGCAGCTTAAAGATGATGAAAAAAAAGAGCTCTTTGGCTTTATGTTGCAAGTCTATTAGGATTGTTTGTTTGTTTGTTTTTGAGAGCTCCTATTCCGAGTGAGATTTTAGGTGAAATTCAAGAGTGTTACTATGCTTGCAGTTGTGCAAGCCATCTTGGAAAAGTGTTTTGATAAACATGCCTTTAAAACATGCAGCTTGAGATGTCTCGGAAGTTGCAGGAAAGTCCAGGTGATAAAAGCTAACCCTTAAACCTATTAATTTGCATCATTTAAAAAAAAAAAAAAAAAAAAAAAAAAAAAAGATTTCATAACAAAAAATCCTAGTGCATGTTGGTGGACAGAGCAGCTATTATTTTTTTTAGATGCTACTTAATAATAATTTTCTGACCAAAGAGCCAAACAGTCACCCACTTGGTTTCTATTGGCTCACTGGACAGAGGCTGATGAATTCACAGGTCAAAGTTCAATTAAATAATGTCAGAATAAGGGAAAAATAACCACTATCAGAAGCAAATGTGCATCTTTCATGTACCATATCTTTCCCCTTTGCAAGTGAATCTTCGCATTTTATCTGAAAAAGCAGAAAAGTGTAGTTTTCAGGTGTCTCCTGTATAGCCGTGGCAAGTTTAAAAATTCTAAATGCTGGCACCTTTGAATTTGTGCTTTGCATGGTTTAATTTTTAATAGAGACATACACACACACACACACACAACATTGAAATATTATGTTGAAATATTAAGAAACTGAAAATAACAGTTCTGTACTACATGCCTCATTTCATGGTCACTGTCTGAATCTGACTGTGTTATGTGGAAAAAAAAATTTCAGGGGAACGTCCAGAACTTTCCAAAAAAACTGCAATACTTTCTCATTAGCGGTCGCAAGTATTTTCAGAGCTGATCTCAGGCAGGCATTTCAGCCAAGTCACCTTTGGAATGTAGAGGATTTGATCATTCAGTACAAATGTAGGGTGTGTTTTTTTTTTTTTTTTTGCTTTCTTCACCACCAAGCAATACACTACTTAGAATAGAAAATAATTTTCTCTAAAATGAGATAACAGATGCTAAACTGAACAACTGCAGAAAGAGGCCAATGGTGGCTGTTAACTGAGACTGTGGACTTCAAACTGACATGCCTGCGGTTTTCTAAGACTTTTTGCAGAGGCAGTAGATTATGGGGCTGTTCCTCAATCCTGGAAAAAAGAGCAATACAGAGCAAAGGCTGCTGTAGTGTCGATTCAGGTTTTTTTTTGTTTTTGTTTTTAAAAACGAAGCTAAATATGTTTGAATACCCAACATATACATCAGAGTTTTTTCCAGATACCAATTCCTCATCCATCTTGGCACTATTTGGCTTGGCAAAACACCTACAACCACAAAGGTTTCCCCACAGAAGTGAATCTATATTCATTTAATTTTTACTATAAACATAGTACAGCATCCTGTTTACTAGAGTCTGAACATGTAAATGCTTTGTCAAGACAATTCGTTATTAATTGAACTACCTACCATGTGAGGTCCAGAGACGAACGCATAGGTTTTGCTGCCCCCTAGCGTTTCAATCATGGTAGTAGCACTAATTCACAATAAATGTGAAACGGAGTGTGAAATCTCTTCTTTTTAAATTTGATGACTCCAGAACATACCAAAACATTAAAATTCAACTCCAATACAAGCTTGCTTCTCAAGCTTCTCAGGGATTTAAAGATACACATACTTAAAACAAAATAAATAAACATTTATTCATCTTTTTTTAGAAACTGGCAAAACGACATACAGTAATAAGATTACAGAGAGCATCTCTTGTGCAAAAGTCATCTCAGTAGCAGTACAAAGTACTCAGTAGAAATATATGGACCATATATGGACTATATATATATAAACAAAACAGTCACAACACAGGAACAGCATCCTCCTCCCTTTCTCCCTTTACCTTTTTGGTTCTTTGGTCCACAAGCTGGACTGGGAATCTTACCTCAGGATACACACTACACTGCATCAGCTACCTCTTTAGTAGTGTTTGTGTGTTTATCATGGCCAGCTCTTCATCGTTCACCCACTGCTTGTTCTGTGGTTGTGGAGTTGGAACTGTCTGGGGATTACGAGGAGTCTCACACCTCCTGGGAGGATTAAATGTCTTGCTGACTCTGGGAGAACGGACCATTCCCAGAGGAACGAGGGGTGCTGGGTTTTGGAGTCGTGATAGGTACTCCATACCACGCTTCCTTTTCACACTCTTTGGGTCCTTACTGTCTGAGTTTCCAGTGGGTATAGGGGGTCTTTTGGTCACTGGGGTGAAAGGGGAGAAAACTCTGCTTGGCTGATGGGGAGTTACCTGGGAATAATGACAAAGTGTGGAAATTATACTGGATTTGGCAGTCCATATCAGGTAATTGCATCATTGTGTCTTTCTACTGGCCCATATGATTAAGAGTGAAACAATAAATAAACTCACATTATTTCTGACACTTGGTTTTGGCACAGATGGTAAACCTGGAGTTCTTGGGGACTCGCAAGAGTTCAAGAAACCTGTTGGAATCAGGTTTGAGAGCTTCTCTTCAGCAACTATGAAGAAATGCTCATAATCCTGTATGAAAAGCAATCAATGGCACATAAATCTACAAAATATTTTCCATTTAAAATAAAGGTTCTAATGATTCTAGGTCACAAAGGAATATATAAACTGATCTCAAATGATTCATTCTAGTCAACCTGTTTAAACCTTGGTTTATACAAAAGCTATTCGATGCAACACTGCATTTCATTTAATTATTAAAATCTTAAGCTAAAAAAAAAATCCAAAACAATTTTGACCCGTTAGATAAACAGATGTTCTGAAACTATATATTAATCTGACCAAGAAGTATAAACTGCCCTGGTTACCTCAACAAATGTCTTCAGATGAGAAATATCTTCCTGTAAGTGGGGTTCTTTAGGGTTTGTAGAGAATAGTGCTTGTTCTCCTGCATAAAGGCTGGGGACTGGGCCAGACTGCTGTCGGAGTTGCAGGTTGCTTACAGCCAGTAGAGCTAATGGCTTTACCAGGTCCTCCAGAGCGAGAACAGCCAGGCTGCTGCAGATCCTCACAGAGACAAAGTCAAACTTTTCATCCACAAAGTACAACACAGGAGACGTACCTGCAAATTAGGGACATAATAAGAGGGAAATAAGTCACTTCATCATTATACAGCTGGAAATACTGTTTTTTTGTTTGTTTTTTAAAGGGACTGTAGGTTTGTCTTCTAATTAGCATGTGTTACTGATTATACAGAAAAGCAATGTATATGCTCTGATTTCAGCATTAACCTAAATTATTGCAGGGCAGTTCATCCGAGAGTGCAGACTGGTCAAGGTGAAATTTTTTGCTACTTTTTTTTTTTTTTTTTTGAAGATGAAGAAGAAATGTGAGCTAAAAAAATCTTGATGGAAAAAAAAAAATCTGAGTTAGTACTAAACAGAGGCATTTTCATACTTTTTTAGATTTTAGCATACTTTTTAGCAGACTATACAACACCAGTTTACCAGGGGAAGCTTCTATAATTATCACATTTGTTAACAAAGACTGGAAACGTGGTGAATTGTACCCTACACACTAGCAGTAACTGGTGACCAGACTTCGCTGCTCCGTTATTCAACTTATTCAACATATTATTTATCTTTAAGCAGACAGAATTTTTTAACTACAAAAATATGCTGCATCATACTATTTGCATAGAGAATATTATGATGGATTAATGACAATTTCTAAACACTTCTTTTCCTTATTCCTTTTTCCAAACAAACCTTGTCTGTCCAAGATGGAGATTACATATCCCGCAATGTCGACCTCTCCACACGGAGAGCTGAATCCAGGGCTCTGAAGATCTCTGAATTTCACTGATTGTCTTGCAGGAAAGTGCAGACTTAACCATTCCGGGCAAACCTGTTTCACAGCACCTGATAGTTACTCTTATATCTGTTTCCATTAAGGACCGAGCAGTCAAAATGTGACACTTTAATAAAACAATGCAATGTACACTTTGTATCATATAGAAAATGTTTTCAAGGAGTTCTTTCTAATCTTAATTTTAGTATTAATGTAACCTCCCCAGCTTTACCTCAATGTCCTGGAACTGTGTTTTCTTGGTGGCTGTGAACTGGATGTTGGAAGTGCCAGAGCGTTTCTTGGTCTCTGATGTGGCAAGATGATAAGCCTTGTATCTGCAGCCCTCTCTCAGTAAGGAGCGCAACTCCACAGAGGGCCGCCAGATATTCAGTGTGTATGCTAGAAAATGTACACAATCAGTTGTTTGAATATTAGCCTTAGTGTAACATGCGGCAAAAACCTGATGCATAAAATGACAAGCAGAACTAAGTGCATTTCCCGTGGTGTCTGGTTAAATATTTATGCTATTTTTTTTCCCCCACACATATTCCCACAGTGATGTGCATATCCTCTTCTGCCATGATTAAAGATATAGTCAGTTATTTTTGGCAGAAGTTAGCTACAACTAGCTTGTTTGAAACTTGAAAACCAAACAAACACAATTTTCCCTTCAAAGTTACATCCAAAACATATGCGCACACAATGGCTGAATGCAACATGATTAACAGGCATTTACAGACACGTCCTGATTCGTTAGCTGTTGGTTTACAGTGCTTCAGCTGCTACAGAGATCAGACTTTCTCCTCTGAGGAGGTATTTTTTTTGCCAACCAAGCATTATAAGGCATGTTCAGACTTGAAAGTCACTTTTAATTTTTCCTGCAATCTGTAACCTGTAGCATCAGAGTACAGGATAAACTCTCACCATGGCTGCTGTGCAAATCATTAGAGTCAGCGATGGAGAGTTTCCAGACAGGAGTAACATCTCGGTTAGCGCAGCCCCCCTCAGCCTCCTGTACAGCCTTGTGCACCCGGTCCTGTATCGCCGCTCTCTTCCTTTCAGTTAAAGCTCGTCTGTAGCTACTCAGAGCTTTCACCTGCTGTGTGCTTAGATGGGCCTGTGCAAATACAACAGAAAAAATATTTTTAAAAAATTGCCTGTAAAGTGGAATCTCTTCACACAATATGTGGTTTAATCACCAGTTATTCCCAGTGTCTTTTGTCACATTTTAAATGAACTGTCGTGTGACGTGTGGTATGAATTGTAGGTAATACCGCTTCAGTGAGAAAACGGCTATGGTACATTCTGAAGTGATCATGACTACACCCTATTCCCTCCAAAGGCTACATCCTTCCAGTAGGAACCCAGAAGCGTTTTCCCCCGTAGCGAACAAAAGTAACGGTACAATCACTAACACTTATTTAGACAAGAACAAGTACTGCAATTTAATAATGAACAGATGGACTAAGCAAAATTAACTTTACCCACGCTGCCACAAGTTTCATTTAGGAGCTGCTGTTCGGTTATTTTGTTAACTTACAAGGCAAGAAAATACAAATGTACAAGAAATGTGCTATAACCTGGGGTAGAAATTAAACCCTATATCAAAAAGCTAATTTGCAGCAGTGCTACTTTCAGCTGTTCAGCTGTACCTCATTCATTTGAGGTACAAGTTATAACAGGCTATGCTTCTTATTTGCACTTGACCTTGACATTTATGGTTAAGCCCGTCTGTTGGTGCAGTCGTTATTCTTTCATTCAGCATAAAAACAGTGCAAAGAATCTCAGCAAAGTTTCCATCAATCAGTTATTTGCTGCAAAAATGACTGTTTTGAAGAAACAGATTGCATCACATGTTGGGTAGTAGTGTGCGATGGACCGTCTCCAATATTCAAGAACTCTTAATATCACTTTATTACGGCTTTTTATTTATTGACTGATTTTTTTTTTTAAACAGGCTTTAAGTGTCTGCTGAATCATGCTTCCATTCAATCATAGTTCCTCCTCTCTGATTATTCGCAGTCTACCGATAATCAAAGTAGTGTTTGTAAGAGGTCGTTAAATCTGATTAAGCGCTTTACCTCCACAAAAGCTGGATCGCTTTCCATTGCTTCATGAAGCTCCTCCCCATCCTGCAGATTCTTAATCTCATGGAGACTGAATGCTCGGCTTCTACTGGTTTTCTTCTTTTCTGTAAATGCACATATAATAAAACCCCTCTGATAGCAATAATCTTCTACAAGGCAACTTAAGGCCTGTGCCTAAAGAAATCACGTCACATCAGGTGTGAATTTTAGGTTAGACGAATGTTCCATAGCAGTTCTCTTCCATTACTTTGGGCCATAAATGAAAAATTCACACAAAATAATTGTTAGTGTGAGTTGTATTTAGCTATGCAGCTTCATATGTAAAAATTAACATGCTTTAAATTCCTTAAAAGTGGAAATATACATTTATTTATCCTAAAAGAAAGTCACCGTGGAAAGAGCCACCAGGAACAGCAGTAACAGTTTTTTTTGGGGATTTTGTAAGAACTCTGGTGGAATTCAATACAGAATACTGACTCAGATAGTGATTTCTAGCTAAGAGATGATCATTAATTTGATTTTTTTAAAAATCAATAAAATGCAGTTATTACTCCTAGTCTAGCAGCAAGTACCCCAGTCTGATGCTGTGGCATACAAAGACAACAATAAATATTCCCAATTTTAGTAATATCGTACCTTCTTCTTCTTTCTCAATCTGGGCTTGAATTTTGGAGAACAGGAGCTCCATGGTCTTTTGTTTGGTGCTGTTGTAGCGTGCCGCCTCTCTTTCCTCAGCTCGCTCGTTGCGAAACACAAAGACTGAACCTGGCTTTTTCTCCATCCACTATTTAATAAGACAAAGTTAACAGTCAGAATATAATACAAAGATCCGGTTTAGTCAAGTCTGGATTCCAGGGTGGATTTCAATATCAGGCTTGCAGTAAACATGTTTTTAATCAGAAGTGCAACTCAATACCCAAGACAACATTTTACAAATTAGGCCTCAATGAAAAGCTTTCAGGGGCAATATTGGTGAGAAATGCTGAATCTGTAATGGACTGGGTTTTCATGCCGTGAACAACATTAGTGAATGCCGTGATATTAATAAACTGAATAGCAAACTGCAAAATGGGATCAGAGAAAACACACACCTGTGTTGGGTAACTCCGCAACACGATGATGTCCACACAGCTCACCACTCCTCCATTAGCATACAGTGATGAAAGTAACAGTGGAAAGGGTCGAGGGTCTTTATGGAAGCCAAGCTTGGTGTCCCAGCGAGCTCGTCTTGTACTGTTGGCCGAAATCTTTATAAAAAAAAAAATATATATATATATATATATATATATATATATATATATATATATATATATATATATATATATATTAACAGTACAATAAAACATTTTTTGAAATGCCTACACCACTTCTTCCCCCACACACTGTATGGAGAAGATTCCATGCCAGACAGAAATGCAATCACTTGTATCTCTTCAGTGTAAAGCAGTCAGCAGGGGATTGTTTGTATTTTAAAAAAAGAATTAAAAGCCGTCTTTGAGCCAGAAGTGAATGTAATTCCATACTGCGCTGCATTTCACTTTTATCAGTACGTTGCAGTGGTGCCACACTGAAATGTAATCAATGTGCAATCACAGCCCTAAGCCATGCTTGGAGGGGGTGTGTGGGATCCCTGATAGAAAAGTGTGGATTACATCCTTTCCTATCTCACATGGCATGTTCTTCATAAAACACAGCCTTATTTTTTATTCTGAAAGGAAACGTTGCCTCACCTTGAGCATGAGTGAATCAGGAGCCTCTAGAGGAGGACAGGCATCCTGAGAACCAATCAACTCTGCGCCGTGGATCAGAAGTTTCACACCCAGTCTGAGATGGCCCTTTCGGAGCATGGTAGACAGAGGAAAGTCCAGCAGTGCTTTAATGGAATACCAGCCATCAGTAAGCCATATGACTGCAGCGGGCATCTCGGGCTTCGTATCTGTGGTGTCCATGGCCTCCTCTGACCTGACTGGACTGTGATCACATTTGGCAATTCCACACACACAGAGCACTATGGTCTTGGCTGGTGTGTCGTCTCTCTCCATAATCTTCTTCAGGGCTGATCTCCGACTGTGGTCCACCTCAACATCATACCTGAAAATAATAAATGAACCCTAATACATTAGAAACAGTTACCAATAAGCACTTCTTGCCCTTATCAGTTTAGGTAGCTAAACAGAATAACAAATAAAAAAAGAATATGGAAACACTGGCTAAACTGAAGAAAAAAACTGAAGAGTGCAGCACAAAAACTGTTATAAAACTCTAATGTTAGCACAACAGTCACCTTAGCTTTAAACACTTCATCAAGCGAAAATGAAGATATATAATAACACTGCAAGCACATAGCCGAAATGAAATTTTTTGAGGCTGAAAACATAAGCTTCATGACCAGAGAAATCCTCTCCTGAATAAGACTCTGGCTTATTTTTCAAAGCTCATCACAATTTTGAGTTAAATTTTATTCCAGTTGCTGTATTTTCTTCTAGACGTTTTTAGGCAAGCATTACATTGGACAGGGCAAGCACACTGGAGCTGTCACTTGCCTGGTGGGCTAGCTAATAAATGTATGTATGTCCACCCCTGTTCTATCAACAATGGCTGTTGACGTCGGTCACAAAAATAGCTGGTGCATGTGTCCCAGATGTTTGGACTATATTCAGCAACATACAAACAACACACTTGTATACTGTATAAATGCACAGCACATCTAATACCTGAGCTTGAGCTGCAGGAGCACCTGCTCTGGAGTGAGACAACGCCCACCCATCACTTCTGGGAAGGCTCTTTCCATGGAGGCTCGTTTCCACACAACCCACCGATAGTGGTTATACACCCATGCTTCACTTATCAGTTTGGGGTCAACACCAGGGGTATCACACAAGGCTCTGCCAAGGAACAATGTTCCAGCTATGTAACTCAGGAAAGTGAGTAGAGAAGCTAAATATGAACAGAAATTCCCAAACATCTTTCTTGTGTTTACCTGTAGAACTCCTCTTTACCCAGCATTCCCCTGTTATCTGGAATCAGCCACCCACCATCAGCCAGCTGAACCCCTCCAGTCTCTCTGAGAACCTCACGTTTGAAAAACTCGTCACAGCTGAACTGGAAAGACTCGGCATTCTCGCTGGTTATCTGGGACACTTTGAAGGATACACCATGCTGATAGAGCTAAAAGAGAAAGAGCTTGGTAGTAGCTAAAACAGACTTGAGGCTTTTAAATGGTAAAAATACTACAAGACATACAGAAGAAATCACCTGTTCTTCTGTGTGTAGCTCAGGACACTTGTATCCTACAGCCTCTTTCAGAGAAACTCTGCTCACCCCGGACGTCTTAGCCAAGTAAAACGTGCCAGGCAGAGGTCGAACTCTCTGACGCTTCTTTTTTCTGATTCTCATGTTCTGCATATCTTGTGCTAACTCCAAGGACTGCTGCCAAATGACTTTAATAATCAAAATGAGACTTAGATGAGAACAAAATCAAAATTAATGAATTAATTAACATACACAGAGGTGCTAACATTGCAAACAAGACAATCTTAGCAGGCAGGAAGAAGACCAAAATCCACTGTGTATTTGTTGGTTTGTTGGGTTCTTTAATAGATATTTAAGAACAGTGTGACTGCTGATTAATAATTACCGGCTTGTTCATATTTTACCAACCAAAGAGACCACAGTATCACCTTCTCATTTTCAACTGGCTTAAAAATCTAAGGTTTGCAATCTCACAGGCTAAATTTCACCTAGAAGAAGCTGGTGAGTTTTATTCACTGCTTTAGCTGAAAATGCAGAAAAGTGTAGTTTTCAAGTGTTTCCTCTATTGGTGCCATAGCAAGAAGTCAAAAATCTTAAATGCTACTGCTACACCGTTGATGTTGGCATGTCTGCAAAGACACTGTCTTACAGCATATTCTCAAATATTAGCTCATTTGTCTTGACAAAAGACTAAAATTAATATGTTAATGAATATGTTTGGTTTAGTTCACCTACACAATGCACACATCTGCAGATGTTCTTTTATTACCTTACATTAATACCCACTTCTTACAAAACAATAAGTCATTATGGTGATTAGGCGGTGGCTTTGGACGCATTTTCACGTACCTTGTCCACAAGCGGACTTTCCGTCAACAACCACAAATTCCATACCTTTGGAAGTTTGGATATGACAATCCATTTACTGTCTGCACTTACACTTCATGAGCAGATATTCCATAGTGCATAGTGAATAAACAAACATTTTCCAATTTCTAAATTCCCACAAACATGTTGTTACATTTGTATGTTTTACAGTCATCATGCTGTTTACTTTCTCACCACCACCACCACCACCACCACCTCCCCTTCCTGTCTAGAACCTCAGAGCACTTTTATTTCTTAGTGCACCACACAATGGACAAAAATTAAGCACAAATGTAAACAAAGGCATAAAAGGCTCCTACATCCACATATTATTAAGAGTAGGACTTATAACTTGCCTACCTTTCGTTTCACAAGGGACAGTGGTGTGATTCTCCAACTTCTCCTTTCTATTGGTTTCTGTCTTTGCTTTCTGGTCCTCTGGTTTCCTGGCTGAGTGATTCCTGCTGTTTTCACAACTAGCGCTTGTGATGGCTGGGGAATCGCCAGAAATTTGTGGTGAATCCTTCACATAAACACTACCTGAGGCTTTTTTCTTTTTAATGGGTGGAACAAACACACTAGGAACGTGGGCCACAGCTGTGGGAACACAGTTTCTTGGCGTCTCAGCCTTAAGATTTTTTTGAAATGGGGGTATAAACACTGGAGCCTTGGGGTCTGATGCTCTCCTTATTTGGTGATCTGGGTTGGCTGATGTTTGATCCATAACATTCCTGTAATTCAAAACAATTGTTCATTTGACCTCTACCTACTTTTAAAAGCATTTTTCCCCCTGAAATATCAGGTCTACATTGCATTAACCCACCTGGATGGATAAGTGATGCTGGGCTTCAAGTTGTATTTGAAGACTCTTCTGTCTCTCAGAGTCCCTGTAAACATGAGGCCAAGTGTATATGAGAAGCAGACATGCTGTTGTAGGAAAATAATCAACAATAGTGTGGTGTGGCCCAATGTGAACCACCATCCCAAATAGACTATTTTCCTATAACAGCAAGTTCCAGAATGTTTTCCCAGCAATTTTCCAATGATTGATTATATATATATATATTAGAGATGCAAAATTATGTAGAAATATTTTAAAAATATACCATTTAAGCTATTCTCTCAGAGCAAGTGTATTACGTAGTTAAAAAAAAAAAAAAAAAAAAAAAAAAAACATTTGGAAACCTGCCTTCTGGTCCGGAATGTTGTTTGCCTTTGGATTACCCTCTTGTCAGTCATTTTATAGACATGCCCCCTTCAAATCCTCACAAATCATTATGGGGAGAAGTTTGTATTGTTTATATTGTAACTTGGCTTTCAAGCAGTTGAATATCTGAGTGTGCTTGAAAGTAATGTCATGACAGTCCTTGCTAATGGTAACTCAAGCTGAACCATAATAACTTTTGAGGGCAGAGCTTTGTGTACAGGCTCAATGAGGAAAAAAAAAAATTCAAATCTTATTCAACTTCACACATTTAACCATTAGAGACAAATTTTTCACAAATCTTACTTACGTACTTTTAATCTGTCTATAGTTGTAGAACATCTGTTTAATATTGCGGAATTGTCTGTGAGACAATTTAATTCCTGGTATCATTTATATTACAAAAAAACTGCAGTTTGTCACATTATAGTGAAAGCACAAAATGTAAAATCCTCTGTCCTGAAGATTTTCCCATGACGGAAACTGACTTTTATAAAGCATTGACACTGGAATCTCCTTTCATAAATTTTAAATAACCGTCTCCTTACAGAAATCTTCAATTACAGAATATCAACAATTATGTAATTTTCTTTTTAAAATAGCAACAAATCTTTTAACATGTTTATTATTAAGCTTACGTTATTTAGCTTACATTATTTTTAATGTTAGCTATATACAAGTCCCTGTGAATGAGTTGTTACTATAGAAACAATAACATATTAGAACAAGTTCACTACTATCAGAGCTGCTGTTATATGAAAATTAATCAACCAATTAGATTTCAACAGCACTGTGGCATAATAAGAAAACTTTTATGCTCATTTTACAACACTAACCATTGGGGCTGCTTTTCACCGGAGCACAGGCTGCTCGGTCTTCTGAGATCTGGACAAACTCTGACACAAGTCTTCTTTTCAAAGGGGGTTGACCTTAATATGAATAAAACTTGCATTAGTGGTGTGTAACAGCAATACAAATGTTCTCCTGCCAAAAATCTTGAGCTGAAAGGTGTCTACCTGTCAAACTCTCGTCATCTGAAGTCCGTTTTCGTATTCCTGTGTTCACCTCTAAGCATCTCTCCTCACACAGAGTAGGACTTTGCCTAATGCCAGTGTCCAAGCTACTCAACAAACCGTTCTCACTGAGATCATCCTCTAAAAGTGCTTTAGTGCAAGCCATTGCTTCTTGCTCAAAATATTTTTGCTGGGTTACTGTGCATCCATCAAGATTTAAAGAATGGCGGCTCAGCAGGGAAGGATTATCCTGTGTGGCTTGTGATGGGAGAGATGGACTAGTGGCTTTGGTCTTTGGCACAACTGGTGTCTTGTTAATATTTGTAGATGGCGCTCCATTGGTAATTTTACACTGTCCATGAGTAACTGGTTGTGCATCACAATCTCTGAACATCTCATAAGCTACCTCGAGGGCCGATTTCGACACACAAACACCTTTTCCGCTGGCTGTACTAAAGCCAAAATGTCCAGATCCCAAGTGATCAGCCTTTGAGCCTCCACTCATCACATTCTCATGTGTTCCTTCAGGTTTTCCAGCACTAGCTGGAACGCTTTCATTCTTAGTACTTAAAGCTTCACTACTATAGTTTTCATGTTGTCTGGTTTGCATGTGTAAGTGGCTCTCAGTGTTGTGTGTGTCAACTGAAACATCATCACATCTGACCAACTCATCTTTACCCTTGTTCAGCTCCCTTTCCGATACAGCAATATTTTTGTTACTGGCAGAATTGAAAGGCAATCTTATATGCTCAGGACCTGTTGTCTTTGCAGCTGACAAATTACTGGGATCAGGTTCTAATCCATCCACATCACAGTCAGTAAAAAGACTCTTTGCTTTCTGGAGGGCCTTCTCAGAAATGGCAACTTTCCTTCCACTTGCAGTACTAAAACCGCAGGTTTTTCCTGAAATAAGAGTCTCGCTTTTGGAAATACACTTCTCTTCTGATATTTCCAATCTCCTTTCACCAGGTGAAGCAGCATTTGAATCATCTAACATAGCTTTAGCCCTCTGAAGTGCTTCAGTTGAAACAGACACCAGAGCACCACTTGCTGTACTGAAACCACAGCCAGATGGTGGTTGAAGAGTCTCAGCGGAGGTTTTAGTGAATTTCCTTTGGACATATTTATTCAAATCTGTGGAGTCTTTCTTTAAAGTCTCTTTGTTCAGACTGTCCATTCCAGGCAAAAGCACCATGTTTCCCGCAACTGCCTCAAAGCCACAATCATCCATCACACTTGTGTCGTCTCCTTTTGCTTGAGAAATATCCACACAATCAGGATCACAATTTTTAAAAAACATCTTGGCTTTCATAAATGCTTTTTCAGAAAAGCTCACTCCTTTACCACTTGCCATCTTGAATCCGTTGACAAACGCGTGCTGGCCTGTATCTCCTTCAAGATCCAGTTTTGCATTCTTTTCTGTTGATTTCGTTTCATCTGAGCTTCTCACGCTGTCATCAATATCTTTGAAAATGGTTTTTGATTTCTGAATCGCACTTGCTGAGACAGACACTCCTTTGCCGCTGGCCATTTTAAACCCGTTACTCTCCATGGATCGAGGACTCGGACACACTGCCTGTTTTATGTCAGGGCTGTTTTCAAAATGGTGTTCTTTCCCAACTTCTGGTAAAGCTCCATCAGACATCTTTGAATCATGTAGTACTGCCAACACATCAGAAGAATTATGTACTGAAGTCCAAGAAGTGGCTTTTGTTTTTGCAGGGGAATTGTCATGCTTGGTTTGTTTGTCATTTGCAACTTCATTTAGAACTTTCTTTGCATGTTGAAGAGCTTTTTCTGAGATCTTTACTTCTTTCCCTCCAGCAGTACTAAATCCAAAACTGACCGTGTTGCTCTGAATTAAATCTGGTTTCTGATCTATAGTTCCATGGAGTGTTTCCAGATTTGCTTTGCTATGCATTTGTTCGCACATTTCAGCTTCTTTCGTTATTGAGCTGGCATTCATTATTAGCTTTAGGTCAAGCTCAGAATCCATAGCAATCCTGCAAGACTTGTCCTGGTGGTCGCCTGACTGTTTTGCCTTTTGTTTAATGGTATCCGCTTTGCAATCACTCTCGAGACCGAATTTTCCTTCGGTGTCCTCTATATCTGCAAAAATGCTTCTTGCTTTGCTCAGACATTTCTCAGAGATGGTCACAGCATTTCCCTTTGCAGTTTTAAATCCACAAAAAGACTTTTCTTCCAGACTGTCGTTAGACATATTTGGCCATGGTATATGGCATGACTTCCTAATATTTATACTTTGAATACCTACATCTCCATTCGTCAGACTGTTTGGGACTGAAGCATGCACATCTGCCTTGGACTGATGTTTTTTTGACACCTGCCTCTCAGATAAATCGCAGTTAAAACTATCATCAAAGTCAATACCAGCAAGTATCTCAGGATCCCACTCTCTCTCAGACTGCATGCTATCTGGGCATTTTGAGCCATTCTTTGTGTGTTTGAACTGTGTAAACTCATACTGGCTGCCTGCCTCTTCTAACATACTGCACAGCTCTGTCACATCCGCCCTTTGCGAAGCTGTCAAAGACGAACTTCCATCATCATTACTAGTGGAATTTTGTGAGGGTTTCCGACTGTTTTTCAAATCAAAATTAGATGACTTGGCATCTTTTACATTGCAGACCTGCAATTCATTATTTGACAGACATGAATCAAACTCCTCTTCATCCAACTCCATGAAAATGTCTTTAGCTTTCTCGAGATTCACAGATGAGATGGTAATACTTTTGTTAGATGCTGTTTTGAAGCCAGATTCATTTGTTTGGCACATGAACATGCTAGGAATATTCTCTGCAGCTGTCTCAGATATTAAACCACTTTCATCAGAAGTTTCTCTTCCAGATTCACGTCCATGGTGATAGCTTTCTGAAGCCAATTTCTCTCCAGCAGTGTTTGCTATAACAGGTTTGTAAGAGTTGTACTGGTTCGTACCCGCTTTCGTTGGTTCAGTTACACCTGAAGTGCTTGTGTGAGTCAAAGGACTGGATTGCTCTAAGGATTGGTCTAATGCTGCTTTGGCTTTCATTAAGGCTTCAGGAGGTATTACAATAATCTTATTATTTGCTGTTTTAAAACCAGAACGAAGATGTTCAGTGCTACTACATGATGGAGTTTCCAGGCTAAAACCAGAACGAACTGTAGGATAGCCACTGTCACAGATTGTGCTCTCCAGAGACTGTATATTTGTTAAATTGATGATTTTTGCTGCCTGATGGTTGATGTCATCATCACACTGCATTACAAATTCTGTTTTAGTCTGCTCTTTGCTTATTTCTATCGTTGTGCAAGTTGGCATTAAGACATGATCATGTGCACTTTTGTGTGGCGATTTTAACAAGTTCACTTCCTGAGTGAAATCCTCTGCGAACACTTTGCAAAGCTGAGTCATATCTAGGTCATGGTCTATGTTAAGACTTGCAGGATGATCCTGCTTAACAGTAGTTTCTGCTGGCTGGACCAAATGATCTCTAGTGTCTGCGTGTGTATCCTTTTTATGACACGGAGAAGATTCCTGGTAGTGTTTTCCAGCCACAGCATCTAAAGAGATGGCAAATGAGAGACAAGTTTACTACTTTGAATAGATGCGATAAGAACATGTAGAGAGTATGAAAGATGAAAACTCATACCAGGGACATTGTGCTGTCTTGTACTTTCTGAATTTTGCACTCGATACACAAACTTCCTGGGTTTTCTTGAGAAGGTAAGTGCTGGAGATGCCTCCAATAAAGAACTTCTTCCCTGAGACTCGTCATGACACGACTCAGGAGAGAACCTCTGTTGCTCAGACTTGCCTGAAGAAGACTGTCCAAGCTGTGTGATATGGTTTTTACCATCATCACTTTTGACTGAGGAGTTTACATGAGGACTAGTGTGTTTACTTGATATTTCAGAGATACACACTTTGTTTGTCTTGGAGTCTTGGACATCAGATAAACTCAGAGGAGTCCACTGTGTGAAATCCTTATTATTAAGCTGACTTGAAATTAAAGGAGACTTTAAATTTACGGTAGCAGTGCTGGTATCTGTCTTTGATGCTGATGTACAATCCGTAGTGTGATCTCCTGTCACAGGATTTGACTTTACTTCCTTAGAAACACCGTTCAGTCTCTTTTTTCTTTCCTTGGTTTTAACCCTTCGCAGGGCTGAGCCGCTGTTCGTGAAGAAGAAGGAGAGCACGTCCTCAGCATCATTAAGAACACTCTCCACTGTGTTCCGCACATCACCGTCCTTTATCGCATCCGGTACCGTCTGCTTCCAAACACCTTCTATATTGTCAGAGGATGAATCTGATTTTTGTTCTTCTGCCTGGACATTCTCATCTGTTAGCGTGTCTGAGGAAAAAAGGTCCAGACAAGAAATTTTGTATTTCTATTTTTGGAAATGAGATTCGAAATGAGCTTCTCACAACACATCCAAGTTCAGTTAAATATATAAATATATACAAGACTAACCGTTGTGTTGCACACTGGACGTACTTGCGGATGTTGCTTCTGTGCCTTTTGAGAGTGATGGAAACAGCTTTCGTACAATCTGTATAGAAAAAGAGAGAGGTTATAAGAAAAAAAACACACATTAGTTTAAAAATTCTTCTTTCAAAACCATAACCCTGTGTTCACACCAACGAGTGACAAAGCAACAGGTGACCGTTCATTTTCTATGTGCAATTTCAGCGACTGTGGCAGACGACGTTGGGATTGGGATTTTCTCAACTCTGTGCAAATTAAGTATGATGCTGTAAAGAGACAAATCTGACTGGCTCGAATGATTCCTCAGACCAATTGTACAGCGTGTGTGGTACCACATTTATTCAGCTCCTCACTCACAACTTTATGCTGCATTCATGGTGCCTTGTAAGCAGTAATTTGCAAGTTAAGATGACATGTCATTTTCCATCTCGGTACGTTCGGTGTGCGAAGTGGAAAAAACATGGATGCCTCCATGAAATCGTGTCTTCGGTTTTCTCTGTCAGAGCACGTAAAGCTCATAAAAAGTTCCTTTAACTGCACTTTTACAGTTATAAGCCTGAGTGAGTATTGTTAGCAACAAGCTAGCCAGCTAACATTAGTTATAGGAGTTGATTATGTTGATGCTCATCATTAGCTAGTGTGAATGCAGGGTAAGGAGCGCCGGATACCCATAACCCATATTAAAAGTGAATGTACAATAAATTACATGATTAATCCCAGACTAAAATATGTTTTATTGTCCACTTACAATGACTTCTTTGTCTCTGAGAAAACTTACTGGTGAAGACTGGCCTTCTGTTTTGGCTGTTGAAGCAGAAATACAATACTGTCAATATAAATGATTTTCTTTTTTTAAAAAAAACAAACAAACACTTAGTTTCTTGAAAAAATGTCATCACCTGTGACTACTTACACAAAATAACTGTGGGGGTCAATGCTGATGGTGTGTTAAAGGAACTGCTCCAAGATAGATCAGGATTTAACTGAGCTCCAAGGCTCTCACAGATGCGCTGTGCGGATGTGGATTGTGTCTAAGAAAACATTTGTGAAATTTACAATTTTGATCAACATGATTAGATTTAAAATTGGGATTTTTAAAAAGATTCAGATTATTAATTGATGGGAATATAATACAGGAGTGAGTCTTACTGTTAAACCTGTTGGTGTGTCAAGTAGGTCTGTAACAATGAAGAGCAAGTACACAGCAAACAATAAGTAGAAACATATAACATTAAGACTACTGAGTGTTGGGGTAATTGAATGTTAAAAATAATAAACAGAAGTACTTTTTGCATATTAAAATAAGTACAGAATAACAGACTTCAGACTATTTGTATGAAATAAGACCATATATGAAAATAATGCATGCTGAGGGGGTGTAACACGGCATTTTCGTATAGTAGCACGGTCTGGAGTGTGTTGTTCCACTTATACCACAGCAATTTGCCAATGATTCAAATATTTTATTTACTAAAGAACATGTCACAGTTTTGATGATTTGATGATGATCATCAGAGAGACAAGTTAGTTCCTGTTATGACGTTATAGCTACGATAAACTTGCATTCCCTCATTTCCCCCTCTCTCTCTCTCTCTCTCTCACATAAGACACAGCTTGTCAGTTTACCAAGAAACCGGAAAGCGTAAACTCCTCTGTCCTGAAGACTTTCTTTTGCCGGGAAACTTTACAAAGCACCGTGACTACTACAAAGCTCTTACAACCAAGACTCTTCCATAGACGTTAAATAAATGTCTCCTAACAAAAACATCATGTCAACGATTATACATTTTACATTGTTAAACAACATGTTTTATAGAACCATTTATTTACAGGGACCGCTGTAGAAGTCCCTGTGTATAGGCTGTTAATACAAAAACAATAATGCATAAGAACGACTGCATTAATATTAATCTATTGTTCATGTTACACCCAGTATTACTGTCCACACTGTGCTCTTATAGGAAAATAATGCATACCTGGCCAAATAGATTTATAAAAAAACAAAACAAAAAAAACACACAGAACTGCATTGTGGTATAATAAATTTTAATAAATAAAAAAAAGCTATGCACAAAAACATATACACGTTCAAACACTAGCCTTGATTCTTACCTAAGCATGCACTTGTCTTTAGAGATCCCCAGTCTTTTTCAAACTGCTGGCTAGAGAAACAAACAGACAAAGACCTTGTATTTATACCTCAAATATGAAATTGAAACCTTTATACCCGGGGGTGGACAAATCAGTAGCCTTGAACAAAAACACTACTGTTACGATTCTAATATCTTATGCGCAAACACCACAGCTCATAACCTGGCCAACGACTCGTTGATTTTTTTAAGACCAAAAATATAGTGCTATGTTAGAAAATTCCTTAGAAGAGTACTTATTATTCTAAAGTAATTATTATGGTCAGTTTAGTTACCTGTCTTTAGCTAAGCCAAACAGGCATGGGCTTGAGTCTGCACCTGGTGGAACAAGAAACAAGTTCTGCATTCCTGGGAGTGAAGAAAAAAAGATGGATTAAAAGGAGTCATATGAAGTATCTGTAGATCATACAGGCTTGCTGCTAAAGAGCAAAAAAATTCTCTCTCAATCTAAAAAAAAAAATCTCAAAAATAGTTTGATGATAATTTATTACAAATACAAATATAATTTAATATTTATTTAAAGAAAAAAATAAATACTGAAAAAACAACTGGTTCAATATGACATTTTAAATCAAATCAACTGCTTTCTAAATTTGTAATTGTTTTTAAAAAAAATACTTAAAGTGTTCAAATTTCCCCACCTGAATCGGGAGAATCTTCGAGACCTGACACAGGAGAATGTGGCCGTCTACGCCTAAATATTCTGGGCGTTGAACACATCTGACTGTCCAAGACCGGCGTCTTAGCTGGAGCTCTGAAAACGCCTTCGTCCTTGTGTGCTGCGGCATCATGTTCAACAACAGTGGAGTCATCACGTCCATCTTCAGAAGCTCTCACAGACAACTCCTCAAACCAGTCCAAGTTTAGTGGCCCGAGTTCTTCAATAAAAAGTAAATAAATAAATAAAACAGCAAGTTAAAGGACATTTTGGATTGGTACATATAAACTGGAACATAACACAAACTATTAGGGGTGTAACGATCCATTGTGACATGACATCGTGGAAATGCGCGATTCGCACTGTGGACATCAGCATTCCGTTAAGTAAGTATATAATGCAATTGCACTGTTTGAACACCACAGGTCCCAATCTGCACATCCCACAGAGTTAGAACATACCGAGCGGACGCTGACTGATCGCTCCAGATCACGATGACGTACATGCATTATAGGTTATATCATTACACAGTCTCATTATAACCGTTAAAGAAAGCTCTTCAGTAACCTTCAAACAACGCCAGCCCCACACCTCTGTGATCTAGGGTGCCCAAGAAAGAGGCTGCAGAAGCCAAGCCTTTTAGCCGACCTTGGAGCTTTATTTCCAGTTAAAATGACATCTCAGACGCTGCTACGGAGCTCCTTATGTTTCAACTGATCATCTTCCTCGGGTGAGAGACTTTGTTTAGAATTTATAAATGAATTAATTTATTTTGAAGATATGGTGAACCTGAAGTACATTTTGCTCACAATATTAAACCTCTGTTCGTAGCAATGTTTACTTCATTTTGTTTTATACAGAAAAACATGCATATTGTTTATGATTTAGAAATCATGAGTCATAAGTTTTCTTTATTCAAACTTTATTCCAAATGTTCTGAGAATTGAATTGAATCAAATTGTGAAGCCAGTATCGTTAATTGAACCGAATCCTGACTGGGGTGTGTCGTTCCACCCCTACAGAATATATACAGGCACCTGTTTCAATTTGATGGAAGAAGTCGTCAAACATTTTGATTTGTGTTTGTTAGTGTGAAGTCTGAAACGAGGACGAGCTGGCCTTTGTAGAGAGCTGAAAAAAAAAGAAAAAAACTAAAATTAGTATAAACATGTAGTCACAGATCTGACCAGTGATGTTAAACTTCAATTAAGTTATTGCACCTTTAAAAATGTCTCCATAAAGAAATTTTCACCATTTCAAAGATTATACATATGTTATTTATTAAATAACCCCATGTTTTTAAATCCTTTTATTATTAGGTTAGATTGTGTGTCAAAGCTGTTATAGAAAATTCCTCACCACATTGTGATCAGACTCATGAATTCAACAGCACTGTGCTATAAGGTGTTTTAATGTATTAAGGTATTTTTTTTTCTTTGCAAGTTGATGCCCTAATTTCTGAGAGTCCTAATAAATACTTTAGTGAATGTTACTTAAAACTTGGCATGTACTGATGTTAGATTAGATTTTCAAATACAACTCGATTTGAAAGTCCATGGAAAGGTCTGTGATGTCCATTAACATGTCCATACTGACATTTTAATTCTGTGCATATTTAAGATTTCCATGAAATCAGCAATTAGGTCTACAGCACTGCCCTGAAGGAAGAGTACTGCAATAAAAAAAATGTAAAAGGAAGTCTATAATTTGTACTAAATATAAAAATGGACAGCATTTTCCAAAGTGGAAATCACCACTGTACCCAACAACCAATCACTGATCAGCACTGTATCCAACAACCAATCACTGATCAGCACTGTACCCAACAACCAATCACTGATCAGTACTGTACCCAACAACCAATCACTGATCAGCACTGTTTGTCCCAACCTCACACTTCTTTGTCTGAAACTCTCTTCTTGGAGATATTTACAAGTAATAAAAGCGTCTCACCTTTCACGACTACTTGTCAGTTTCTTTTTGACTGCGTTCTTGATAATGAGTATAGTGTTTTGTAAACGTGTTAAAGTTTAATTTGTGCACAGTGCCATCAGCACAGACGACATCCTTCTATAAGAAATAAATTATTTATGAAATAAATTTATAATCTATTATTTTCTACTAGGGTAAAACACTATTTTAATCTATTTTATTATATTCTAAGTGAAAATCGTCCTTCATCACATACCCTAAATTGTAATTTGATTATGCCCATGATCAAGAGGAATACATTAATATGCCAACCAGTGTGTGACGTCATCCGGCGACCTTTTTGAGCCTGCTTTAGCTACTTTCCCCTGAAAAGAGTTGGCAACACTGCAGCATTTTGCTAACTGTCGTGTAAACCCCGCTGCTTTACTCAGATTAGTTTCTTCCATTTTACTTCTCATTTTTCTGCTGAAATTACCTCAGAGTTTTAATCCACCAAAACAAACTCCACCCCACAGCATGGCGAGCAAGAAGCACTGCTCTTATAAGAGCTCGCAAACTGCATTTCTACACATTATTACAAAAAAAAAAAACAACACAACACACTGTGAATAAATTCATGACAACTAATTTAAATCCTGACAGGAAACTCGAGCTAACTTGAGCTTAACTCAGAAACCTGCTAGCTAGCTGGCTAACTCTTCACTTCGCCAATAAACCTATTAACACTGAGATAAAAGTGCAACTTAACTGAGTTATAACTGTAATATAGTTGTTGTTTACCTTCAGCCAAACATATCGGCATCGTTTTATAACCCGCCGACATCTGTCAAAGTCGTTCCGAATGCCTTTCGCTAGCATTAGCTATTAGCGCTTAGCTATTAAGCCGAATTCTTGCTTGTCACGACACATTAAAAATTGCCGCCTCTGGCTGAGAGTCCACTGATTTAATAAACCCCGCTAGCGCTATCCCAAATAACGCCATGCTCCCTACTTACGTACACTACATAGGCCTTGGAAAAAAAAAGGTTAGCACACACTACCTAGGACACTTCGCTGTCCCATAGGAACACAGCCAGCATCTCGCGGCGGAAGACTAGTGTAAACACCCAATCAAATATGAGTATCGGTGTAAAGAGGCGGGCTTACAACGAACCGGGACCAATCAGCTTCAACCCAGAGCAGAATGTAGCGGTTCCTGAAGAGAAAGTTAGATAATAGTTCAATAATGTTTAATGTAATCTTTTGAATATAATAAAATATAGTATAGTTAACTATAAAGAATATGCTAAAAACTTTTAATTAAAAAAAGTCTTTTTTTTTTAAAAAAAGAAGTAGAAGAAACTTGACAAAGTACCCACTCTATGAATTTAGCCTGTTATTACCATTACAGCACACTAGAGGGCGTTAATGCACTTTTACACTTCAAATTCTCTCTAAACTAAACTAAAACCTTTTTTAAAAAAACGTTTTTAATATGATACTCATATTATAGCAACTTAAGATTTAGTATCCACCAAACTCCGTTTTTAATGATTATTGTTCAATTGAGTAGTAGTTGCAGCTATAGGAAAGAAAAACATCCATCCATCCATCCTCTGTACCGCTTATCCTACACAGGGTCACAGGGGAGCCTGGAGCCTATCCCAGGGGACTCGGGGGACAAGGCAGGGGACAACTAATCACAGGGAACAATCACACTACGGACAATTTGGAAACACCAATCAGCCTACAGCGCATGTCTTTGGACTGGGGAGGAAACCCCCAAAGCACGGGGAGAACATGCAAACTCCACTCACACAGGGTGGAGGCAGGATTCGAACCCGCAGCCCCAGAGGTGTGAGGCAACAGTGCTAATCACTAAGCCACCGTGCTCTACACTACAGAGTTGATTGCTCTAAAAGCTGAAATATTAGATATCCAACACAAAATATTTTATATCCAACACTTCCAACAATTCCATCTATATTCCACACAAAAATACACAAGTTCCTCGCCCTCACAGCCTCAGAGAAATCTGAGCTGAGGTAAAACACATACCTAACTTGCTGATCGCCGTTTTTGAGTTGTTACATTAATGTTTTAAAATGTATTCATTAACATGTATTGTGTACTAGTGTTTCTTACACAACAGTATGTTGAAGTCTTGAGTCTAACTGGCCAGAAAGTGTTGATTAAGTTTCTTTATACCACAGTGTGGGTGAATGCTTGGATCTGATTAGAAGGTGTGCATTATTTTTGTTTAAGAAAGAGTACATATTCTTCACAACCCGTAATTGTGGCGAGCATAAGTTTCATGCAACCGCACAGTCTGTCATGTTATTCCTTACATAACAGCTCTGTGAAAGGGCAAATCACATGTTCATATTAATGAGCTCACTCTAAACTTATTCAGGGACTTGTGTGGCTGATTCTCCACATAAATGGATTAGTAAAAAAAAAAAAAAATGTATTATCATTAATATGAAGACATTTATTCAGCCTTTATAGAAGGAGCCTCAAGTGTCAATGCTTTGTAAGGGTCAGAGGTAAAGCTGTAACTTTAGATTTTCAGACATGGGAAGTTTCTCAGAAGCATGACTAACTCCTGACATACCAGTGATCCTGACCCCTTCTGCTCTCCGGACCTGCCTAATCCATCCTGATGCCCTATTTCTGGTTGGGGTTCTCTTCACTTGTAAACCACTTGCTGCTGCTGAGGACGGCCCCGCATGCACTCACAGAAACTATGAAGATGGCTTTGGACTGCAATTGCTTTGATAGCTTTAGGACTGCAATTCCCACGAACAATCTTGCATTCAAGTCTCCAGCCTTGAACAGTTGATAACTTCAACAAAATAGACTTCATGTGTAAACTATAATGATCTTTTGTGGTTACACAATTGCACTTTTTGACCATATAGTATACAGTCATAGAAGGGAATTATTTATAATGACACTATCCAGTGTCACCCAGATGAGGATGGGTTCCCTTTTGAGTCTGGTTCCTCTCAAGGTTTCTTCCTCATATCATCTCAGGGAGTTTTTCCTTGCCACCATCGCCTCTGGCTCGCTCATTAGGTATTCATTCATAAATTTAAAATTTATATCCTGAGTTTATATATTTCTGTAAAGCTGCTTTGTGACAGTGTCCATTGTTAAAAGTTCTGTACAAATAAAATTGAATTGAATTGAACATGACAAGCTGCACATTTCTGTCTACTTCAAGAGAGAAAAAAGCAAAAAGCAAAAGCTAGCAATAGGATGACTGTTTATAGCTGCTACAACATAAGTGATAACAGGAACTAACTTGTTTCTTTACTTGTATTAGAAATTAATAAAACCAATACTATATATCGTTATTTAAAAATAGTGCTGGCAAACTGCTGTAGTATAAGAGAAATAAAACACTTCAGGGCATGCCGATATAGGAAAATAAATCACTTCTGTGTGGTAACATCAACTTCACGTTCGCTCAGGCTGCATCACACCACCCCATCACTGATAACTTTTCTATAACAGCATGCTCCATTGTGTTTTATTCCTTACTTTGGGTAGTTTCATTATGAGCTTTCCTGTTAGATTTTAAGTTTGCTAAACTGTGAATTTTATCCCAAGTTGCCTTTTCTTGGCCCTTTCAACATAGCTGTTCTTCCAATATGCATGGCTAGATGTTGCTGTTACTTTTTTTTTTTTACTTAAAAAACTGTCAAATCAGTTATTTCCATTCATGTAATCTGAAGACTCTGGTTTCGTTCTGCTTTAGCTAATAAAGCAGCTAGCAAAAAAAAAAATATATATATAGATATATATATATATATATATATATAAAGAGGTGGTTTTATAGTTCTTTAAAATTGATTTCCACTGGAAACATGTTACTATTATAGTATAATAAACCTCAAAACACACACAAAAAACAAAATCTACGTCATCTAAAGTCTTTCATGGTAAAGTGATTTTACTAGTTCATGTTAAAGAATGTCTTCAAAGCATGAGGCATGACTACAGGGGGATGGAGTGTACTGACATATTATTCATCACGTTTATTCTGCACCAGAGCTTTAAAGAACACAACCCAAAGCACAAGAACAGTATTTACAAGTTAAACACATCTCTCAAAGCGTAGCATGTCCGTGTCATCCCTTTCGAAGGACACGGGTCTGCAGAGTCAAACGACAAAAAAGATGAATAAAATAGCAGAAAAAAAGAGAAAAAGTTACAAGCACGCTTCACTCAGACATAGTATTACAAACGCAAACTTGATTTAAAATAGTTTCTTATGTTCATAAATATCTCTGTTCTCTTCTTATGGTACATACACTTGCATGCTTGGCCATGTTTCCTTCTATAAAACTATACCATCCAAAGCATGTGGATGTATTGGGAATATAAATAAATCTCCTATATGCAACAGTACAAAGCAAAAAAAAAAAAAAAAAATCTGATCTTCATTACGTAGTGGATGACTTTTCTAAGCATCCAGGTCATTCAGACAGTAGCACTGCAGCAACATAGCTCTGAGTTGGTGTGTGTGTGTGTGTGTGTATAGTCATTATACCGAGGTGCTTAATGGTCATTTTCCTCATATGAGCACATCATCTTCAATAATGATTAATCAGGAAGAAGAAAAAATACAGCATCATTCCAGCTGCTACAGTATTCAAGCAGCCTGAATACAGTATAAAACAAAACATTCTTTCAAAGATACAGTAAGTCTTTCTGAAGCATTGCACATTTTCCCTTAACCTTTACAATGGTAGACGTGAGCCTGGCGTTCAGGAAGCTTTGGTTTTGCCAGTGGCAGAAAAACATGACCCTGTGACATCATATGTACTAGTTTTAGTGCAATACTCAAGGCCAAGGAGTTGTTTTTTTAACTAACCCTAGAACAGATTGTCACACATATCCAGTCCCACATGGATGGATGACAGTAAATTCAGCAGCGTCTGTGGATCTCCAGTGGAAAAGCAGCACCTCAGAGGCTGATCCCAGTGACACTGGAGTCGGGCAGGAAGGCCGTGATGGCGCTGTAGCCTTGCGCCCGCCGGATCATGTCCCTGATCTCGCGGTTAAGCTCGGTGAGACGTGAGCAGGCCTCGGACAAGTCTTGCTTGCAGCCCACCAGGGCGAACGTGCCCGTCTGTCCCAGAGTCTGGTGCCGGAAGTAGATGTTCAGCAGAGTCTGGGTCTCATTCTCCGAGCTGCTGCCGAAGATGTCGCTCGGCCACAGCCTCCTGCAAGGCAGAGGGGATTCACAATTCATATTCCGTTCACTATTTAGCAGTAAAGCATTCTCATAGACTCTTAAAAATGTGTGACTGTTAATCTCACTCCCACCTGCTCAACAGCCCTTTATCTAAAACTCCAAGACTGCTGAATTTTCCCATTTGGCTCACATGGTAATGAGAGTGGAAAAGGCCTGCATGAGCCGGTGGTTATACCTGCACTCCAGAATGTAGCAGATGGCTGTGGAGAACTCGTTGTTCCTCAGGCTCTCCAGAATGGCCTGCACCGCTGCCTCAGACGAGCTGAAGGAGGGATCAGTGGATGTGTTAGTGTCTTGCGCTGCCTGCTCTCCTGCAACCGAAGCTGCTGCTGCTCGCAGTTTATTCTTTAGCTCATTCAGCTCCTTGGACATGTTTACCAGCTAGAGAGGAAAAATATATATATATATATATATATATGTATGTTTTACGAGGTCTGGAGGCTTGGATTATCACATATTAATAATTGTCATGAAAGGATGTCGCTAAAACGTGGAGTGCATGAATGTAAAAGGAACTAAGGGCTTAGAGCCTTAAGGTGAATGGATTAATATTTTAATATAAAACTGAATACTGCTATAAAAAATGCCTGAACAATATATTGCTTGAAAAAAAATAACCCAGCCGATATTAAGGTTTCAGCATATCTAGGAATTACTGATTCCTGATAATGGACCTCATTTATCAATCATTTGGCAAAGTTGTGTGTAAATGTTTTGTATTGATTTGCCATGGCACTTCCTTCTAAGGGGACAAGTGGAGTAAAACCCATCCATCCATCCATTTTCTGTACCGCTTGTCCTACACAGGGTTGCAGGGGAGCCTGGAGCCTATCCCAGGGGACGTGGGGTACATGGCGGGGGACACACTGAACAGGGTGCCAACCCATCACAGGGTACAATCGCCTGCACAATCACACACCCATTCACACACTACGGACAATTTGGAAATGCCAATCAGCCTACAAGTCCAAAGCCTATCACGTCTTTGGACTGAGGGAGGAAAGCCACCGTGCCTGCTTGGAGTAAAACCATGCCTCAAAATTAAAAAAATATAGGGCCCTGATATAAATTGTGCACGTTCATTCATGAAGGTCGTACCTCTGGAACAGAGCTGATAGTGTAGACTTCACTGATCAGTTTACAATAAGACTGAAAAAGCAGGAGCAGTTGAAAGTGGAGCTTGTACAGTCTTTGACACAGCTCCAGTTGCTAGAATTTTAAAAAAGCAGAATAAAACACATAATCAGTGCTTGCTTCATTTACTATGCTTGTTAATATTTTGAAGGCAAAACCAAATGCTGTTTTTATTTATTTATTTAAAAAAATTTTTTTAGTACAACAACCTTTCAAAGGTCATCTGTATAGGGACATAGAGTAACTATAATAAAAGAATAACCTGTCCAAATCAAAGTTGCTAATCCAGTGTTGGAATAGGCTGTAGAAAGGTTTTCTGAAACTTACTGCAAGTGTTTCCATTTGCTACAAAGCAGGCCGTTTAGAAGGGAAAAGGTGAGAAGTGAGGAGAGAGAAAGTTTAGCAGATCGACAAAAAAAAACATGCAGCCCTCCAGACAGGGCAGGATTAAGCAGAGGCTCAATTTGATTGACATGCATGCCCAGAGAAAGACACAGCCGACAGGCGGCAGAACGGAGATGAAATATGAGGCAACTCTGCAGCTCTCTTATTTCAAGCCAAGCACAGAAGCAGCACTGCCCTCTCACAGAGACTCTGCTGGGACAGCGAGACCTATTACAGCTGGTTTATACTACTGCATTAAAGTGCATTTGCATCATTGCACAGAGAGGGGGTTTATGGGTAAACCTGGTGCATTGACAGACTGATATGTAGTCTGTCTTGTGTATAGGAGAGGAGTGTGGATAGCACAGGAGAGTGCTGATTGGTTGAGGCAGGGAGGTGTGTCAAGTTGGGTACCCCGAAACGGAAACACTGTGACCCTTTTTCTGTGGGTTTTCAGAGTAATATTAGCAATACACTACTTAAATCTAACTGCAAACCCAACATCGCTTTGATGTAGCGCTATAATGAGCACAAAAGCATATGGAAAGTGCTGATATACTGCGAGATAACACAGACAGAGAGAAGTGTTCGAGCTGCAGCTCCTCTCATCACTGTGGGCACAAAATGCAGCACACACATACTATATAAATATATATTTACTATATACTGTAAATATAACTGTATTTTATTTATATAGAGTAATATAATGTATATATGAAACTAAAAATAACATTTCATAGTTAATTTAGCTAGCTAAAGTGTTGAGTAGTTTATATGACCTTTAGATGAATGTTTGAACAATAAGATGTTTGTAGTAGGGACATTATTCAGTGGGCGGGGCTTATTATATATTCTCTTTGCATGTGCAATATCCATATTAGTCTCTGAGTTGTCTGTCACCCAGATGAGGAAGGATTCCCTTTGGAGTCTAGTTCCTCTCAAGGTTTCTTCCTCTTTTAGTCTCAGGGAGTTTTTCCTTGCCACCATCGCCACTGGCTGGCTCATTAGGGATAATCTAAATTGAAATTTTAAATCAGGATTTCTGTAAAACTGCTTTGTGACAATGCCCATTGTTAAAAGTGCTATATAAATAAAATGGAATTGAATTGAAATTGCATCTTCTTCTGAGGGGAAAAACTGAAAAATTCTGGACTATCCCCTATCTGACTGTCTACCTTGATGCCAGATGGAATGGAATTTGTGATTTACAACAGGGAAGTAAGTATTGATCTGTTTCTTCGTTTGAATTTTCTGCCTCCTTGTGGACACATTCATAGTTACGTGCAAGTAAGAAAGCAGACACCTATGCAATCGCCTGCACATGACACCCTGATACGATCGCAAATACCCAAAAGCACAAGTATAAACCATGCCTTACACATACTAAATATAGTATGTATAGTCACATTTTATTGATACCAATGAATAAGATCAGAATTATGGGAAAGAGTTTCTTTAAGGTTGTTGTTCATTGGGCTACATGACACCTACATGAGCCCTTCATGACAACTGCCATAAACATACATCAGAAATTATAAAGGTTTATGACACAATGGATGTTTTTTATTTTTTTTAATCAATTTCAGTATCACAGAATTTATGACAATGACACTTTCTAAGCTGACATTGTAGCTCATTGCACTTCTGCTATGTCACGGTAATAGTGACGGTTTTGACACTAACAGTTATTCTACTGTAATGACACAGTTATATGTATGTTCTCTGAACTTTGAGCAAAGTTTCATTTTGCTAAAATGAATTTTTTTTTTTTTTTACATTAAAATAGATGAAAAGCGTATTTAAGACAACTGGTGTATACTGTAATAAGACCTTATATTTATGTAGGTTTATGTTAGTTGTTAGGTTTAGGGAGGAGTTACAGTATGTAGGTTTTATGTAGCCCTATGAGCACTACCCTTGCAGGTTATAAGCAAATAATGACTAAATAGTATCCAAGGACATCCTGAGAAAAAATATGCTTGCTATAATAATTTAGATGTACAGATATAAGGTAGTGAAAACTAAGCAGTAATGTTGTTGAACATTACATATTCTTGTGTAAATCACATCCTTCTAAGACTCTTCTGCCCAGCAGAGTTTTCAAAAACCTGAGAAATGAGAGGGGTTTCTTGTAATGATATGCCAAACTTCTAAGGCTGCTCTGGAAACAGGCTTAAAGCTCAAGAGTCAGAGGACAAGACAGCGATTTCACTCACAGAGCTACCGCAGAACAACCGACAGGCAGGAAATGTGAGAGATAGATTGAAACGGAAGCTGAAATTAACCTGGTCAAATAATGAGTCATATCTATACAGACAGGTGACAAGTAGGTAATGTGCATTCCATTTGGGCAGCTACATAACACATTTACATCATTCACGTGTTACCATGGAAACAAAGTTTTATATATCAATAACAGTAATCAGTGGCAACGTACAACATGAAATTCTGGATTAAACAACATCATGACGCGAGCAGTGGGCAGCAGGCAAGCCTACAGTAGTCCACTTTATATACAAAGTACATTCTCAGACACGTTATGAGATTATTTCAGACTTCGTGAGGATTATGAAGTAGGAATTACACACTGATGTGAATTTATACCTTCTCTTCAATCTCGGCAGTCTGGTACGTGATAATCCCGTCTCCTGAGCCTTTCGGAAAAGTAGCCTTGCAGTTCCGCAGCCACTGAAAGCAATAAAAATGATACATGAAGTGTTGGGAAAAGATTTTAAATCATGCATTAGAGCAGAAATAAAATTACACGTACTGAGATGGCTGCTTCCTTCCTGTTGTTGTAAGTGTCCAGATATTCCTGGAGCTCCAGCACACTGAACTTCATTTTCTCCAGCAGTCCGTAGGAGACAATCTGGAACGGATAGAAGGAGTTTAGAGGAAAAAAGTCTGCAAAAAAGATGACCCAAGAGGCTGTATTTAGAAAACATTGTAACACTAATAGTTCTTCCAAGTGGCAATAAGTGTAAAAATAAAAGTTGCTAAATGTAAAAACATATATTAAATATAAAAATAAAGTAGGTTTAAAAAAGTTTCTTCTTAGAATCGATTCCTGATTCTGCTGAGAAGAACGAAAGTTGCACTTTGCAGTTCCTCTGTAACAAGTAGTACTTTTTTGTCTTATTAACTTCAAGAGAAAATGACAGAACAAGAGTTTATAGCTACTATAACGTAAGTGATAACAGGAATTAACATGTTTTTAACATTTTTTCCCCTTTCTTTGTCTTCTCTTCTTTCTTTCTTTCTTTCTTTCCACTCCTTTTCTGACTTCTTGTCCTCCCTTATTTTCCTTGCTTCTCTACCCACATGTATGTATGTTTAAAAAAAAGATGATGATAATAGAATGCATAAAATATAAATGAAAATCTGAATTGCATTCAAGAAAAAAATAAAACAAATTTATAATTTGTTACATGCACATTCCACAATATTAAATAAAACTATAAATGGACAAAGAGCACAAAGTGTCATTCTTTAATAACAGAAATAATGAATTGTAACCATTGCTGAATCACTGTGGAGTAAGAGGAATGAAACACTTTGGGATGTAGCTGTAATAGGAAAATAATCAACTTCAGATCCGGTTGCATCACTTAGTATATAACGTTCTCCTAAATCAGAAAGATAAGACCTTTTAACCTTTAGATTTTTTTTAACTGCCATAGAATAACCATTTTAAGAAGAGTTGAAACTTTTAAGCTTCTGCTGTTTGTTTAAGCTGAAGGATGTAAAAACTATATTGCTACTGGGTGTTTATATTATTGCCGATAAAACTTTCATATCACATATGCCCAAGCACATTCATACATTCATTTGGCCTAAGCAAATCCAAGAGGCTTTAGGCTTCAGTAGTTTTGTGTTTGTGTGGCTGTAGCACGTGTTTAGTTCTAGCATTACTCACTGTATCAGCATCTATAAACAGAGTGGGGCACTTAAAGCACGATGATAACATCTGCGACGACCTGACAAACTTTGCTCCTATTCCACGAAGTCCATCGCCGAGGAAGCCAGCAGCGTCACACGTCAAGGCACAGAACTTGGTCTGGATACTCTAAAAGAAAAATGTTATCAGTATCAGTAAGTCACAGCATGCATCCAGGCCTGTCAGCTTTGGGAAATGGAGCACAGCTAACTAGATTAATGAATAAACCACAGATTAGTGGTGGAAATCCTCCAACTGGAGCTTGACCAAAAGTGACCAGATTTTCCAGGAACATGTTTAGAATCATCCTGATTACAAACCCACATCAAAACAAAATATGTGCATTTTGGAAGCACATGAGCCTCAGAGTGGAGCATGTCATACCTGGAAAAGTGAAGAAAAGACGTGGAAGGTGTAGACAGCGCAGGAGCCGTCAGTGTCGGCCACTAGCTGGTTAAGGTGGCAGCGCCAGGCCTCCTCAGCGTCATCACACACCACCGGCTGGAAGGCAGCCAGGATGGCTGAGAAGAAGGGAGACGGAGGGGGAGAGGAGGAACGAGAGTCAAGCAGGAGGTCCTCTCTGTCATCTTCAGCCATTGCTCCAGGACTGTGCTGATCCCCAAAGCGACTGAAAGGCAAATTACAATTATGTGAATAAAACATCACACACTGAGGTCATCACACACACAGAGGTCACAAGGTCAATTTCTTTACATAAAGACAATAAAAATAAAGAATTAACAAAAAGAAGTAATAAAACTATAGTCAGCTGAGGATAAACATATAAACAAACAAACAAGCAAATAAATAAACTGACTGAAAGGCAAACTAAGAGACAGAGGTTTAGCTGTACAACACATTTCATACACAGAAGTCATTCAAAGTTAATAAAATAAAAGTCATTTAATGCCCAAACCTGGGTGGACAGCTGGGCCCCATATCTTCCTTTTCCTCCCCGTGAACATCCAGAGACACACTGTCAGAGCGGTCAAAGCCACTGGGAAGCTCAGTAATGGAGAGGGAGATGTCATCCTCATGGAGGCTTGTGTCTTCGTCCTCTGCTGATAGCTCAGTCTAATAATCAAATACGAAATTGGAAACTGTGAAAATGCACCACACATTGGTCTTTCACTGGAAACAGTGTGTGCTAGCAGTGTATAACTGAATTATGCATAAGCAGTCAAGCAAACACTCATGCATGATCATTATGTGGTTCATTTTATGTGTCTGGTTGTTCTTTTATGTGTTCATTTACAAACATTTATCTCAGTTAAAACTAAAATAAAAAATAAGCTACATTTCATATATATATATA
>CM075016.1:19065502-19087455 GCA_037576675.1 Pangasius sanitwongsei | reverse complement strand
ATATATATATATATATATATATATATATATATATATATATATATATATATAGTGTATATGTCTAAATCTTTATATACAGAATTTGCTACACCTTATAAGTTACATAATGTCCTCTTTTAAATACAGAACTTCTTTTAAAAAATAGAAACGATAGGCTTTTCTATATTTAAAAAAAGTTCAGTATGGAGCTATATACACATAACTAACTACATAATATACCGTAACTATATACTATATATAGAACTATATAATAATAACTAATATACTGTACTACTATATTAGCTGTATTATAACTTTCTGTTAAAATTCCACTTTTAACTTTGAAACTCATAATTAAGGAATAAAACATGACATCACATGTTATAGGAAAATAATCAGCATCAATGTCAGCATGGTATGATGCAGACTGGCATGAAACAAAATTACTGTTACATTCCAAAGTTGATTATTTTCCTGTAAAAGGACATCCTGCAATGTTTTATTATTCCTATACCACAACAATTAACCAACGATTGTTTATTTAGCAACACATCATTCTTTTTTATTAATTTTGAGTTATGTTCAATGTCTGCGAATAATAGTTATAAGCAGTCACTCCTTCATTTGAATAAGACAAAATTTAGAGTTTGTTACTGAGAAATATGGTGGAAAACTGACTGCTGCAAAGCACTGACACTGGAGACTCCTTCCATAAATGAGTCTCCATCAGATCTCCAAGCATCGCCATATCAACAACTGAACATTTTGTTTTTTTAATTAACAACACTTTTTTAATCCATTTATTAGTCTTAGATTATGTGGTGTGTCCGCTATACAAGTCCCTGAGAATTAGCAGTTACTATACAAACTACATATTATATAACACATTAATACAAATCTGTGATTTGCCTTGCAGTTAGAACTACAGTCAGATCTGCTGTTATAGAAAATTAATCAATACCTTTTAGCCAATCAGATTCGAGAATTCAACAGCACTGTGGTATAATAGTTCTAATTTGAATTAAGTTAGAAAATATGGATCTCTGCTATTTTATGAAAATATTTCTTTAAAAGTGGGATTGATGTAGCTTAATAATGTGATCTGAAGAAACTTTATGAAGATTTGGCCTTTCATTTTGAGAGAGAGAGATTTTCATTACTTTTTGATCAACTGTAGCTCAAATACTATTTAGAGTAAGTACAAAAATTAAGTCTTTTTTTTTTTTTAACCAAACCATTACATTAAGCAATCAATATTTATAACAAAATGTATTCATTGCAATATTTCTAAATTTTAAGAAAACATAGAGGAATAAATTATGGATACACTGACCTTTTTAGACTAAGATTCTTCTTGCGGAGTTTCTTTTTTCTTTAGGGTATTTTTTAAATGCTCAAATCAAGGGAAATTGAGAAATGTTTGAAAATTGTTGGAAGACTAAGACCCAGCGATCTTGTCTAATATATGAGGCCACAGGCAATGTGTACGCTCGCTTCCTTTGCAGCTCCAAGCTTAATTTGCATGCAGAGGAGATCCGAGCCCAGCCACCCCAGCGAGAAGCCGTACACATTGCCACAGTGGCCAAGTAAAATTCGCTGCCACCCAAACCCAAAGCAATGCCAGTTAACACAGCCAGATTAAACCTTAAAGCCATGGAGCTTCTAAAGAGTGCTAGGGTTAGCTGATTTCCATGCAGCTATGTCAATGTACAGAAATCCCAGAGCCTGTCATGGTCTTTAAAAGAAGCAGGTTATTAAAAACCAAGATGTACAGCAGCTAACCATAAGCCTGTAAGATGTTAAACCTCAACCATGTGCAGAGCTAAAAGCAGAATCATTTCCAAAAGAGAAAGCAGAAAGTGGTTTTAATCAGCGGGGTTAGTGAAAAACTCGAGAATGGAGGTGCGGTAGGAGTAGGAGTGACTCGGCCCCCAGAAGTCAGCCGTTCTGAGGGCCTTATTCACCCGTGGGGTCGAGTCCTCGGGCGTAGAGGCGTGAAGACCAGGTACTGATGGGGTCAGAGGGAGGGGGGTGGCTGGCACAGGTTCCAGTGAGGAAGGAAGTGAGTCCATGTGGTTCACCTTCTCAGTGGGGGACATCATGACATTCTGTAAAGAGATACACAGGCTCTTACTTACAAATGTTTTAACAAAGGGAACGTCTGATTACATTTATATTCGCAGACTAGGTGACAAAGGAAAAAAGGTAGCTCTGCTATGTTTCGGGGGCATTTATTTATTTTGCTGTTAGGTTTGGGTACTGCAAGCCTCCCTGCAAATCAATACAAAGTTCTTCTTACTGATCCCCTTTATCCTGTGATGAAACATTTTTATCCTGATGGGTGTGGTCTCTTCCAAGATGACTCCACCCCATCCACAAAGGCTCACTGAATGGTTTGATGAGGATGAAAATGGTGTAAATCATATGCTATGGCCCTCACACTCACCTGATCTCAACCCAACTGAACATCTATGGGTAATTTTGGATTGACAGCACTCTTGACCACCATCAACATAACACCAGTTGAGGGAATATCTTTTAGAAGAATGGTGTTCGTCACTCCAGTACAGTTCCGGGACTTGAAGAATCGATGACAAGGAGCAATGAAGCAGTTCTGGTGGCTCGTGGTGATCCAACACCTTACTAACATGATTTAAGTTCACCCTTCTACAGGTGTTATTTCAATCCTAAAATTTTGCATGTATACTGGATACTAGTTGTTTTGATCCACATAATACAGCCTATTTATTGTTCCATCCAAAGCCACGCCCCTAAAACTATATCTATATCAGCTGAGAACACAGCTGCTTTTCATAGCATCTTTTGTCATCTCATTTCTCATTCATTTAAAAGTTCTGTTAGCAGACCACGTGATTAAAACGTTTGAAACAGTCCATATAAGTACATGAGATAGGATTCACAGGAGATTTCTGCTTGAAAATAAATGCAGTAGAAGACTGACTGACTGATTAATAAACATCTGTGACAGCCTTTCTCCAGCGGAATCGTTGTATGACATCCGTTCACAAGTGGTTACTGGAGACACATTCATACTGTAATACCAGATGTGAACAGCTATGTGTCTCAGCTGTCCACTTGTGATCCAGGGCACATTCATAATGCCAGGTGTGAACGGCAGTCCACTTGTGATCCAATTACCCAGAGCAAATGTTAATGCCAGGTGTGAACGTGGCCTAAAAGACGGTTCATTCTGATTTGAAAGAAAACATGATTGACAGGCAGGACACCTTCTAATCCTGATTGGCTGGATGTAGGTGGAACACATCATTTTGTGTTATCTCCTGGGGCAGCACAGAGACCAAACTTTCTCAACTGAACTTACAGTATATTTTATTGAAATTGCCTGAATGAGGGAGATAATCATTGTTAATATGATTATCCTGATAACTTCCTGCTAGGTGTAACATCCGTTAGCAATGAAATATTTTGGAATTTTAGTGAAACTAGCACTACATTGACACCAAAAAAAAAAGAGAGATTTTGACTCACGAGCTGTGAGGAGGCCAGGATCTGGCTGACAGTAAGAGAATCTTCCTCTGAGGACTCGTCTGAGTCATGGCAGATGACGGGTCTGAGGCTGGGTGAGCTGCCTGACTGTTGACTCTCATCTTCCTCTTGGATGCGTTGTTCCACACGGTCCAAACTGTCTATAGAGCGCCTCCTTGCCCCCCAGTTAAAACTGTCCACCGTCTCCCCCTGGCACAGAGACACACAGAGCAGTTTGAGGAAGAAGTTCATGCTTCCATATACATACATTTATACACACTCATGCTTCCATACACACTCACACAAAAGCAGGCAGTGTCATGCTCTTCTACAGATGTACTCTGTACCATGTGTGTAGATCAGGCTGTCTAACAATTAATTCCTGGCATGAATAGTGAATATCAACTGCCCAAAATGCACATCAGTGAAACATGTCTGTTGATTTCACAAAACCCTCCAGCGCAATGACAGCCCAGGTTAAGGAGAGCTTCCTTCTGAAATAAGGACCATCTCAGAGAAACAAGAACTTTCAGCAAAGAAACATCTTGTCCTGATCCAGCACTAATTCCAGCCATCATTATATTTTACTACAAAGAAGTTTCATGTTATTGATTGAGTAGGAGACTACTATATTTATATTTCCAGTTAAGCCTAGCTTAATGATGTTTAAAAGTGTTCAAAAACCATATCAAACCATGCATGAGTGGAATAACACCATGCACAACACTGCAAACACAGGGAACGTGATAAGACAGATGTAAGTAATGCTACAGTCCTTGCACTGAATACTAGAGCTTACCTGTAGCTCCTTCACAGTACAGACATACACAGAAAGAGAGGAAACCACTGAATATAATGTCAGAGACAGATGTTTGTCAGGTTGTTTTAAACACTATAACATAATATTCAAGTTCTGCCAAATGATCAGATTAGGAATGGGGGTAAAAAGGATGGGTAAAGCATAAACGTTACACATTTGTGGTGGAAACATAATTTCATAGATTGGCCAATCAAGCATGCTCATGCTAAAGCTCAAGCGAATTTTCCAAAGAAAATGAATTAATAACATAAACACTTTGTTATTGAGGACAAAGATTGAAAACAACAGCAATGCTAGAACTGTACTGTATTGAATCATCAGTTCGTATATACAGCAGAACTACAGCACATCATTAAAATCCAGTGAAAAAGTGTGTAACTTGGCTACACTGTGTTGCATTCAGTCCATTCAACTTGACATGGAATCATATGTTTAATTGGCTACATACACATAAACCACAGAGCCCCTAAACTGCACTATAACAAACAATTATTTCACACTTTAACATTCGGTTTAGAGCCCTCCCTTACTTAAAAAGTCTTCTTGCTGCCTGTTGTCAATAAGACTTGCTGATTTATTAGTGAAGTTGGCGCTGGCTCGGTGACACAGTACTCAGCATGTGAGAAAACAAAGGTGGCTGAACTCCAAAATAAGGTAAGTCAATTTTATTTCATATTTGAACCAGCAGAATGGCAATGTCTCTGATGCCAACAAGTCTAGTCTCCTTGTTACTAATTTGTGTATCTCAAATACCCTGAAATATACCATGACCATGTTTGGATCAATGGCAAAATGTAATCATTTCATCTGGTGGTAGAAAGGATAAGTCCATACAAATCCTACAATTAACCACTTATTTTTGAGATATTGGACTAACAAGAATTTCATATCAATGGACTGACAGATGGACAGATTTACAAATTGCAAAAATCTTAGATAGCCAGTTCCTGAACATTAATGTTTCAGTAATATCACTGTATGACAAACAGGAAGGAAGTTGCTGAAGAAAAACAATTTCAGACATTTACCCTTGCTGTGACCTTGACCTGTTTTGGATCAATTTCTATGTCTAATCAGTTCATCTGCTGGTTACAATGTCAATTCCATATAAATCCCACAAACATTCAAACACTCGTTCTTGAAATATCATGCTAATGAGAATCTCGGACAGACGAACAGACACACAGACAGCCCGAAAACGTAATGCTTCCACCACCTCGTGCTGGAGGCATAAAAACGCCCTGCAAAAGCTTTCTTGTTTGCATATAGTTGGAAAATAAAGACCTCATACCTCTCCATCCTCCAGCTCCACGTCCAAGAAGTCAAAGTCACGGAAGACACGGAACTGCTGTTCAGAGGTCGTGTCATCCATGTTGTCTGGATCCCGGGTCCCGTCCTCTGAAGACACCAGACTGGGCTGGTGATCGATCAGGTCCAGCTCTCCGCAGGACGAGAAGATCACCTGAAGATTCAGAAAAGGTGTCATTATGAATCTGATTTTATTCTACAGAACTTTTTTCCAGGAATTATTTCACAGTTTTACTGACCGAAGGGTTTTTGCTCAGCCCCACTTCCTGTCCACACAGTGTCAACACGTTCACCAGCTTCTCTCTTGTTCTCTTCTACAGGATAAGAAGGAAGGAAGGAAAATTGGGTAACAATTCCTATGAAGCACATATTTATAAATCTTTATACTATAACTGTGCTCAGAATTCTTTGTAAATTGGCAATGATTCCTTATAAGCCATTTTTTAATCATGTTGTTATACAAGTGTCACTATTCATTATAATGCCATGTGCTGTACTGTGCAACCTTTATAACTAATAATGACCTGTGAATAATTATAAAGCAACTGTAATATTTATTAATTATCATTTAAAAAAATTATATATATATATATATATATATATATATATATATATATATATATATATATGACGATCTGACCTTACTCTCACTCTCTTAACATATAATTAATATCCAAAAGAACATCATGGTTATAATATTTGCTAATGCATGTATGTGTGATACTGTATGCATTGGTGTGTATCTGTGTACAGATGTTTAAAACACACCTGAGATGACTGGGGTCGTTTCCAGCTGACAGGCACCAGCACGTGGTTGGTGTTATTGGAGCCAGAGGAGGTGGAGGAGGTGCTGCGGGTCACGACCACCATTCCTCCAACCTTCTCATCCCTACTTGGAGATCCATGCAGGTTGTCATAGCGCCGGCCAATCAACGGAGTCTGAAACACACACACACACAAAGTCAAAAAGATATTTAGGCCCAAATTGTTAACATGTAAAGCAAGCAAATAAACAAAATCTTGTCTGTCTGTCTTTCTGTCTGTCTGTCTGTCTGGGTGTTTGTCTGTCTGTAGAGTTTTACCTGTATCTGTACCTAAATATAATACAATATAAAATACAAATAAGATCACTTTATCCACCTTTTCTTCTCAGTACAGGGAATGATGTTAAAATTTGTGCCTGTGGTAATCAACCACACGCTGCACGTGGAGCTCATTTCCCTCTAGCTCAGCTAGTGTGTGCTCAGTAGCTTGGCTCAGAAAACGATGACCAAACTCACTGCCAAGATGGATCAAACTCAACTGACTTTCCAGCTCCACTGGATTTTGTATTAGCTTTCTTTCTCTCTCTCTTGCTTCCATTAGGCTGAATGGTCTGTATTCTGTGTCTGACAGAGAGGTGAGATCTGTTTAAAACCACTAAATTAGCTGTCTAGAACTCTCACTCGCTTTGGGATGCAAGGCACCAAAACCGGACTGACATCATTTCCTGGAATTCATGCAGCACACAAATAGCTCAGTATTTGGTTCCCACACACTGACTGAGCTGGGCTTTCCCACACACTTTTCACAACCAGTGCCTTTAAGCAACGTTTTACTGCCTGCTTTCTCTTAGTGTGAAGTGTGAAGTAGAAGTGAAGAAAATACACTTCCCTGACAGCGAAGCTAGAGATAAATGGCAGAGGAATAAGAAAAGGCCCCGCCTTGGAAAACTTGGTAACACTGGGCAAGTATGCCAGGACTGGGTGGTCTCCTTTTCAGAGAACACTTCACACAAAGATCTCAGAAAATTCACAAGAAAAGGGGACAGAAAAAAAGGAATAAGACGAGACCATAATAAACTATGAAAAGAAGAGAGAGAAACTCACCTCTGAGATGTCAAAGTGGAAATCGAGTGTTTTCCCGGGCAGTGCTTTGGATCCCGCGTCCCACACGCGACTCACGTCCACATGTGAGACGCTGCTGCTGGAAGGAGACGAGGGAAGAACCAGACTGGCAGAACGAGACACAACTAACTTCAGTATGTTCAAAGCTTCCTTCCAGTGCGCCGTCTGGAATGCACATGCACACACACATAAACAAAACATCCACAAAACATGTGCAGGTATGTAAACAGATACAAACCTTACATGCATACACACACACACACATGCACACACACAAACAGAATCAGTCCAGACATAATAAAATAAAATAAAACAGAAGTATTTAAGTAGATACACAGCAACCAGAGAGCCTTCTTACAAGCACCTGGATCTCCTTCTGTGTGTGTGTGTGTGTGTGTGAGTGTGTGTATGTAGGCCTCAGTTATGTGGAGGCTGGCCAAGAGGGCAGAGTGTTTACAGAGAGTTGTTGGGTGTGTCTCTGAATTTTCTGCCCAAATGCAAGGAAAAGGCTGAGAGATAGGAAGAGATTAGCAAAGCATTCTGGGAAATGAAAAATTTAGATTACATTAGATAATGGTAACCTGTGAGCTAATGAGCAGTTAATCCCAACACATTAAATGTTCATGGAAAAAGAAGACTGGTCACAATATTGAAATTCTGCATGAAATGGCCCATCAATATCTCAGTTTCAACAGCTTCCACTGCATATTCAAAAGTTTTTAGAACCAAAACAAAAAATCTTTACTCCCTTTCATGTCATTTTTACGCAAAATGTCATAAACTATGATGTCACCAGGAATGCCCTGAACCAGGTCCACTTGGAAGAAGCCCAAGACCCTCAATTTCTGATGGACGAGGGTTTAGTACAGGTGGCGTGTTCACATATGTCAAAATGGACAGAACAAAAGAAAGCGTTTAATATATCCTCAACAAGTAACATAGGTGCAAGTGAAAGTGCCCTAAAATAAATTCATATAGTTCCCCCTCAACATGAATGCATTTGATGAGCCAACATATGTTCTTTAATATCGCCCTGGAGCTATGAGGCTAAAGTAACATAATGAAAACTAGCTATAATCTTCCCTTACATGATAACACTAAAGAAGTACACCTCCAACACCAAACCCTGTGGTTTATAGTAGTAGTGAAATACATTCAGCAGTAAAATTACAAGTAAACTATCTGAAATCTAATTATAATTGAAGTCTAATTATTATAATTCAAGATAAGAACAAATTGTACCCTAGTAGAGAGAGAGTGAGGAAGACAGAAAAAGTGTGAGAGATACACATGGAAAATGATAATTTATTTCCTATTTAACTATATATTTTTTTTAATTCCTAAACTTTGGAGCCACATGTCTGACAGTGCAAATGTACTGCAGAGACTGAGAAAGAAAGACTGAGAGAGATTGAGAGCAAGATCTCATCGAACCTGAACAAACTTCTCGATGGTGTTGAGCACATCGGTGTTGAAGCTCTTGGCCTGGATGCTATTGAGCTCCATGTGTGTGAGCAGACTGTAGATAATCTGCAGAAGACTCTGCTGCATGCTGGGAAGGCCTTTCTCCAACAACTGCCAACACATTGCATCACACCAGCATTACATTACACATCCAACTACCATTCAGTGTTTTGCCATATAACTAGTATTATGTTTATATAATGCATATGTATAAGCATAAGCAATGTTTTATACTGATATTGTTTGAAAGTAGTTTATTGGTAAAGCCTGCATAATATCATATTTACATAATATTTCAAAGTATAAAGATGAAAAAAGAAAGGAAGAAATAAGGAAAAGATGCATTCGGCTGGCTTCACGTGCCTCAAGGGGAAGCAAGTGATAGCCTTTGCCCTCCCTGGTTGGTAGCTGTCGTGTGATAGGGGGGGAGCTGCCTGAGGGGTGGGAATTGGCCATGACCAAATTACGGAGAAAATCAGGAAAAAAAAAAAAGAAAGAAAGAAAGAAAAAATGATGAAATAAAAAAAAAAATTTTAAACTGTTTTATCATTTTCTTAATTTTACTGTTGTTCTTTTTTGGTGCTTAAACAAACAAACAAACAAACAAACAAACATTCTTTATTTAATTTTTTCCAGTTTAGAGTTTTATTATTGTTTTTGTTAATGTCATTTGTTGTTGATTTTACAATTAAAATAATTGCATAAAAATGTTTAATTTATTAATTATTTCCCCTTGTATTTTGTGTTCTACCTTTTTAATATTAAAAGTGTGTTAGTTAAAAAAATATATATATATTTTAAAGGCATAACAAAAGCCAGGTTTTTGCAAAGTGCATGTTTACCTCAGCCATGTAGGTCACCATGCAGAGTGTGTTTTCACTGAAGGCTTCATGCAGGTAGCGACACACCACGTTGACCCAGGAAAGGCAGTCACGTGTGTACGAGTGTGTTTTATACAGGGTCATCACATGGGCCAGGTTGGAGAGCTTTGAGTTCTTCTCGTCAAGGCAGACCTGAAAAGTGAAATGGGCAATGATTAGAGAAAAATCTCAACACTCTTTGGAAGAGCTGTGTAATTATGTTTGCGTTCAGCTGAGCAGACCTGAGCTATCCTCTCAGCCACGTCCTTACAGAACTGAGTGGGACAGTCGAAGTGCTGGACCAGGTGAGGGAGGAGACAGAGGATGTTCAAAGGGAAACCTACAAACAGCAACAGGATATTTTCATAAAACAAGACTATTCATACCGCACTCATACAATCTATACTAGAACAAATGCATACAAAAAATAGCTTATACATAATCCATGATTAAAGCTGCATTAATATATGCATAAAACACTATATTGCTGCTAACACTACATAATGATATATCATGTAACATAACTACATGATAATATATCTGCATTGTTATTAATACTGCATGACTGAAACTACATTACTGCTAATACTCCTTCATTAAAGGTTCATTGCTACTAATACTACTAGAGTAAGGTTACATTTCTTTATTCATAATTAACACCACATTACTCCTTTTACTTATTATTAAAGCTGCATTACTACCAATACTACTTTAATAAGGTGAAATACTACTAATAATACTGTACTAAAGTTGAAATAATATTAATACTACTTTATTAAAAGATACATCACTACTTATAGTACTAGATTAAGGTTACATTACTTCATGCACTACCTTATTACTATTACCCATTTATTAAAGCTGCATTACTACTAATACTACATTACTAACACCAAAATACTACCAATATTACTTATTAAAGCTTCAATACTACTAAAATTACATGAGGTAATAAAGATACACCATTGCTAATACTACTAGATTATGGTTACATTACTTTATGAATAATAATGTAATATTACTCACTTTTTAAAACTGAAATACTACTAATACTACTTTATTAAAGCTACATTATAACCAATATTAAATTACTAAAACTTAAATACTAGCAATACTACTTTGCCAATGCTGCATTACTATTAATATTACTTTATTAAAGCTTCATTAATACTAATACTACTTTACTAAAGCTGAAATACTACTAACACTACTTAATTAAAGCCACATTACTACCAATACTACTTTACTAAAGCTGCATTACTACCAATACTACATCAGCTGGGCTGCTTTATTATGAATACTACATGATATAAACAGGATTACTATTAATACTATATCATTAACATGCAATACCACTAGTAATCATAGGTGAGTGTTGTATTGCTGCTAATACTACTTGATAAAAATTGATTTAATTAAAAAAAAAAAAGGCCATAGCACTAACTAAGCAAGCTTTTGTCTAAAACTTCAAAGTAAACAGGCTAACAGCACACCTATGGACTGGGTCGTGTCCACTACAGGCAGACGGGAGATGGGCGTGAGCTGGGAGAAAAGCTGCAATGTGAGCTCAGTGGTGGAAACTGAAGTGAAGCCCTTGAGCAGAAGCTGCTGGAGCCCAGAGAATCCAATCCACCTCAGCTGGCTCTGGATCTTCTCCAGCTTTTCACGGTACTCTTGCTTCTCCAGAGAGACATGGGCAAGCAGCTTACCCAGCAACCGCAATGCCATCTGGTACTCAAACTCAAAATCTGATTCCATGAGGGACACGGCTGCCCAGAAAATGGTGGCAAGGAGGTTACGGGGATGATTGGCATTGGTGGGGTTGATGGAGAGTACATCATCGGTGCAGGAGGTGGAGGAGTGGGAACGAAGCTTGGCCAGGTTGCCCTGGCGCCGATGGGAGTGGGCATGGAGGCGGTCCAGGGTTGCACTGCGAGGAACTTCAGAGGAACGCTCTGCCTCACCAAATCTCTTAGGCACAGAGTAGCTTCGCTGGTGGCGGATTCGCTCGGATGCCGTTCCTGAGCCAGGGGCCAAATCCAGCTGACTGGTGCTCTTCCTGTTCATTGTGAGCTTCCCATCAGCAGGGAGGTCTGGAGAAGAAGCTCTGGTAGAAAATATAAAATATTTACATAAGAAATTAAGTTTGCTTTGACTTTCTTTTAAGAAAAATATGAGACTGATAACCTCTGTTACATGTTTATAAATAACCTGTATTACATGTGACTATGAATTAATAAAAATGATGATTTGTTGTTTTTTAATGAATAAAAATGTGATAGTGTTGGAAAATTGCTGTAGTATAAGAGCAATAACACTGCTGTAGGAAAATAATCAACTTCGAGGTGGTAACAGTAACTCTGCTTCGTGTCAGGCAGCATGACATCACCCCACTGTTGATTATTTTCCTACAATAGCATACTACCAAATGTTTTATTCCTTACTTATAATTGCACTGCGATAAAACTGCTATGAAATACAACTGTAAAGAACATAGTGCGTGTTAAATAGTGAGCATGAAGCTTAAAGTGAAGAGTTTGTGGTTGTTACCTTGTAAGAACAGTCATTAAATCATTGTTCTTCATGCACTCGGCGAGGTTGTCCACTACAGATTCGAGAGTTAGGAGAAGCTCCATGACATAACCCTGAGAAGAAAATAAGCAGAAATAAGCATTACTGTTATCAGTTTTGAAAAAGTCTTCTTTGCCAGATCAAACTACAAATATTTAATCCAATCTAGCGTTTATTCAGCCTCACCTGCACCTCCTCGCCATGTTCCCCCACCACCTCGACGAGGCGAGAGAGCAGGTCAGACACGGCCAGAGCCGAGAGCGGCTGCCTCAGAGCACGGAACAGCTGGAAGGAGCGGCCGGCGTAATGCCTGGACGAGCTGCACAGAGCTGTCTGCAGTGCTACATCACTCAGCTGTTGCTCCAAACATGCACCTGAATACAAACACACGTACAAACATTACTTCCATATATCAAGTATTGCTTTTATTCCAAATGTATGACAGCTATAATAACAACAATTACCACATTATCATCATTATCATTATAATGGAAAGCACTTGAAAGACTTGCCTGATTTGGACTCTTTAAAGACAGAAACGACGTGATGCAGGAAGTTGGTGAGCTGCTCTGTGCTTTTTGAGTGCTGGTTTTTAGGGCTGATATCTTCATGACACCACAATGGCCCAAATGGCCTAAAGATAACAGGAAATATACCATAAATATTATGACCTGTATGTGAAGGAAGTGCGCTTTATTAATAAAGCTTATCACTATTAATATGGCATCTGTTATTCTCTGCATTCATAAAAGTCTAGCTTATATTATCAAAATCTAATCAGAAGGGTGCCATGTCATAACCACAGATACACAACTGCACTGCTGAGTACTCGATTCTGATTGGTCAGACGGCGTTGCTTTATTAATGTGCTCGTTCTAATAAACTACCATTTCTATAATAACTTAACAACTAACACATGGACAAGTAATGCGCATGTTCAGCATAAACAAATTAAAAACCATGTATTATTGTTGATATTTTGAAGTCTTCTTTGAGAACCTGTTAATTTTATAATCATATACTTTTATTCCTTGTTCATAACAAATCTTCCAAAAAAATCGTGTGTCTGAAGCCTGTGCTCTGTCAGAGTGTTAGAAGTGTACCATTTAGAAGTGTTATCATTAGAAGTGTTTCCATTTTAATTAAAGATTTGGCAAAATATTTTTAAAAAGTGTATATATGCTTTTGATATTATAAAATATATTTTTATACAATTTCATGTTTTCTATATAAAGGATACCATATATTTCTCAGCAAAAACAGATTTGTCCCAAACAGTTGTAGTGATCACCACTAGGTGTCAGACAAAGCAAAGAGTGTAACAGGTTTATTAGAGAATGTGCTTGATCACCGTGTGTTGAGGAACTCCACAAGCTTGCTGCTCTTCTCATCAGTGTCAGTGCTGCTCTCCAGTGTTTCTGACTCCTCAGTGGAGAAGTGCGGGAGGTTGCTGCTGCTGCTTCCCAGACTCAGACTTGAGGATGTAGATGAAGAGCTTAATCCAGAGTCAGGCACTGGAGATGCCTGGGCATCCCGCAGGAAATCCACACCACCTGGTGACACAAAATGGGCATGAGGGGAAAAGAGGGGTGATTTATTAAAGTAGGCTTGGGCTTAAAGCATAATTGGAGTCCAAAAGTCTGAGTCCACTGTTATAAACTTTCATTCAATAAAACCCTGACAAATATGTCTCCAGCTATGTTACATATTTCTAAAACTAGTGATATATTTGGGAAGAAAAGCAGCAGGGGTAAGAAAGCATAATCCCAAATGACGCCTTATGTCCTGCATTCGACCTCCAATTCCGCACTTGATAAAGTTGTTAAGGTGCAAACTTACAGTGTTCAAGTGATTGAGGGGTTGAGAGCATAAACATGAGCATTTGGGACAGTCTTAAAGACTTGATTACATTCCTGAATGTTGCCTGTTCAGCGGTAAATACTCAGTGTCATTACTCTGAGAAATAGTGAAAAATTATTTGTTTATATAATTAGTAATAAATAACTGTTTGTGATGGCCAGTTAATAATTCCAATAATACACCATGGCAAAATTAGCTGTCTATACACAGGAGCTCCATATAATATAATGTGTAGGTAGGCTATAGTCTAGTTCATTTGTGTAATTATATAAATTAGATCATTGATCACCCTCAGATTAGCCAATTATTTTATATAATTTGTGACCTTCATGGCAAGATTAATTAACAGGAAAACTTCAGGACTTTATTTGAAGTCCCTTTTCCTCTGGTTTAACCTGCCTTGTTGTTTCCTGCCCTCTGATAGATCCCTGCCCATTATCGGGGTTTCAGTTAAGAGACTGCATGTAAATTATACTTACAAAGAATACCTGTGTAATAATTGTCTTTCACAAACACAAAGTAGGGTTAGACTCACAAAGAGTCGAACTGAAACTTATCACACTTGCATAACTGCCTCATCATGCATTATGCCAATACAAGTAATGGGATGTATCAACAACTGTTTAAAATAGGATATGAACACAAGTGTATGTTCTGCTAAATGTAAAGAAAACACACTCATAGGCTTTTCTCACACACTGCTGCCATCGGAAGTGTGTAGGTGCAGCGAATATTATTATAAAATATAATATTTTATATAAATATAAAAAGAATTGTACAGCAGCACATTTAAGACAGAATTTCAAGAATTTTTTTTATTTTTTCGAGATACTAAGACATAACGTAATGAAACATTAAAGATGAGTTTATATTGTTTTCATATGCTGGAAATGTGGAAGCTGTCTTCGTCAAATTTAATACACATACAAAAAAATGAAATTATCTACTGTTTGAGTAGATAAAAAAGATACACAAAAATTATTATTATTATTATTATTATTATTATTATGCATACAAAATACATACTCATGATATATTTCATGTTTATTTTAGCGTTTATTTTAATTTTTACTAGTTTTAAATCATATGTGCTATTCTGAAATAATATGATTGGAAGTTTTGATGAAAGGACAAAGTAAGTGAACTTGTTCATACTGATGGCACACATACAGGATGCGTGGTGTGTGTATTTCTATCTATGTATGTTTATGTAGAGGGTTGACTTAAAAATTATTCTCAGCAGATGATAAAGTGACTCCGATTCAGCTGGTTATTTTCACATAACGAGACACAACCGGAGGCAAAGGGACTCTGCAGTGGAGGTGAGGCCATGACATGGGTATTAATCTCAGTCACAGTGTTATGACAGCGTACAGTGAATAATGTATGATCAGTGTCAGTTCGGCTGAGACCAGACACGCTCAACTGAGCGACAAATTCAAGACCTTGTCTCACACACACACCAGCCGCTGGTAGATGCCCCTTTTAGGGCAGGAAGATAAAAACAGCGCAGTGGAATGCTCTAATCAGGGCTCTAATCAAGACGCTGCATACATGTGATTGTTTTTGGCTTGGCATTCGTTTTCGTCAAATAAGTACGTCATCGTTTCTCCATCGAGACAGATGAGAATAGCAGTGCTGTATAAAGCTACTTCGGAAAGTGTGTTAAGTCACTGACAAGGTTTCCTTCTAAAAATAGTGCAAGAGGGTGTTGTTTTTCAGGAGAAACCACAGGTCTACAGAAGGTCAAAGTTCAGAGCTCATAAGAACCACTTGCTGATTGTTGAGATCCACTGAAAAGTCTTATGAATAATTCAGACCCCTCACACAAGAAGTGTCTAAAACTGGTACTAAACTGGAGTGTAGTATACAATAACAAATGCTTGTGACTGTATTGGTCTCATATGTGGAGACTAGATGTTTTATGACAGCCTAACCATGATCAGCAAGTAAATAAGAAAAAAACTAATCAAATGTTCCTTCAAAATTTAAAGGATGTCTTCATTGTTCAAACTCAGACTGTAATGAGACTGTAAGTTACTGTAAACCAAGATATGTCTTAACAGTAGCACAAATATACTATGCTATTTGCAACATCTAACATCTAATTATAGTGATGCATATCCGCCTTTTCCACTTACAGCTTGATGTCCCCCAATAAAATCCAATAAAAATCTAATACATTCCAATAAAATGTCAAATGGAGATTTTTTTTCCAGTACAGTATTTAACTTGAGCGCATTTTTTGAAGTTTATCCAAAAAATTTTGACTGGCAAACATTTTAGCTCTTTTATGCATTTATTCAGATCAGGGGCCCACAAGGGTTTCATAGACAGGGATCCCCTTGTAACTGTAAAAGACGTTACCACCTGAGCACAAATTTGTTTATGAATATATTCCAACTATTCAAATATTAGGCTCACTATTTAAATGTGTACAATAATATCTAGGATATTTACTGGAGTCATATAATTTTCTGAACTTTCCACCAACAGAACACAGACCACAAACCTTTTTAGGGGGAATATTTACATTGTTTGTGCCTTTGGTAACAAGATAAACCTGTAAGCCTGTAGTTTTCTTTGCCAGAACATAAACTGCAACTTCCCAATTCTAACACCAATTAGAATTCCCAACACCAATTCTACAAAACACACCTACTGAAACAGAAAGCAATAAGTACATCCTGCACTTGTCCTGGCACCATTTCTGTCCTTCCTTTCTGGTAATCTAATGATTTAAAAGAACAGTAAGGGCAGCAAGTAGCATGTAACACTGACATACCTGTGTAGAAGAACTCAGTCTGGTAGTTGGGTCGGGTGCCAAGACTTTTGCTGTGCATCAGTGTGGAGGAGAGCAGGGGGAAACTCCTGCTGCAGGACAGCGTGAGGAGCAAGTGCAGGAGAAGATGCTTACAGTGCTCGAACACCTCGGGCCGACAGTGGTCCATTCCTGAGTCGGAAACGCAGCACAGCGTCAAACATTAATATTTTGGTTAAACTTCATGCAATGGGATCTAAAACTGACTCTAAAGTGAAAAAGTCTAAGTCTAAGATCTAAATAAATTAGCTACAAAACTGCTGAAAAAACATTAGTCCTTCCAGGTTACATCTTCAGTTGGTGGATGTGATTTCTGTGGGTTTTTTTTCTTTTTCTTTTTCTTTTTTGGTCCTCCCCCCATTTATTCATTTGTTTATTACTGTTTATAGTTACATTCAATGTTATGGAATGTCTGCAAGAATAGCTTGTGATGTTACCAAGAAACTCTGTGGTAGAAAACCATAAGATGTAATAAAATGTTGTAATGCCTTATAAAAGCATTATAACATTTTCTGAATGTGTTCATAGGTTATGGCCCTGAGAGAAAGTGTTACAAACTTTTAGGTTTTCAGCATGAGGATAAATGAGATTTTACACGTCTGCAACCTCACATTGATACCCCTGGAAACAGGATCTTTTTACAGATGCCAATATGTTTGAACTTACTTCAAATATGTGGATTTTTGGAAATATTTTGAGAGGAAATATTTATATAAAAATGTGTAAAAGTTCCTATGAGAATGATATTTGTAAAGCAAATAGTTTCAGTAACTGTTTGAGTAGAACATTTTTATAATTTTGTTTAATGGTTTTTTTCATACAGTCATTTTTACCCATTTTAATGAAGGGTGCCAATAATTTTTGAACTTGCTTTAGGCTTAAATGGTTTGCCCTTCAAGTACACTTGAAGTTCCATTAAAATATGAGAGTAGACAGTTAACAAGCCTGCAATTACTAAAATCAAGATATTTGGTGAATACTTTGTTAGTATTTTTGTTCTGTCTGTGACACTAATAGTGTGTCTGGGAAACTTTGACTGGCATGTTAAACGTTCCATGTATTGTGCATGTGCATGTGTGTGTGTGTGTGTGTGTAAGAGGAAAAATGTCATGGCAATCGTAGCAGTCTCTGAATAAAAACAGATCCAAGCATTCCACAGATTTTTGTAGAACGATAATATGATATCACCCAGCATGAATCAGGCTCAGAGGAAAGATTTCTCTGAGCAGAAAATAAGATAGTGACAATTTCAAAGCTCCATCTGATGAGTATCATCACGTCTCATGGATTCTAAAGAATCATTAGATTATGACGGCTTTTAAAAAAAAAAAAAAAAAAAACTTTCTCAGGATTGAATTGTGCACACACAACTGCATACAACATTAGTGATGAAACAAATTCTTTTCCTATACACATATAAAGAAGAAGAAAAAAGCCAGGAGCGAGACACAGATATTATATCTCACCCAGAAAGAGGGCATGGAGCAGCAGGGGCAGGTGAACACTCCAGTCCTCTTTCACACTGTGATCCACCACCAGCTCCGTCATAAAGATCACAGCTATATTACACCTGAGAAACCAACACAGAAACAGGCTCTAAAACCATCCTCACAGCCGTGCATGTCACGCACATCTGTGTGTGAGTAATGTGTACAAAAAAAACAACTAAGCTGATCATGCAGATGTGCATTTGTTCATATTAAACATTAATATTACCTAAATAAATAAATAAATAAATTCACAAATTTCCACCTTACTGCCCAAATTTTCTAACTTTGTGCATTTTCCCCACTATTAAACAAGTTTCAAGACAATATACAGTACCTTGTGTGTGTAATATGCTTAAATATGTGTATTTGTACTTTTTTAAAAATATAAATCATCTTTAAAAATTGCTTATTTATTTCTTTTTTAACTACAGTCTTACTTTGGCAATTTAATTATTTTAATTTGGCCTCAGTCTACAGGTCAGTGTGTGTTGCTTTAAAATGTGCTTTAAAAATCTATTTTAGTCTGTCTGATAAAGAGAGAATAACATGCTTGTATATTTTACCTTTGCATAATTTGACTTGAGATAACTTGCCTATAATTTGTGCTGACTTAAAGCACTTTTTACACTGTTTCTGTCTAATTCCCAAGACATGTAATTTGACACAACGTTCTTTATAGAACACACCAAACCTGACACTTTTGGTCATCCAACATCATTCCTTTCAAGCAGCAGCAATTGCTTAATTACGTTTAAAGACCATGTTGCATATGTTCTCTGTACATGAAAAGCGTAATCTGACCTGTGTAACGGCCCACGCAGGGTCACGGTTTCGGGCAGGAAATCGACCAGAGGGGCCCAGCAACCTCCATTAGCTGGCATGGGCAAAGGCAGTGGCTGACTGGTCTCCAGGACGTTCATCAGCCAACCAGCATATGGTGGGAGAGGCTCATCTGCATGTCAGGGAGCAAATTTTGTACATTTTACTGTATATGTATGACATCCATTTCCCATTATCCATTACCGCTAATGCTAGCTTTTACACAGCTCTTAGAAGAAAATGGTCTATAAAGATCATAAATGAACATATTCAGGTCATGAAGTGTTTATTACTAAATGCAGACAGCTGTGCCATCTGTGCCTGCTGTAAGAACCACTTCTTTTTTTTCTAAGAATTATCTTGAACATTTATGTAATATTTAATAATTTAACACTAAATAAATAGGTAATTTAGCAGTTCTTAAGACTACAAATGCTAATACAATAAATCATCTATTACAGTCGGAAAGGAGAACAGTCCCTCAGGTTAATCATGCAACAGCTAACCATGATAGGATTAACAAAATCCTAAGAAAATTGATTATATTATATATTACGTTACATAATAATATATGGTGGGGTCCAAAAGTCTGAGAATTTTTACTGGAAATAAACAGAAAGTTTTAGAATTTTGAAAATTCTAAAGCAAAAAAAGTAAATGTGCAACATCTTGACTATTCAATATTCAACATTCTGCACTATTTCTAGGTCACTATTTAAATGTAAGCAAATTTGTGATATTGACCACGTTAACCTCTTTGTACAAAAGGTCAGATTTTCCATGCGTCTTATCGCTTCCATTGAAGCATGTTTTCAGACGATTTGATTTGATCTAAACTGGATCATAATTTTGCACAAACTTGTGGAATCTGTGTCAGCTCGAGTGCACACAGTCATTAAAGCAAAAACGGGACACACCAAATACTAAGAAATTCTGAAATTCATGTAAATATTTCACTTAAGTTGAAGTTGCTGATAATATCATTTATAATAAAAACCTTTGTGTTATATTGAAAAAGAATGCCAAACAGAAGCATTTTCACTAGTGCTCTCAGACTTTTGGAGCCCACTCTATTATTGTCCTGATTTTTTTCAACCTCCTCTTTATCTGCGACAGTGTGCCAGGTGGTTCCCTGTGATAGAGCAGGGAAAGTCAAAATCAAAAATAAAAAAAATAAATAATAATGAACCAAAACACAATATCATTATTGTACTTTACTGTAAATAACTCCAATAATGTGATCATCTCACTGTGTGTGAAGCAAACATGAAACTCAGGGGAAGGAAATAATCTCGCCAGCTGTTCATTTATACTATCTGTTTAGTGCAAGAGTTTTATCATACAGGAGCACTTTTTTTAAACACACCATTCTGAGAAACTAACAGATTGAATATGTCTAAACTGGAACTTTTACAAAGCGTTTTTCATCCTCTTTCCCTTACCCATAATCCCTCTCTATGCATCACAATGCAAATATGGAAATATGCATGAACACAGAAGTATAAACCAGGCCTCAGGCTGCATTCGAGACTGAGGATATCCATCAGTGTCACTGCACACGGCAGCACAGTTCACTAAAGTTCACTCACTCTTTTCCTCATCGTACGAGCCTCCAGAGCTATTGCTGTAACGAGACTCCAGGCGGATATGAGCCCTCATCATACTCTTCAGCCTACGGCAGACAAACACACATAACACACAGACCTGCCTGTCAGGAATGTGTTGCATATTACAGCAATTAAAATGTTTAAAATAATTCTAGCGGGTGGCATTGTATGCAAATTATTCTGTTCCAGTAGCAGCAGGAGATACTTTAAGTGTAATTGTGTTTGTGATAAGGTAGGTGTCACTACTGTACCTGTCCTCACTTTCTTTTGCCATTTTTGGGTCATCACTGTCAGAGATGTTTTCCTGGATGGCGATAACTGTATTGCTGCTGGATGTCGTACCTGTCGAGATGTTGTATTATGGTTTTAAATTTGCAGTGAGAGTGAGAATCTGGATGGTTGTGTGATCTTTTTGGTCCTTTCTAGCATTTCCTAATGGATATTAAATTAATATTTCAAGACAGGTGTAATTCACAGCATGTGTGTATACCAGAAGTGGCAGTGGGTATTTTGCTGGTGGCTGAGAAGCGGTAAAACGGGGGATTGTCGCAGTGCACCACCATGGGATTGACCGGGTCAGTCTGCTGGAGCTCAAACATCAGCTCTTCCATTGTCTGGGTGGTGTTGTTCCGACACAGATAGATCACCACCTTCTTAATCTGAAGAGAGACAAAGAGAGATAGACAGAGTAGGTGATATAGATATGGACTGCAACATAAGGCCCTATTTAAGGCCATAAGAGATAGTGATGTTGGAGCACATGAATGCTGATGAAATGTTCTTGGTACTGTCAGGACTATTGGTGTGGTTGGTAAATTTTAAAAAGGCAATGAATATATTATCAAGAGATGTGGCAAAGTGTAATACCAACCCAGGACATTACCCCTCCCTGCCTCTACCATTCCACTATGGTTCACTTCCTGCCAACTTAGTGTATATATATATATATATATATATATAT
>CM075016.1:19051635-19065402 GCA_037576675.1 Pangasius sanitwongsei | reverse complement strand
GTGTATCTCTATATATATATATATATATATATATAGATATATATATATATATATATATATATATAGATAGATAGATAGATATACAAAGAACTTTCATTTGTTGTGAAGTGTTGTCAAACATTACAGCTGTGTATGTTCTGATATTTGTTATTCTCCTGATTTTATGCTACACTATATGACCAAAACTTTGTGGACACCTGACCATCACAACCATATATGCTTTTTGAACATCCCATTTTAGATTTAGTCCCTCTTTTGCTGTTATAATAACCTCCACTCTTCTGAGAAGGCTTTACCCCTAGATTTTGGTGGCTGTGGGGTGTGTGCTCATTCAGCCATAAGAGCATTAGTGAAGTTGGGCACTGATTGCCAGGCGAGAAGGTTGGTGTTCCAATTCATCCCAAAAGAGTTTAATGGGGTTGAGGTCAGGGTTCTGTGCAGGACACTCGAGTTCTTCCACTCCAACCTTGCCAAACCATGTTTTCATGGAGCTCGCTTTGTGCACAGGAGCACTGTCATGCTGGAACAGGTTTGGGCCTCTTAGTCCCAGCTAAGGGAAATTGTAATGCTACACCATACAAAGACATTCTATACAACTGTTTTAAGGAAGTTTAGGGAAGAACCACATATGCGTGTGATGATCAGGTGTCAACAAACTTTTGGCCATATAGTGTAAGTTTGCCACTTTCCCTGCTTTCTTGCTTTGTTATTTGGATTATCCTCTAGCCTGTCTGCACTGTGATTTCCTGTGCTCTGACTAGTGCCTATTTACCAACTTGTTCAACATGCCCTGGGAGAAACTGTATGTAAATAGGCTAAGCAAACATTGTCGGATCAGAGAACAAATTACAAAAAAGAGATAAACTTCAGAATTAGTTGTCACGTAAACAGACTGAGATGGATGCAAGTGCAGTTACATGTTTATTATTTGTCAGCAGGCAGACAAATCCAAAATACACAAATGAGGGAACAGAACAAAATCGAGAACCGTAGTGTAACAACACGGACCAGAAAGGCTCAGTAAAGACAGCCAGGTAAACAATGAACAATACTTCGCACTGAACACAGAAACATGAGGGTTTAAATATACAAACTAATCAAGGGGCAAACTGAAAAGAGGTGAGAGTAATCATGACATATTAGGAAGACAACCAATGACAAGACATGGGTGGAGACAAGACACAAACCAAAACAAAAACACACGTGGCAATGTAAACAAACACTATGTAATATGGAAGTGTGCGCCATAGCTGCGAGCTGCCAAGTGCGCTGAAAGGCATGGCATGCAGCGCTCTGCGCGAGGGGGAAATACGTGACAGAAACATTTGACTTGTAAAAGAAAAATGGTAATAACTGATGGTGTTGCATATCTGTCTTTCAGTAATTGTGTTCCTGTGTGAATGCATAACAGGTTTATTCCTATGATAAGACCTTGTGCTATAAAATTCAACCATAATGGTTTCATAATAGTAACACTTAAGTACTGACGAGTAGTAGAATTTTTTTTAACCTTCCCGTTCAATTTTATGACCAGCCATCACTGAGTAGATGATTACATTTTCAGAGTGTCTGACTACACTTACATTAAGTGTGTTTACTGCCTTCTCATGGACTTTTGGAAATGTTTGCTCAGGGACATGGCATTTACACTATATGGCCAAATGTTTGCAGACACCTGACCATCACACCCATAAGTGGGCCTTCCCCAAACCTTTGCATCAATGCTAGAAGCAAAATTGTCTAGGATGTCTTTGCAGCATTACAATTTGTTTACACTGAATTAGTATTGTTAGATATTTTATTAATTCTGTTAATGATTTAGCTGTTTGATAATAATTCAGTCAGTTAGTAGAAGGGAAGTAGTTGAAGTACCCTATTTTGCTATAAATAGTGACAACTATTTTGTTAGAAATGGAACAAGGCTTTTAGTCCAGGCTTAAAGTCAGGAAAATACTGCATTAGCATTGGCTCTTCATTAAAATGGGGTCTCAAACATGAGAATGTAAACACACATTCTGACCAGAGTGACCAGGCCCCATAATTTCTGTTTATTAAAATAGAAACTGGTGAGAACAGGAAATAAATTGGCTTAATCAACTTGGGTATAGAACGGGCGTTATACCCTTAAGTCATGCTTGTGTCCACATGAAAATAGACCTGTGTTGTTGTTTGACATGCTTTGGATTCTTGTGCTGTCGCTTGAGCACCTCAGGGCTGCTGGGTCTAATATTAGGTGTTGTCTAACATGAGCTTTCACATGCTATTTAACATTTCCAAATGACACTCATCTTTACCTCCACCCTTCAAATGTGAAAACAGCAGCCAACCGTGACAATAGCAGCCTTAACAAACTGTCTAGTGTTGCCAATGTGCAAATACAAACACAAGCACAATTCCAGTTATTAAAAGTAATGGTAAACATGCAGTTTAAGTAGGACTGATATTTCCAGAATGTGTCGTCACACAGGACTCACGTGTGGTAGGAGAAGGGTGTCGCTGCTGACGCCACACAGGCTGATGAGGAACTGCAAGGTTGTACGCAGGTTACTGCTCCATTTCTCATTAGAGACCACAGCGTTCCAGGCTTGCTCCATCTCTGGGCCTGGCACATCATCACCATACTGACACACACATCCATATGAAAGTAATGTGCTTTTTTAATACATAATCCATATACATATATCTTATATGATTATCTAATCAAATACAAAAAAGATATCTATCTAAAATAGATATAAGGAGAAGGATTAAGACATTTTTCAACATGATTTAAACATCTCATCTCATTTATTGAATCACTTGACTCAAATTAGCTTTTGGAGAAGCCCAAAGGTTCACATACTTCTTTTTTCCACCCTATGTTCTGTCTGATTTAGTTTTTTATTCACAGTGCACTCTTAGAAAATGTCCTTTCAGGCTTTCAAGGGTTTCTTCATATAGTCAAGAGTTCTTGGCCTCCTAAAAGGGCTCTAGTTTGGAACACTTTCAAATAGAGAAACACACTGTAGGGTTGTACATTGAAGAACCTTTAAGAATCTCCTTAGAGGAACAATCAGAGACGGGCTTCAGATTTGATCCAAAGCTTCCCATACTTTTTTTTTTTTTTTAAATAAAACACATGCTGTGTCTGAATTCATTCGCTATTCACCATATACTCTTCAAGGGATTCTTTGTATAATTACAAATTGGTGGCAGTAGTGAGAAGTTTTTGGCTCAATGGTTAAGGCTCTTGGAAACTGATCAGAAGGTTGGAGGTTTAAGCTCCAACACTGCCAAGCTGCCTCTGTTGGGGCCATGAGCAAGTCCCTTAACTGTCTCTGCTCATGGCTGAGCCTGTGCTCTCAACCTAGCTTTCTAACAAGTTGGTATATGCAAAGAAAATAATTTTCTTTGTATGTACTGTAATGTAACATACATGTGAGAAAAGGCTTGTTCTTCAATAAAGGTTTTCAAGCTGCCCAAAAGGCTCCTAGTTTGGAAGAGGATCTCTGTTGAAACGTTCAAGAGGGACAACAAGAGAACCTTTAGGGGGCCCAGATTTGACCTTTTTTCTAATAGCGTGTACTGCACTCTTTTAGGTGCAGCCATTTTATAATTTTGTCTGAATTCTGCTTTAGGTGAAGATCAGACTATATTTTATAAAAAATTAATGCAGAAATCCTGGTAATTCCAAAGGGATCACAAACTGTTTCTTGTAACTGTATTGTTATTGTCTCTGCTGCTTGCAGCCAATAAGAATCTTGGTGGAATCTTGCTTAAAAAATATAAATTGGCCAAATTTTGGTTGCTCCTGTAAAACTACGCAGCGATCTCATGGATTACCTTGGCGGTCATGAACATAAGGTTGTTGAGGACGAGTGAGGTGGCTTGTGCTGAGCCCCAACCGGAACCCGGGAGGTGTGACGAGGGTGGGGATATGCAGGGACCCCGCCTTCTCTTTTCCTCTACTTGGTGGGCGGGGCTGGAGGTAACTGGCAGTAGACCACCGTCCACCAGCTCAATGTTTCTGAGCCACGGCAGCAAGTAGGTCAACATCACCTGCCTCCCGTTGGAATGCGTGGAGGGAAACCTCTGGCTGACCTCTGGAGATGACAGATTACGACAGAGAAAACAGGAACGTTTGCGTGTGAGATTTGTATTTTGTGAAACAACAACTCATTAACACAGACAACCACACCAATCACCCACCTGAGAAGAGGGGCAGGGTAAGTTCCGGGTACATCCTGGCAAGCTGGGCAGAGAGCTGGCCCACGGAGAGACTGTAGAGGGGAGGCAGAGGCCTGTGTGTACCATACAGAATCCCACTACTCTTCTCATCCACTATCCTCTTAGAGTACACACACAGCTTAGACTCCAGAATCTGCTAACGCAATGGAATACACAAACATGTGCACACACCCAACATCTTTAAACCATGATTCACACCACACCAACTGATATTTTTGGTTGATGAGTGTTTTTAATCCATAATCACCTGCATTAACTGCATAGAAATCTCATAGATCTCTCTGCTGTTGTTTGACGCTTTGAAGAGGATGAGGTTCAGCAAGGTTACAATGTCATAAGAGTAATTTCTGCATGGAAAACCAAAATAAAGCATTAAAATGACGTTCAGGCCAATAATTCTATATATGTAGTATGGTACACATGGTACACATTACACATTAGAGAAGGAAGTGTCAGAGTCTCCGTCCAAACCATACTCATTATGGACGCACCCCCTATTAATGCCATGAATGCACACAGTGACTAAATTTAGTTACAGCATATTTAGACTACACTAAATGAAGTTCTTTGTGCAAAAGTATGCATCATGCCACAGTAACTAGAAATACATGATTCAAGCAAGCTACAGTGACAGGAGGAATGAAAATCCAAAAAAATTATTTTTCATTTGAGGGCTGGTTTTTATCATATGGATTGAAAAAAACAAACAAACAAAAAATCCTTCTCATAATGTCCAGGTGTCATGTCTCTGTCTGCCTTGTACTCCAACTCCCAGAATCCTTGGTGAGCACATCACAGCCAGCAACCAACCACAAATGCCAAATCTCAGAATTCAGTCTCCGAACCAATCACATGATCCCTATTTCCCTTCATAGTCCCCTGATTACTGATCACACACACTCGTCTTTAGAGAATTGCTTAATCTCTTCTTTTCTGTTTGAAGACTGCCTGACTCTGTCATAATTTGTATATAAAGCATCATTGCCATGTTCATGCTTTGAACACTGCTGCACCATGCAAATTTAGTTTTGCTAAATAAGCAAATCGAACCTGGTTTCCACAAAAGCACTGAGGTGTTAAATGTTACTGTTACAGTGAATCATGATGTGCTATAAAAAATAAAGCACATGAATATTCTTAAAAACAAGTACCCTGGGCTCCTCTTAGACCATCTTAGCTGTAAACACAATGAATGCCTGTAAAGTGTTTAAAATGCATTTCAAATGTAACCGTATACAGTACTCATTAGCCACATCTGTATTTTATCTTATTGGAGGTTATGTAGAGGACACACACTCTTGCACGCACTGTATTCCTGATTGTGGTTTTCATTTAATCCCAAACCCACCTGCTTCCACAGACAGTGGCGATGGCTTTAAAGCAGCCTGAGGCGAGTTGGTATGAGCTGGTATAGCAGCGATCCATGGCCCAGTTGAACAGATTGGCCTGATCTGTGTTCAGTTCCAGCAGGAGCACCACCACCTCACAACCCAACTGATGAACCTACAGGAAACATCATACTTCTAAATAATACTGATTAATCCTTATGATCTTTTTAGGTCAAAATCACCCGAGGCCATTTAAATTTGTGTGGAACCTATTTTCAGTGTGAAACTTGGCTCAAGTTTTATTATAAAAAAAAATAAAATCAGCAAAATAAGTGTTTAAAATGGCTACTTGAAAATGTAAAAGAAAAGATGATTTTACTAACTAGATGTAGTGAAAATTTTCCTGTGCATATTTCAATAAATATGGTTTGCAGCTAATTATTGGTATAAAGCAATCTTTGGCATTTTTAAATGCATTGCATAACTACAAAAATACTGTCCAATGCCTTGTTCAATAGGACAATCATTGCTGAGTTAAAGAAATATGACAGCACTTTTTTCAAAACCTAATCTCTCTTTGATATTAATCTCATCTAATGTTGTGGAATATTTATTGACAACTCAGACTTAGATTTCCATTATAAGTGAGTTTCAAGTAAACAAGTACAAGTCTCAGTACAGATGAAACTTCTGAAAGTTTTACTCATAGTAATCATGCTACAGATGCTGCAAATAGAGATAAGCGTTTTTTTAAACCAGTGACTTCCACAACTTGACACTCTGAAGTGCATTTCTTGTTTACATGTGCTGCAATTCAGATTATACAATTAAGATTTTCTCACAAAAGTCTTACAATGCTTCTGTTTATTTAGAGGATGTTCTGAAGGGTGCACACATCCTCTGAGTAACACAAACAGTCATGCATCCTAGTCAGTGCGTTACTTGAAATCATTTATCATGCTGGATTTAGTAAGCAGTATACACTTAAACCAAATAAAAGAGTCTGGTTTCTTTTTAAGTCAGTGATGAAGATGTACATGCAGGAACTTGAAAGGACAGCAAAGGCATTTTGCCATGAAATGTACGCTTCCACGTACGATGATACATGCCCTATATGCAGTGATATCCAGGCATTTGAGACTCCATATCAGCGCAATAATATAAACACAGATTTCCCTCTGACAGATTCAGACTCAGGATGAGCCAGTTAAATGAGCATTATTATTGTAATGTTTGCGAATAGTACTGCGATGAATAATAAGCTGTGTACCCGCAGATCCTGGCAGGCTAAGATGTTATCCAGCCACTTGTAGAGATAGCCGTCTGGAGAGAGACCCACGTTGTCAAACACAGGGCCACAACAAAGCACAGACGACATGGCCTGAGAGAAACAGCGGAACAAGGACATGTTTAGCATTTAATCATGTTACTCAGTCTAGCCCTAGACTGTGAGATTGAAAACCAAAGCATGGAGCAGTCTTTAATAATTTTACATAGTATGCATTATTAATTTTAGGGACACTTGTGGGTTTATGTAGTGTTTATGTTATGTTGCAGTAATAGCAGTAGTAGAATTAGTAGTAGAATTAGTAGTATTGTTAGTATTAGTTGGGAGTATTAGTAGTAGTAGTAGTAATTGCAGCAGCAGTAGTAGGAGTGCTAGTAGCAGCAGTAATCATAGTAGTAAGATTAGTAGTATTATTAGTAGTAAAAAAAAAGTAGTAGGAGAAGGAGAAATATTAGATCAACTGTTTACACTCTAATATTCACATTCACCCACACACACACACACACACACACTTTCCCAACCCACCTTGAGTATAATATTGCATTTAAAAAAAACAACAACAACAACAATGGGATCTTTTCTGAAGGGGGATCTTTTCTAGCTCTGTTTGACTGAAATTAAGGACCTCACAACCAAAAGGCAGAACCTATAGGAATTTAAGTTTCGTGCACTCATATCATGTTCCACTTTACATTTTCAGACAGGCAAACGTTCTGAAATTACATGCTTCTAGCAACAGCCACAGATTGGCACAGGATCAGTTTACATCCCTCACACTGTTATTGAATAGAGGGTAAAGACAGCTCTGGAAAGTGAAGACACACACGCGCACACATGCACACGCACGCACGCACACACATACACGTACAAACAAACACACACATACACACATGCTCTCCAAAAAACCCCACAAATATTCATCACAAAATGTGAAACAGAACCCTGCAGCTTTTCTCACCTCTGGTGCAGGTACATACCAATGTTTTGTCATTGTGCAATCATGCAGTAGCACTGATGTCATTAAAACAGCTGCAGTCACCTATTAAATCTATTGTCCAAACACAAGCCTCAAATCATGGGCTTTTACTCCACATTCAGCTCTATACAACGACTCAAGAGGGGGCATTAGTGTAGGTGATGTTGTTGTCATCAAAAAAGGAAGTGCAGCTTTAAAAATATATTAACACTGCTAATTAATTTGGATAAACCTAGACTGAGGGTGTTTATAGATAAATAACATGGATATAAGCTTTAATTCTCTTAATTCCTTCATTTGGGTCATAACTGTCACTAAATAGAGGCATTTTATTGAGCATTTATGGTTGTGGTTGGAGTCAATATAACTGTGTTAAAACCGTGCATGCAACATGTTCCATACGCATTGATTGACATATTAACAGCAAACGTACTGATCCATTTTTTCCCATGATTTTAAACCACACACAACCTGAACCTTTAGAATGTGTGTGTGTTGTCTATTCAACTCATTAGAAGTTGTGAAACTATTGAAAAACACACACAGAACAACAGAGAGAGCTTTGTGATATTCCAGCCACTTGAGCTGAGATACAGCATGCTAAAAAGAACTTGAGAATAAAAGATAAGAGTGGTCACATAGTGTCACAGTGTTAGTGTTAGTAATTATTATCAGCCTTGATAAATCAGAAGTGGAAATTTCTCTGTCCATGAAAAGCTCCCCATGTCGGAAAACTTAAGTTATGACTTTACCTCAGACTGGTGCAAAGCACTGACACTGGATACTCCTTCTTTAAATGTTCCATTAATGTCTCTTCATGGAAAATTTCACCATATCAACAATTACACAATTTTTAAAATCTGTTTATGTGGAGCGTCTGCCATAAAAGTCACTGTTTAAGTTGTTACTATAGATATAATAATGTGTTAGAATAAGTGCATTGATATAAATCTTGTGATTTGACATCCAGCACAACTCTTAGAGCTGCTGTTATAGAAAATTACCTTCTGACTCAGAATTCATCAGTGCTATAATATAAACAAGTATAATAATATGTCAAACTGACTCTAAATATGATTAAAAAAAAAACTAGTACAAATCTCTTTTATATGGTTATAAAATGTTTCACATTATAAGTAGTTTGGCTTCTGTTTGTTGAAAGTCCAGCAATAAATAGCTCTAATGCCTCAAAGTAAATAAATTAATAAATATCAGGGTATAGAACTGCTTAATAGTTAAATCATGTTCCTAAAATAAATCTAAAAGTAATTCTTAAACTGGAGCTAGATCGCTGCTACTGGAACGCCTGCGCTAATGAACATTAAAGATAACTTTAATTTCTTCACAAATTCCCTATATACCTTTATCTATACTCCCTGAAAAGAAATTCAGAACTTCTGCATGCATTGTGAGTCCAAATAAAAAATAAAAAAAACAGAGTAAATCTAGCTGGCTCAGTGTTGCATTACCTTCAGGGCGCAATACTGATATCGAGTGATTCGATGGTTCCGGTCACTGTAGCGGTCCAGGGGAGTGAACATGATGCTGAAAGGACCAGCCCATTGGCTGAAGAGGATGAAGAGGTGATGTCGTAAGCTCTGTTGTGGAAACAGGAAGCGTCGATGGTGCACTGAAGACAGAGAAGAAAGATGTCATTATGAGTCAGCTCTAACCTTTCAAATAAAGCATTTATCATAGACCACCCTTTTTTTTTTAGTATTTACTTAACGGCCTGTATGTGAACTCTGAATGTCTGATTCAGACAACGTCTGATATTGTGACTCAAACATAAAATTTGGTACTGACTGTGAAATCCACTCTCTGAATGGCCGTCTCTGTCACTTTATGAGGAAGTCTGAAATAGCTAAGAATAGCTTGTCATTTTGCCCTTGACAGCATTATAATCACTGCTATTTTGGGAAGAGTCTTACAAAGAGAATTGTAACCACTATCAGTCAGACAGCAGGGCAACAATTAAGTTAGTCATATTAATAGGAACAATTTGGAATAAAACATTTGCCACACTTATGTTCCATCATGGATAGTCTCAGTTCTTGAACAGCAGTCACATTGTCCTCATTTAGAAGCGTATCTGTGTTCTACACTGAGAGAACTGTTTTATTTGTGAGTCTGGTCTTTACCAGGGACACACTGTATGAGGTTGGCCACCATGGAGCTAAAGTGGGATCGGATGTCTCTGAGGATCTCCACGTCTTTGTCATTCTCAGCCTCCAAAAGCATCCTGGTCAGATCCACATACTCCAGAAAGAGAGCGCCAAGAGCCAGAGTGTCACGTTCCAGTGCTCCATTAGTACTGTTGAGAGACCGAGAGAGAGCGAGAGAGAGAGAGAGAGAGAGAGAGAGAGAGAAAACAGTAAAATTCAATAAAAATTCAATTAAATATTAAATATAGGGTGTCATAAAGGTCTGCCTTAAAAGTGTAGGATAAAGTATCATTCCTGGAAATGGATCAGCTTTTGTTTATAATAAGCTCTTTCAATAGTTCCTCATTAATTACTTATGAGTTCCCAGTGTAAAAACACAAGTACTAAAGGGGATATATAGTGATTATGTAGGCTATATAATGACTTTATGCCATTCTTATGAAATGCACATATACAATGATTATGAAGTTATTTTGGAGGTATAAATAATAAAAAAAAAAGTATCTTTGGTAAAGACTTGAGGATGGCAGATTTTTATATTTAGATATATATCCTGGCTTGCCTAGGAAATCAAGCTAAATATCAGCAACAAGAAGACAAGAAGAAGTAAATAAATGAAAATCAATAAAAAACATTCCAGATTCATTACTGAAAGACATCATTTTAATCTTTTGCAGTTTATGCAACATGAATGCACAGTGCTGCTAATGTTCATTTGTCTGTAGCAGTATGAAATTACAGGCTTATTAATATTAAAATATTTACAACAACAAATACAACAAAAACAAATACTACATGGTTTTAAATGTTAAATAATATTTTTGAAGAATTTTGACATCCCCAGTACACAATAATTACATTTGTAGAGAACAGGATGCAAGTATGTAAACTAAGGATGTGGTTTATTAAGGGTAATCCAAGAACCATCATCAAAATGAGTAACTGAGGTCAAAACACAGACAGATAGCATAACAAAACAATAACCCATAATCAAACCAAAAGAACAGGTTCAGGACCAAACCAGAAAGAACTCCACAAAGAAAAAGGGAAGACAGGAAAGTAAGGCATGAACTTAATAAGACAAAAACATGATAAAACTTTACAAGGAGGAACTGAAACAGCAGGTCAGAAATAACCAAACTAATCAAAGTGACGCACGTAACAGGTGACCACATTAGGGTAATCAAGCAATGTCATGAGACAGGACCAAAAGTAAAACTATAGCACATGTCACAACAAAAGCACAGGGAACTCAAAACAAAACTACATGAGAGCAGCTAGGAAACCCCCTGCACACTGAGAGTGGGAATTCACAACATATTCATACAAAAACCCAAAACACACACACAGTCAGATACAGATTAACATGTTCCTCTCACCTGTCACTTATAACCCCAGAATCAGCCAGCAACTCAAAAATCCTGAGCAGCTGGAGCCTCAGCAGATCCCTTCGCTCTCTCCGCTTCTTATTCTGATGCATAACAAGAGCTCAGTGATTGCAGTAAATGGCATCCATACAGAAAGCTTCATACTGTTGTTATACAGCCATCTATCTTTTATTTACACATCATAAATGTACAGGGTACATATGTGAAATGAGCCACGGTTATATGAACATCTACACACTTAAAATGACATGAGTCATCAATAGAAGGGCGTTAACACTGCACTCATGTTTTATAAAGTTTTATTCATGTTCCCACTACTGCTTATAAGCATTTATACAAACTTATGCCAGGCATTCGAAGGTATCATGGTTTTTTATGTGTTCTTATCTTATCTGCAAGACAAGTGCAGTGAATTCACACAGAACAGGTGAACACATTAGGGTAATCAACCAATGGCAAGACAGGGGGCAGGGACAAAATCAACACAAAAGAACATGGACTGAACTCAAAACTACATGAAAACACCATGCACTGAGAAGGGGAATTTGTGATACAGGGGCTGTATCTGTTCTGTAACACTTAAGTACATTTAGAATGCATTATTAAAAGACCACGATACCTTAGAATACCTGGCATAAGTTTGTATAAATGCGTATAAGCAGTAGTGGGAACATGAATAAAACTTTATAAAGAATGAGCGCAGTGTTTATTCCCTTCTATTGATGACTCGTGTCATTGTATGTGTGTAGATGTTCATGCAGTAACTGCGCTAGCACTATGCTTGGATTGGATTGCTCCACACTTCTGAATCTTATGCAAATGTTATGGTACAGACACTGACCTCTGGTCTCTTTTCCAGAGCTTCCTTCATCAAAGGGTGCAGTTCTTCTATTAGTTCTCTGCATGAAACACACCAACAAACAAATTAAAAAATCAACAAGAGTGCAGCAAAGTTATTCTGTTTCTACGAAGGTCATGTTTATAATGAACTCTGTACACATATCTCATTATAACACCTTCATAATACATTATGCATATTGTAGTAATTATTTATTACAATGCATTACACTGTATAGCTACTTTTATGATGCACTATGAATTGCTAACATGTCGCATGATAAGTAGTGTGTATATGAGTGAACAGAGTGCACTCAACAAACTGGGCCTGAATTTGGTATTGATGCGTTAAAAACAGTACTTATAAAGCATTGTGTTAACAATTTATTGAGAAATAAGGGCACAGGTTAGGAAATGATAGCATTTGTATTTCTTTACAAACCTGAAAATGAGTGAATTTGTGCGCCCGAATCCCAGCACCAGTGCCTCGGTGATCTCAATGCTCTCGGAACGCATCAAAGGAACGAGCTGCTTTAATAGCCAAGCTACTGAGGGCGTCCCCACCACCTGATGCACACAAACATATTACACTATGATTCATATAGTGCCTTCCAAATGTACAACACTTAAAACTTTCAAAATTGAATACCAACAAAATGAATCAGCTAGTGTAACTTACATGTGTTAATTAATGACTGTTAATTCTGAGTACTCACCTTGTAGTCATGGCTGCTGCTATTCTCACTAGTAGGGGTCATGATCTCTGGAGCGGAGGCTCGCAGATGGCCAGGGCTCATGATGCTCGGCTTGGCCACACCGAAGCACAGGATCAGGTAGTTCCTCCACAGAGCCACATAATTGTCACCTGAACCCGATGCACTCATCTTTTTAGTATTAGCTGGGTTGCTAATAGGGATAAACGAAAAACTATTTCACACATTTATTTATCAATGATTTATCATATTACTGAGCATGTTGGGCATAGAATAAAGCCTGCCATTAAACACTTGGTCAGCTGAAAGAGCTGTGTCTCACCTGGGATCGATCACAGGCATGAGCAGCTGCAGGCGGGTGAAGGCGTAGGGCCAGGCGTAGCTCAGCGCTGTAGGACACTGCTTGGGCAGATGTTCTTGTCTCAGCAGGCTGAAGAGGCAAAGAGCCCAGGGGTCCCGAGCCCATTGTGCCACCACCCACACCGAAGAGGGGCTGCACACATCATACTGACTGCTGAGGAGATTCCCGCTCCACTCCACTAACCACTGCAGGTCAGCCTGGTGTCCCGAGGGAATCGACGTCTGAAACACACACGCACACACACACACACACTCATATAAGTCAGGGACCGAGCTACAGCAAAGTAAGTTGGTTTGTCGACGGTGGAGTGGCTGGCTGCCTTATGTCCCAGGGAGCCCTCATGTCTGTGTTAGCTTCTGGCTCTCCCTTTTAGTTATGCTGTCATAGCTAGTCTTGCCGGAGTCCCCGCTTGCACTCTGCATGCAAAGTATATTTTGCTTAACCATTAGTGGACAAAGCTTATCTAACATTCTCTTCCTCTCTC
>CM075016.1:18977256-19051535 GCA_037576675.1 Pangasius sanitwongsei | reverse complement strand
CTGTAAAGCTGCTTTGTGACAATGTCCATTGTTAAAAGCGCTATACAAATAAAACTGAATTGAAATTGAATTGAATTAAAATAAAGGCCAAACATAGTTATGATATAGGATACAAATATAATGTTTAGATTGCTTGATATTTTTAATAAAGTATATGGGTTAATACCCAGTAGTTTCCCCCTGACCTACAGTAGGGTCCATATTTCTGAATGTATGACCAGTCTTTGTTGTTTATCATTTATTCAAAGGTTTTGTTCATGTCACCAGTTTCATCAAGCTACGCCAGTCTTCATTACACTTTTTAGAACTGTAAACAAAAAAACAAAACAAAACATTTTAACCCTTTCATGCACAGTGTCCACACTACTGAAGAGTCAGTAAGATATAGGAGATATATTAGGAGATATAAGCTGTAAATCACAGACAAATCACTTTAATTCAATATAAATCATTATCCTGAATTCTGTTGTTCAAACCTTCTGTACAAAATCCCAAATTAAGAAAAAAATTGAGTTAGACTACAGCGAACATTCTTTGCTTTTTTTTTTTTTTTACATTTCATCTTCTTCCCCTCACTTATTTTAGGTATAATGTGTTATCTGTTTCACTCATGGCATTCCTACACATGGACAATCCATTTATTATTTAATATAAATGATATTTAGAAAAAGTGAAACTTCATATAGCATGCTATTTTATGCAATATAATAGCACAATAATATATTATATATTATAATATAATATATTAGAATAATATAATAGCATATGGCATGCTATTTTATGTATGTGCACCAAACTATGACTGATACTTTGTAAAAAAAAATATATTCATGTTTCATAATTCCTGCATTCATTTTTCACTCAAACTGAGTCACTCTTCACTGTTTATGTGTTTATACCTCTCACACCACAGCATTTTGCTTAAACTACATCATGTACTTTTTATCTGTTTACTTAAAGTACTGACACTGGAGACTCCTTCCAAAAATGCTAAATAAACAGTTTATTATTAGGTTAGATTATAAGGAACATCTGCCATACAAGTCTCTGTGAATTAGCCATTACTAGAGAAATGATAATGTATTAGAACAAGCGCATTAATATAAACCTGTGATTGGCCTGCAGCTGGAATCAACACCTTCTGACCAATCAGATTTGAGAAATTGGTAACTAGTACAAATACACTGATACAAAAGCACTTTTCGGACATGCACTCAGACTTTTGGACCCTTTAGTAAGTGTCAGTAAATGAAGATTCTCTGCAGCACTGAACACACAGGCTCTGTGCAGTCCACAACACACACAGTGTATTAAACTGAGTATTAATCCATAAACAGAGGGCAGACAGGCCAAACTAATTTGTATGAGTGTGAGAACAGAGGCGACTTTGTGGCTGTACAGAGGCTGCTTCTGTGCAGGAGGCTGAGTTAAACCACACACACACACACACACACACACACACACACACACACAGTGAATTGCTTACAGAGTCACTCAGCACATGTGTGAAGCTCTCCAGCACCACCGGGCTCGCCTGGTCCAGCACGTCCAGCATGGGCCGCTCATCATCCTGTCCAACACACACATCCACCACACATTTGTGTTCACAAATACTTCCAAATTTCACTCTTTTTTTAATGTTTGCAGCATGTTTATAACATTTTCCTTGGCCTGTGCTTTCCGTATTAAACCCTCAGTCAGGTGCTGGAATTTCTAGATGTTTTTTTTTTTTTTTTTTTTACATTAGCCTACTTGTAATATGCCAATTTGTTAGCATTTTTAATAAATGCTAATAAAAAAACTCACCTATCCGTCATGGCAGTTAGCTGCCCCATGTGGTAAATCAGCAATACTGTTACAGTAAATTAAACCCTGTTCAGATGGGATTAGTTTTACAAGGGGGTTTTTGGGGTAATTATTAATTTGTGATTTAGGTCATGTCTAAATCCATCATGTGAGCATGCATGTGTCTTTTACCTAAATGTTCTCTCAAGAAATAACCCCAGATAATTAGTATCCTACATTCTATCATATCCTGCGGAGAAAAAAAATGAATCCATACACACCCTAATTCTCTCAATTCCAGGTTGACTGGATTGGAATGTCTCACAAAAAATGTATTATACTGTTAAATATCTTAAATATCTATCATTACTCTTAAATATCTTTCAGGAGTATCAAATATATTTATTCTAAAATGTCTTGAAAATGCATTGTGAGCTGTGAATGAATGCATGACTGAGTTCAAGGAGAGTTTTAGCCTTCTGTCCTCAATTCCAGAATCAGAAATGAGGGTTGCTATAATGTGTGCTGTGACAGGTGTGTTTGTGTGTGTGTGTCTGTGTGTCTGCTCTAACCTCAGTGTTTGAGACGGTAAGCAGGAGGAGGCGGAGCTCTCGGAGCACGGACACGGCTAGTTTGCGTGTAGCAGTGTGACAGGAGCAGAGCAGCACGAGAGCGAGACCCTCAAGAGCACGCAACACCGCCGAGAAAGGAGCAGTGTCAGCACGAAGCCTGGAGCCTGACACACCCTGTAATAACTACACGTGCATGCACACACACATACACACACACACAGCCAGGTATAATATACACACAGAGACAATACATACAGTACATACATATGTACAGATATAGATCACATTCGCACATACATAGGTACAATACACAGATTCATATATACACTGTCATAAATATCAAATGCATGAACACACATATGCATACACAAACATACACACATGCAAAGTATACACACAGGCGTAATACATACAAACACATAAACATGAATGCAACATGAATGAAACGCACATGCACAGAGACAAAGACACACAAAATCACACGTTACAACATATGCACCTCCCCAACCCATAAACACACACACACATCTTTTAACAAACTAAAATATCAACATGACATATTCACATCAACTGAGTTCTACAAATCTTCAGTTTTAATTTATAACACAAACACGAAATTACGTAGTTAATTACGTAGATTTTGGAAGTTCCTTAGAGCAACAGAAAGGTGTGAATCATCTTCATGATACTCTGACACCACCCATTGTCTGCAACTCCACCTTAACCTCAACTCCAAAACCAATAAAACCTCACATTGTTCATATGTCATCACACATCAGGATCATACTGTCCAACTATAATCAAGTCAGAATGGATAAATCTGTATAAATATAAGTGTGAGTGTTGATGTTTTACCTCAGCGGAGCAGATGTTGGTGTTCTCTGTGCTCCTGCTGGATGTGAGGAGAGCGAGCCTCCACTGTGTGAGGAGCTGAAGGAGCAGTTTGATGGAGGAGTGGAGAAGGCTCTGCTGTGTGTCCTGCACCTCCCGCAGCAGGAAACCGCCGTAGCCCAGCAGCACTTCCTCCCGCCAGTCTGAAAAGTCCAGCAGCAGACTCTGCAGGGAATTCTGGGCTATCAGGCGCAGCTCATCGTCCATGTGGATGGTCAACCTACTCACAACAAACACTGAGTCAAGCACATAACTACAGTTTATCATGACCACATTTTCACCAGCTGAACAAATGAAGCAGCAATCACACAGAGGAGAGCTGCAAATGTACAGGTGATATAGTCATAATACTCAAAAATAACAACAGTACCTTAATATGAATTTTGGTTTACACCATAAAACAAAAAAAAACTTAATCAAATGGGAAAAATGGAAATAAAGCACTCTGTGAAAATGTTAATTTAAATCCTTAATAAATATTAAAAGTGTAACATTTGCTTAAAATTATAGTCAAAGTCAAAGCAGGGGTCAAAACATGGGCTGACAACATTAAACTAGAGTTATCTATAATCGAGAAACCAGAAACTCAGAAAAACCAGAACCAGAAAGTGAGGGTCTAATCCAGGAAATACTAAACATGAAACAAGAACAAAGCGTGGATGTAAAGACAAAAAAAATGTAAGACAATGAAACAGACACAGGGCGTATAAACAGACAAAGTAATCATGGATGACATGAAGGTAGGTGAGTACAATCAGGGAACATACCAATCACAGGACAAGGGAGGAGACAAAAAACAAAATGCACTTCAGTACAAACAAAGGAGCACATGGAGGAAAATCAAAACAAAATATGAAGGCTAGAGAGGAATTCGTGAGAAAAGAACCATAACGTAAGGACAGAAAACACAATGGGGCCTACTGTTTTAGGAAAATAATCAATTACGAGGTACAGTACTGTGGCCCAGTGCAAGGTGAATGTTGAATATATTATATAGCCAAAGGTTTGTGGACACCTGATCATTGCACGCATATGTGGGCCTTCCACAAACTGTTGCCACAAAGTTAAAAGCACACAATTGTAAAGGATGTCTTGTATGCTGTAGCATTACAATTACAAATTCATGACAATGCCCCTGTGCACAAAACAAGCTCCATGAAGACATGGTTTTCCAAGGCTGGAGTGGAAGAACTCGAGTGTCCTGCACAGAGCCCTGACCTCAACTCCACTGAACACCTTTGGGATGAACTGGAACGCTGACTGAACCCCAGGCCTCCTCACTTGATATCAGTGCCTGACCTCACTAACGCTCTTGTGGCTGAAGGGACACAAATCCTCACGGCCACGCTCCAAAATCTAGTGGAAAAACCTTCTAAGAAGAGTGGAGATTATTGTAATGGCAAAGGGGGAATAAAATCTAGAATGGGATGTTCAACAAGCCCATACTGGTGTGATGGTCAGGTGTCCACAAACATTTGGCCATATAGTGTATTTCACTGTTACAGCCCACCCTGAAGTGTTTGTCACTTTGCCATGCTTACAACTTAAGTTCATAATGTATATTTAATGTTGTGGAACAGCTGCAAAACAAGTTAATTACTGTTATCTTTTAAGTTTGTTGCAGTTATAAACGGTTGTTTGGTCACCAGCCCCTTTTTTTTACTTCCTTTTAAACCGCAAAGCACAAAATCGTCTGTCCTGAAGACTTTCCTGTGTCAAGAAACTGAAGCCAAAGCACTGACACTAGAGACTCCTTCCAAAAATGCTAAAGAAATAAGAGCTCTCCTGAGAGAAAACGTCTCCATATCAGTGATTCCACACATACTTATCAGAACGAGCACATCAATATATACCTGTAATTTGAATTGCAGCCTTCTGACTAATCAGAATCAAGAATTCAACACTGCTGTGGTTGAAATCTTCAAAATAACCTGAGAGTTTATGAATATTTAATTATACAAAAAAAGTAAGTATGAACTTACTTTCTTAACCCTCATTCATAGCTTCACCTTTAAGTTAATTTATAGCTACTTATTGATGTTTCAGAATGTGTTTTATGGATTTCCTTTCTGAAGTCTACTGAAGTTGTACCGCAGAGGATTGTAACATTTTATCATCATTTACAAGATTTACAAAATTATTACATGCTTAAAATTAACAATTTATCAGGTGCACAGTAGGTTTTTCTAAAATGTACAAAGACAATACGTTTTGAAAGTAACTTTAAATGATAACCAGCTTTTCAAAACGAGAACACTGGTAGCTCAGTGCTTCAGATCTCAGCACAGCCAAGCTGCCGTGGTTGTGTCCTTGAGCAAGACCCTTAACCCTCAACTGCTCAGCTGTCCTGCTTCAACTGTACCATGCTTGGGTTATAAGAGAAAATGCAACATGTGCATTACTAAATATATGTTAATTATGGAGCATGTTGAAAAGGAACAACTTGCTTATCCCTTTATTTTTTCACCTGAAATATTCCTTGACACGACATTTTATTTCATAAATAATGAATTTTTAATGAAGTTCTTCTTTTACGACGCATGCAGCGGGAAAGTAACACTCGAGGTTATCACCTGCAGTCAAATAAACCTGCTCTGACCTAATGCTTTAAACATGAGGAATTAGACCCAATTAGAGCGGTTCACCTCTCAGATTGCACTGAGAAGTCCAATTCAGCCAGCAGCCAGGAAGAGATCACTTTACCCTGGAGTCTCTGAGAAACCAAATCAGCCATGCATTCACTATACTTTTGTGCTTCCTTTTTCTTTTCATCTGTCTGTATCTGTTTGGAGATTTCCATACATGCAAAGTTAAAATTAACCCTTTCTATTGACTACTTATGTTAATATTTTGAAGTGCAATAAGATAATGTATTTTTAAACAAGAGAAAGGAAATGAGGCAAGGTCATGGAGAAAAGTTGCTACTTGCTTCATCATTGACATTATTGTTTTCATCACCTTTTTAATATTTAACCATATTTCAAATAACACCACTTGACAGTATGAATTCAGAATTTATAAAAAATGAGGGATAAAATGGCACTTTTCCGAGCTGGATTACTTTCACCTGGATTGTAAAGGTCACTAAGAACAGAGGATGTTGTTCTTTCCAGTTTCTCTGTAACATGAAAAACTGTGTTCTTTTTTTATTAACTTTGTGAGAGAGGAGAAAAGAGAAGCTGGTGATGTAATGACTATTTATTGCACTTATAAGTGGTAGCAGGAAGTAACGTGTCTTGCAGATGTTTCACAACATTAAATGTAACCTTAAACAGTAAAAAAGCATGATTTGTTGTTCATTAATAAATTACAAATAGTAATTATTGGCAATTGCTCTGGTGTAAGAGGAGTAAAATGCTCCAGGATGTCCTGTTGAAGGAAAATAATCAACTTTGTGGTGCTAACAGTAATTCTGGTTCATGTCAGGCCTCATCACACCACCCCCATCATCCACCCCTAACACACACACACACACACTCACACTCACCGAGCTAGAAGGTCGACGAGCTCTGGCTTGGTCATGCCATCAGGCAGGATGCGAGGGATGGCAGCTACACACGTCCTAAACAGGTCGATCTTGGGCTTCCTCTCCCCTCTGCCACACAAACACAGACAGAAATAAAAAAGAGTTTAAGAATATTATTATGGGTAAAATGTGGAACTCTAGAGTGTGTAATTACATATGTACAGCACTCTAATATACTTAAGGCATGACATTACAGGCAAATAAGGCAACTTATTTGTTAAAAAAAAATATATATATATATATATATATTAATCTTGAGTGCTGATATTGCTAAAAATACTTTTGTATTAGAATTTTGTAAGAAATGTGCACTTATTAATGAAAATAAGGCTTTGTATAATTAAATATGCACAAATTTGCATATTTCATAAAACCAAAAGTCTTTTGACGTTGTTAGAATTCAAATATTTATTTTACTGAAAAGACAGTCTCAAGAGAAAGACGTTTTCAGAAAAGGAAATCATGGCAAATTATTATTTCTATTATTAAATTATTAAATTATTATTAATAATTTATTTCTTTACTATTTAGTCAAGAAAACAACAATGTTATGGGAAGTGGGAAATTCCTTCTAATGGGAAATATCCATCTAATTAGGGATAGAAATGAATGCAAATTCCATGAATGCAGGTCATCTAGAACCTCAGATCTTTGTTTATACTCTAATTAGTGTGGTATTTAAGGTTTGTGAAGTAAATTGACATGATAAACAAAGTGACATATGCATCAGAAAAAAAAAAGCTTTTCAGGGATTTATAACATGATGTAATTCTGGAAAGTGGGTGGAGCTTAAGCTTTCTTCAAAAATTATGTTTACTGAGTTATGTTTATTACCCTGGTTTCAAAAGAATAAATAAATAATGATTGATGTTGACAAATTGGTCATTTCATATAAATCCAGCGTGCTGTGTGTAATACTCACGTGATCATGTCCTCCGGTTCCTTATTAAGCATCTGTGCATTAGTAAGCATCATACAGCGACCCACTTCTTTATCCAAATGTCTCAGGATGTTGTCTATGGCTTTCCGAACTTGGGAATAATAGAGAGACATTCCTACATGACAGAACACATGGGATAAAGGATACAGTATATTTAAACTGTTTTCTTTTCTTGTAATTACATAAATTGTCTTGTCTTGTCTTGTGCTGTCTGCACATGTTTTCACTTGTGCACTTTATGTATAAATTATGTAGTCCCTTGTAGTTCTGTGCTGTTCTGTGTTTGTCTTATGTAGCACCTTGATCCTGGAGAAACGTTGTTTCATTTCACTATGTACTTGTATATGGCTCAAATGACAATAAACTCCACTTGAACTTGAACTTGAACTAAATAACAAGTGCTCAACAAATCAAAACTATTTTATATTATAAATTCTTTACAGCATTACTGATGAACTTTGCACACTCTTGGCTTTTTCTCAACCAGCTTCAGGAGTTTCTTAAATTTCTAAGCATCAAAGTTTTACATGAAAACTATTGTTTCAGAAAACACTTTAATTTAAAACTTTTAACCTTTTAGGTAAAAGCTGCTTCAAACTTCATATATGGAATTAACTTCACTGTTTAGACTACATTTGTCATAGAAACAAATTTCAACCACCAATCTTTATAAACTGTCTTTAAGCTATTGCTTATATACACATTCAATCTAGTGTGCCTAAACTTTTGATGGTAGTGCAAATACTGTACTTTGCTTGAGTTAATATTCCCAAACAAACTATGGTATTTAGGCTTCCTAAATCAGCCTTTAGGTAAAAAGGGGCAGGGCTAATTTCTGGGCCAGAAAATTTAAAAAAGAAATCTAAAAACAAAATATGAGGCAGATCCCTCTCATATCAATATTTTAAAAAAAAAAAACTTCTAAGGTATCTTTAATATCGGATGATTATTAGTCTAAAAACACTTCTAAAAATTACAAACCGCACCGTATACATCTATAGAGTACATCTACAGATATACATCAATATCTTTACCAGTCCACTTCATGGTTTCAGTCACTCACCTATAAGTTTGGCCTCCTCCTCAGTGAGTGCTTTGCTCAGGTACGTCTTTTTGACTCGCAGCGTGTTCCCAGATGGAAGAGTGACCCCCGTGTTGGGCATCGGCGGCTCTCCGTCCTTCTGCTGCAGCTTATCGGCGATGACCAGGAATGCACGCAGGCCAATATTCATCCTCTGAAGTACACACAGAGGCATTAGAAAAGCCAAGAGGATAATGTAATGGCATGCAAATATATTACTATGTAACTCATCAGTGGATGAAATTAGCGTGAATGGAAGTGCAACACCATTAACATAACACACACAACACAAAACAGTGCAGAATAAATTGATTTAGTATAATAACTTCATTATTTACGTACCTCTGGATTAAGACTAAAAGCTTTTGCAGGCTTCCCAACACACAGCAGGTCAAAGATGACTTCTTTCATGGCAAAATCAAGCCTTTCCTGTAACAATGGAGTTAAAAAAGTAAAACAAACAAACAAAAAAACCCAAAAAGCCATTCTCTGCTTCATAAAATAATTAACAATAATTAACACTGGCAGTTAAAAATGATTACACACCTAATAATTTGTTTCAACTTATAAAACAAATTACTTTAAATACTTTAAATATGTATTACCTACCTACTTACTTACTTACTACTTATTTACTACTTACCCACTTACTTACTTACTATTTAATTTTACTTTTAATAATTTTTACATATGTAACATTTGACTGACAGTTTTGACATTGTGGGGACATTTGTCTGGTCCCCATGAGGATTTTTTTTGCCGCCTTTATTTATTAAAAAGAAAAAGAAAAAAAGGGGGAAAAAAGTAAACAGGGTTAGATTTAGTTGTGGTATTTGTGACATTAATTATTGTGTGTGTGGGTGTGTGTGCTGTAGGTGGATGTTGCGTATGTTTTTTCTTTACCTGTGCAATAAACTGAATGATCTTGACGAAGATATTGAGAGGCATGTCTTTCGGGACCACACTCCGAGACCCTTTCGGGAACAGCGTAGTGACAATATTGTTAAGACGTCTGTTTAGAAAAAAAAAAAAGGCAGTAAACAAAATACAGTATATCAGTTTATCAAGACCAATCAATTAAACAATCTAACAGAATTAATTTTAACAACTGACATACACTAGGCTTCACTGGCGACAGGGACAGAAATAATGAGGATTCTGTTACGGTATAGTCTGCTGTTTTACTCAATTCTTCTAAGTTTAGTTCAGCTCTATTTTGGGGGTAATTAGTGCATGGCAGAATCCTGGCATGATCCCATTACACTAGCTTTATTTAAAGTCATGGCATGAACGTGTGTATATGCGTGAGTGTGTGTGTGTGTGTGTGTGAGAGAGAGAGAGAGAGAGACTGACAGCGACTGTGACAGGGCGACTGCTTGACCCACAGTGTGCTAATCCCGGTTCATATCTTTACAACCTGCTAAAGTGACAGAGCAACTTCTTTATGCTAGAGGTTAGTGGAGGTAAATGTAGCCTTCTGTAGCCTATAACTACAGACTCTAAGACCACTGAATCAACCTCCAACCCTACTAGAACCCCACACCAGAGCACAGTACAGTAAACACAAAAGTCCAGGTTGTGACGCAATACACACTAAAGGAATTTATGTATTGCACAAAGAACTAGACTGTTTGCCATTAAAAAAATAAAACAGTGCATTTTTCACTGCCCATCGGCCCAGTGGTAAGGTTTATATCTATTTTAGACTGACACTAACAGACTAACAGAATTTAACAGTACTTGACGGCAGGGCTAGCAACACCGTTGTTTATTGGTTACAGGGTTATGGAAACTGCACCATACATGCCACACACAAATTATTCAATTATTAAATTAATTAATAAAAAAAACCAATGCTATCATTGACAAGGACAAGAGCTCAACTTGCATAAACATTTAATTTCGTACCAAAACCAAAACGTATTTAAAACGTACCAAAACAAACCCGGCCCAAAAGCACAGAAGTATTTTCACTTTCGAATCATTACGGGGTTCCGCCTTCAGGAAGGTGTGTTGATAACATCTTTTCAATTTTCTGTGTTTATAAATTTACTCTGATACTCTGATGTTAACCTTGTTAACTTTATATATGATTTGAGGCGTGCGCATGGTTTTGAATTTGCGAGCTGGATTTTTCATCTTGAGGTCATTATTGACAAAATTGTAAAATCTGTCATTAACCAGCCCTTTCATCAGTAACCGCAATCCATGTAATTAGAAAAGTCTGATTAAGAAATAATGCCTGAACTATACAAAACATGAGCAGTATCTGAGTAAACCAGCTGGCATAACAGGATATTTTCCCTACAAGTCAAGTCAAGTCAAGTGGAGTTTATTGTCATTTCAGCCATATACAAGTACATAGTGAAACGAAACAACGTTTCTCCAGGACCAAGGTGCTACATAAGACAAACGCAGAACAACACAGAACTACGGGGACTACATAAATTAACTAATGGAATACTAAGGAAATATTGAATTTATTTGTTTAAATTTGTAAGGGACATACCGTTACTGGAAAATCACTTATTATATAAATATATAAATAAATAATTACTGTTACTAACCCAAATTGATTATTTTCCTATAACAGCAAAACCAGAAGTGTTTTCCTCCTTTTATACCACAGCAATTTACCAACAATTACAATTTTTACTTATTAAACAATGACATGTCACTCTTTTTAACCATTTAAAGTTACATTTCATGTTGTGAAACGCCTATAAGACAAGTTAGTTACGATTCTCCCTTACATTATAGCAGCTATAAACAGTTGCTCCCTCACCAGCCTCTATTTTTTTTTTAAAGATAAAAACACAGCTTGTCATGTTACTAAGAACCAGGAGAGCGCAAACGACTGTGTAAGTCGTTACTATAGAAACAATATGGTATTAGAACAAGCACATTAATATAAAGCTATCATTTGAATTACAGCTAGAATTACTGTCAGAGCTGCTGCTATAGAACATAAATCAACCTACTGACTAATTAGATTTGAGAATTCAACAGCACTATGGTATAAAATGTTATAAAATTGTATTAACTTTTTCATAACTAATGGAAAAATAATAGTTCTTCATAGACTCAGCATTTTACACTATACCTCAGTTCACCTCATTAAAGTGCTACTGCAGTTTTTGTGGTCTGGCACTTGGACTAAATTAACACCCTAAAGCTCAAACTGCATCCACTGAGTTATTTTAGAAAACCTAATAAATCATCAGATAAAAAAGGTCCAAACACACGTCTAGGTTCCAAAATGGCACTATTCATTGTTTGCATCCAAGCTCACTGCCAAATAAGGCTATTAGCCAAGTTCCCAGAGTTTTCCCTTTTCTGTCCTCCACCCGCTCCTGGCCCTCCTTCACTAATTACGCTGAGGCACTGAGTGCATTTACTCTCTCCACACACACACACACACACACACAGTGACGCCACTGGGTGGGGTACAGAGCGTGTGTTATTTATTTCACTGCTCCAGCCTGCCCATAATCCACCAAGAAAGATGGCATTGATGGAGCAGGCATGATGACGTAAACACCACTTCCTGTGGCTCTGCCCAGGCCTGGCTCTCAGTGGGGTTTTAACTGCAGGAGTGTTACACAACACGGGTACACACTCACCCCTGTGTTGCAGTGTTGCTTTCACACTTGATGCGGATCATGTACACCCAGAGGAGACGGTAGAGAGACTCCAGTGCTACACGGGCCATCTTCGGGTCTTTGCTCTGCACAACAGTAATGCTCTTTTTAACACAAAGTTAAATCACAATTATATACGTATACATTACAACTATGGTGTATATGGATGTGGAAATAAAATATACTGTATATAACATGTTGTGTTTAGATGCCACCTTTTCAAAACCAGTCTAGATAACTACAATAATAATTCAATAATTATAGATAAGTATATGAAATAAATTATTTGCTACAGATTTGTACTTAATCCAAAATGACAATTTAAAGCAGAAATCTGAAAAGCAGTACAGAGTGTAAGGGGAACATCCGCTACCTTCAGGTTTGAGAGACAGTTGCTGAGGAAGACATGCCATCTGTTGAGGAAGAACTGTTTCTGACTGACGCACAGCAAACACGTGACGAGTGGGTAAAGAGCCTGAGGACAAAGGCAGACACATGATCAGGACGTTTTCCAACTGTAAACTGTATATACTTGGCTTAACTTTCAAAAAGTTTTCACATATTACAAAAATGATGACCAGGGCTCAGTTTTCACAAGCAATGGTCTCACACACACACACACACACACACACGCACACCCCTCTGTATCCTGAAAAATTCCCAAGCATGAGTATGGTTTTGGTGTATCTATTTCCATAAACATTGTTTATATAGATAATGATTTAGATAAAGAAACAATATATTAGGTATTATTAAAATCAGATGACATAGGCTGGGTCAAGGCAACAATCATTTCTAAGTAGTCAATAGAAGAAGAGGTTAGAATAGCACTTCTGAAGCAGAAAGAGAGCTGTACAGAGGTAGCATCTGACCAGAGAGTGTTTCTTCCTAGTAGACAGATCCAACGTTGAATCATACAAACTCTCCACAAAGTTCCTTAGACAAGGAACGTTGACTTCATTCTTCACAGCCTACCATTGAAACAAAAATGAACCAGGGTCAGCCAAACAAGTTTCAGCCACAACAATAATTAAAATATAGCCAGTGTTATAAAATACATATTCAATCGCCAAAATTGCATCTTCTACACATATCTGCATGTAAGGTGTTCACCTGAGTTTTTTTTTTCTTGAATATACAGTAAATCCAACAGTCTAAATGATTACACAAGATTTAAATGAGAACACTTAAAGATTGCTTCAAATCTTTGTTAATACATTATTATTATTAGTAAATTAAGCAATTCAAAAAACAAATATGAAAGATCAACTGAGATTCTCAACTCCTGTCCACTAGTTTACAGATGTTCTGATCTGATCCAGCTGTTGGGAGCAGAAAAAGCTTGAAATCGGAGTTGAAATGATCTAAAAGCATTTATTAATTAAAATAAATGACTTTATGATCTAAAAATGCATTTATTCAAATGATCAAAAAAGTCATTTAAAGTTATTTAATATTACAAATATTAAAAAATAATAAAATGAAATTCTCAGTGCATAAGGAAGGTTTTAACTAGGGAGGCAATGTTTTTCACTCGATGAAAGGATTTAAAAGACAGTGATTGAAATAAATTGATGCAAATAAACATGTGCATAAAAAAATCATATTTTTAAATAATTTACTGGGCTAGGAAGGTGATGTGCCCACAACTGTTATGCACTATATGGCCAAAAGTATGTGGACACCTGTCCATACGTGGTTTGTCCCTAAACTGTTGCCTCAAAGTTGGAAGCACATAATTGTCTTGAATGTCTATGTATGTTGTTAAGATTTCTTTTAACTGGACCTAAGAGGCCTAGCCCACTCTTGTTCTAATATGACAATGCACCAAGTGAGGTCCATAAAGACATGGTTTGCCAAATTCAACGTGTAAGAACAGGAGTGGCCTGCACAGAACCCTGACCTCAACCACACTGAACACATTTGGGATGAACTGGAACTCCAACTGTGCACCAGGCCTCCTCACATAACTTGAGAAGCTTCCTTCAGTAATGCTCTTGTGGCTGAACTATCAAATCCCTACAGCTACATTACAAAACCTAGTGGAAAGCCAGAAGAGTTGAGGTTATTATAACAGCAAATGCCCATTGTTTTAGAATGAGATGTTCAAGGACAGATTGGGTGTGGTGGTCAGGTCTCCACAAACATTTGGCCATATAACGGACTTTTAAAACAGCCCCTCTCTACATCATCATTATTCACAAATTAAGATTATGCCTGCACCAGATTCAGAACAAACCTGATCACATATCAATCAGAGGCTACTAAATTGAACCCTATATCAACATATTATATAAAATGTCATTTAAACTTTATGCAACACCTATTCATTAATCAATTATTAATCACTCAATAATCTTTAACTGTTAAAATACATATAACTTACTTTTAAATAATTTATTAACCAAACTTGAATTAAAGTGTTACCATCTAAACTTAACATCTACACTCTTAGAAAAACGGTTCTTCAAGGGGTTTTTGTGCATTGAAAGGTTCTGTAGGGTTCTACATACATAGAACATTTAATGGTTAACCTTCAGGGACAAACAGAAACCCATTACGGTTCCAAATTTGACCTTATTATCCAAGAACATACTATATTTACGTTTACAGCATTTAGCAAACTCCCTTATCCAGAGTGACTTACAGAGGTGCACACTACAATACTAGATGTATACAAGCAGAAAGTCTGTCAGAATTTGTACAGCCTGAGCCAATACATCTGCACTCACTGCTGCAACAGGCACCAAAATCTCCACGAAGAGACCAGCCAGAGCCTGCTTGATATCTTTGTCTTTCACTTCCAGGAAATACTGTGCACATTCCTGTAACAGAGAACATGGTGAGGTTTTACATGCCTGCTCTGAGCCGTACTGATGACTTCACCCACAGCACCGACTCGACAAGACCGCAAAGCAACTCCACTGTACATGATTTATATTGCATATATCAATTAGAAATATGACGACATGGGACGGGTGGTTTACTCTAATAAAAATAAAATACCATTGATAGAGGCATAGACTGGTTTATGCTTTCAGTATGGAGTGTCTCATGAACACAGATGAACAGGACACGTTAAAAAAATCGATCAAAATCAATGTCACTTGTCTCAGGAGTGATGACATCTACAACATAAAGATTGAAATAAACCTTTATAAATGTTTATGTAGGTTTATATGTGTTTGTATAAATCCAAAATAAGCATTTAAATACTTTGATTTAACTATTTACATAATAGCCAGAAATATCAATTCCATTAGAATACCAATAGCATTGTCAGTTAATACTGTAGTACAGAGTGTATTATTAGAAGAAGAGGCAGCCTTTATTTGTCACATATACATTACAGCACAGTGAAATTCTTTTTTCACATATCTTCTAGGTTTCACAGCTTCCTAACAAGCTGGGGTCACCCATGATATGGTGCCCCTGGAGCAGATAAGGATAAGGGCCTTAGTCAAGGGCCCAACAGTGGCAGCTTGGCAGTGCTAGAATTTGAACCCCTGACCTTCTGATCAGTAACTTAGAGTCTTAACTGTTCAGCTGCCAAAGCCAACATTACATATAGCTCTTACGCTGTTTTAATACAAAATGTTTTCAGTCAGTTAGATCATCATCAATATTTTCCTAACTCTATATCCTTATAAATTTAGCTTTTCGCAAATTTGAGTTTTTGATATTACATTGGACATTTTTTACATTTGCACTGTGTGTTAAAGTAACACTCTGTGTTACTTTACCACCCGAACCAACAGGCACAAAGATTCCAAGCAAATACAATGTGCTGACCTTGCATCTTGTTTTTTTCCATGTAGGTCAGGATTACAAAAACAGAGCCCACTGCTCCCCTATAATGTTACTTTTGTGGAAGTAATGTGTGTTGTTATAATAATTTAGACACGCCCATGATGTAATAAGACTGTGCAATGCTTTCAAAGAAAAAAAAACTAAATCTATTCTTTTTAAGGTATTTTTCCACAGAACAAATGGGTTCATAACTTGGCAAATTGAGCTGATAAAACTATCAGTTAATGTGCTATAAATAGCCTGATACAGATTACGTAACTATACTTAAAACAATATGTGCACTGTGCTGCCATCAGAGTGAGAATATGTTGTGTATGGTGCATAGCTTCCAGGACATTCATCACTTTCTCATCACTTTCTCATCTCTTTACAGTACCTGCATGAATTGAAAAGACGCCTCAAAGTCCTCAACGGGATACATCTTCACCCTGAAGAACTTCAGACCCATGATGAGACTGATGGTGCTCTGGACCACGCAGGGGTTCTGCTCCTTCTGACGGAGCTCCTTCAGCTCACTCAGAAACTTCTTCTTCACAGCAGCGAATCTGAGGCAGGGCAAAGCAAGAGGAGTAAAAACAAGACCATATACTTTTAGAAAAAGATGAGAGATCTGAATATCACGGTCATTTTTCCATCTTGAATTCAATAGGCCAATGCATGACACTTGAGTAAACCATTAAGCAGGATAATCTTTTTTAAACAGAGTAGGGTAAAAGATGTTTCACAAGATTCTGAGAATGAGTTCTGAAAAAATTTCACATAAAGATGCAGAATCATTTTATTTTAGGAACGAAAAAAATGGACTTGGACAAGGACTCAAAAAAAAAAGATAAAAAAAGATAAAACTAAAAGCACGGAGTATGAACAAGAAGAACATTAAATGATATTCTAACTAACACAGTACAGACCTTTAGGTAATTAAATGTATTATATATAATGAGACTACACCCATCATCTCTCTCTCTTTCTCTCTCTCTCTTTCTAGATCTATTTCTAGACAAAACAAGTAGTCTTTAAATTAAAATTAAAATGTTTCCCCAAACAAGTAGTTTTCATTAAGAACTTAGGAGAAGCAGTGCAGAGCTTATAGACATTTGTGCAAAGCATGCACAGTGTATTGTTTTCCTTTTTTGTGTGTGTGATCTACTTACTTTGCCTGAGCCAAGACTCCTATTACTTCTGCATATAAATCTGCTACAATGTGCATATTGGCAATGTTAGGACCATTGTACCTGAAAACATGCAGAAAACACCATAATTTAATAGCTGAGTGAAACAGGAAGACATGACGTACTTGTAGTGGATAAAAAAAAACTGAATATTACCCTTCTTTGTATTTAAAGTGCTTAAACGCCAAGTCAATGACTTCCTGGACCAAAGTGTCAAGAACAGGGTGGAGAGGCATCTAATCATTGAGGGAGACAGAAATGATCATTAGAAAGCTTATATTTAGCTCCTGTCATTACTTTTTACATGCTACATCCATGTTTTATTATCTTAAAGAACCTGAGCGATGCAGGACTTGTGGCTGAACTCTAAACTCAAAATTATTTGTACCAAAAAATCCAAACCAATATCTGTAAAAATTAACCTGAATATATGAGGAAAATAATATTGCATTGGGACTCATCAAAGTCAAAGCAAGAGACTATACAGGAACAAAAATAAAGTGTCTAAAAAAAGTAGCAGTCATCCTGAGGCTGGAAAAAAGATCCACAGTTTCCTCAGTCATTGGTTTCATCTTCGGCATATCAACCTCACGTGTGTGTATATTTGTGCGTAACATTTTAACAACCTGAAAAATGCTTGCTTTACAGTTAAGTAATAAAATCAATGTCATTAATAATTAAATAATCATGTGCCTATAAGTAATAACGATGAAAGTAATGTTAATAATCACAATTGCACATGTGGGAACCTCAGACTTAAATATTGGGAATGAGGATTAGTGTCAACATAAACATGATACTAAATGAGGTTTAGTGTCAAGGTCTGTTCATTCAAATTTACATTATAATCAAAATTGTAAATGTAAATTAGAATGAACAGACATGGATCGTCATCAAACCATTAGTCCTTCAGTTGACTAACAGGTGCGTTTGCGTACACGACTCACCATGCATGAATATCATATATGTTACCATATATGAGGATATTACATAAGTTGATATCAACACTAAAACACACTCACCTGTATTTATAACTGAAGCTATAATGATATTTGACTGTGGGTAAATTTGACTTGTTTGAGTGCTAAAATGAATAAAAACCTAGCTAACTACCTAACTACCTGCAGATGTGGTTGGTAAAATGGCTCAGTTTGTGACCTTAAACAGTTTTATAAAAAAGCAGACAAAAACCCTCTAAATCAGAAATGAATTTTTCCTCTTTTTCTTTACTTCTTTACTAGGATCTTAGATCATTGAAATTCTTTTCTTTTATTGGCCCAGTATCGCAACACCTGCAGAAAGTAGGGCGTGTTTCTTGTGAATTGGCGCTGTAAATGCACATTAGGGTGGGTCATGTCAGGAAGTTGTTTCCATGCAGCTTAAGCTAATTGATCATTCGAGTTCGAATCAGCTCTTGTTTTAATATTGTACAATGATTTCTTGAACCAAGCACAGTTTTGTTCATATGCCATTCCATGTGCTCAAATCTGTGGTTGTGTCTACGTAACTTTGATGAATAAGGTTACATCGCTGATGATGTTAAATTGGAGGCCATAGACTTATCACTGCGTTATCTTGCGTAAGCTTCAATGAAACATGAAAGACATGAAACATGAAAACGTCAGGCACAAACTGGATGAAGTGTCTGATCGAATATATGTGGGGTAAATTTTGTAAGCTTGTGCTTTTCTCTGAGGTTGCTGTTAAATTAAAAGACATAAAGACATTATAAAGACTTCATAAGGACACAATCTGGTAAATTTTAAAGATCCATATGTTAGATTATGACGCTAGATAATTCAGTGTCCATCCAACCTGCTGAGGCGCCAACTCATGTGCTGGTTTGAGTGAGATAAGACTGTATCAAGTACCTGTTTGAGAACTTCTACAAGAACAAGGGAGAAGATGAAGTCGATAGCCAGATCTCTCCTCTCCAGTAGATAATCTCTCTGCTGTTCATCACTGAGACAGAGAGTGAGAGAAGAACAATGAACAGATTATGTAAGCTATATTCAACCTCGCTGTCTCATCCTCAGTCACAGATTAAAATATTATTGTGCAGTGATGAAACACAGCTCTCCATGACTCAGTGCTGGGCTGGACGTGTGATGTCACTGGGCTATTTTGGCACTGCTGAATCAATCCACCAAGTCGAGCCTGGAGGCGAACATTTTAATGGTCCATTATAGTGTATTTCTCTAATGTCAGTGATATTTATTAGGAGAAGTGTCATACAGTCCATGGCAGAGAAAATACACCCACCCAAACACACCCAAATACAAAATCAAATGGAATTCAATACCAACAGAGGTCCATTCAATTTTATAGAGTAAAACAATAATGTAATGGGCTTACAACACAATTCTCACTGCTCTTATTCTTGTAAAAACCAGTAACAAGTCTCACTTTTTGGACTTTGTGCTGGAGCGTGGTCTGTACTCATGGGATTCATCGTCCACTCCATTCTGCCTCCTGTACCAGTCGAACAGCGTGCGGAGGATAGAGGGCAGGCAGTACTCTGCCAGAGAACTCATAGTGCTGATCAACTGGAAGGCAAATGATTTATACAGTTAAATATGTAATGTAATTTACACGTAATGTCTATGCAATATATACGTTACGCACAATTACCCAAATCTGAAGAAGAAGAATATAAACACAGGTACAGGTATATCATAGATCACAATTATATCATAGATCACAAGCATGTAACACTAACAACAAAGAGAAAGGAATACAGACAATAATAATAATAATAATAATAATAATAATAATAGTAAAAGATCTCACAGTACTGATTAACTGGAAGGCAAAAAAAACTTACTTTATGTGCACATGCACCCCAGTCATATCATTTAGTTATAACATATAATAACATATAGTAAAGATATAAAAACAGTAATAAACAATAATTCTAGAAGAAAGTCATTAGGTGAGTGGAAAAGCAAGGTGCAAAAGATGGTTTTTAGTTGCATTTTAAAATGAGGAAGGGAGATGCAATCTCAGAGATTTGGACAAAAGTGTTTCACTCTTTATTGTATATTGCATAATTAACTGCTTGAAGTCACAGTTCAACTGTTTAAGGCATATTTAGGTATATTTAGTTCAATTTCAAAAATCTGTTTTAATTATAATCCATTCAGGCAAAACAATGTCTTGTTTCCAATTTGACTGCAAAGTGAAGGAAGTTTAACGTCACAAGAAGAGAGGAGGGTGCAGAGCAAAGCAGCAGAAACCTAAAGGCATGGATTTCTTCACCAGAGTGGAGTAAAAGCAGGTGTTTATCAGTGGTTCTGGTGTGACATGTTTCTGGTGGGAAATTAGCGGAAGTGAATGTTAAGTTAAGTGAATGGGCTTTCTCACCAATTTATTTGTCTCTGGTGTGACCAAAGACAAAAACCCTGGTAGACATGGTAAACTTTCCTCTCCCATGCTAACTGGTTGATGTTAGTTACCCTGACATTGTTTACTACGTAGTAATATCAAAGTGCATAAAAAAAATTGAGACATCACTAGCCACTGAGAAACTTTTAGGCTGTAGGAAAAGGCACAAAGCTATGCCGACAAGTTGTTTTACTCTCATTAAAATGTACAGATACTATGAACATGAAAAAAAAAGCACTGGCCTGCAACTGCATATCGCTATTTGATAGGCTCTTAAAATATATCATGTAATAACTTGCTTGTCACGTGTTCAATCCTAACTCATAACTCTCCTAACTTCTAATAAGCATTTCAGATGTTTAAGATGTTCAGATGTTGTTTAAAACAATAAAGCAAAAATGCTGCAGTGACAAATTTCACATTCTGAACAGCCTTCACAAATTAATTTCATAATATTCTTCCTTAATTAATGTAATTAATAAAACCAATTGATCCATCTCAAAGGATTTAATCATACAAAATATGAATTTTTAAAGTTTAGCATAGGTACAATTCTCGTGAGTGGGCTATAGGTACAGGAATAGAACATACAGAAAGAAAAAAAGATGTCAAAATGAGTATGAGAAAAAAAAAACAACAACAACTGAGAAGGTTAAAATGGAAGCAAGTGGTTAATGGAGGCGAGGTGGTTATGTACAGTATATCTTAGATAGTGGGGAGGAAAGGAGCTGGTAGGAGAGGGCATAGTGAAGGCAGAGAGAGGAGAGAAGAGGAAAAGAGGAAAAAGGAGAAGAGAAGAGTGATAGGTTTGGGGCTCAGGGAGAACACAGAGAACCGTTCATTCTGAAAGAAGAATCATCTCTCTGTGAGGTAGCTGAAAGACCAGGAACACACATATACACATGACCCTGTGAGCCCTGAATGAGCCTGCTATCTACCTGGCACACACACACACACACACACACACACAGAATGCTTACAAACCTGACCATGAAAATAAAACTGCTTGCTCACCAGAACATTTGGATGTTTTTTTTTTAAATGCTGTAACATGGCACATAACAGGCTTTATCCAACATACATCTCTAATAATTACTTAATCTGATATCTTAACCTGAATGACATGTACTTTTCTAGTTAATGTATCAGAGCATCCGCAAAACAAGGTAGTTCCTGTTATCACTTATGTTATAGCAGCTATAAACAGTCTCTCCCTCACCAGGCTCTTTTATTTTCCTCTCTAGAAGATAATAAGAAAAAAAATGCAGCTTGTCATGTTATCAAGAAACCAGAAAGCTTGCAGAAAAGTTCAAAAATGTTCTTTGGTAAATAACACTTTTTAAAATTTGTTTATTATAAGACTTATTTCTGGTGAATCATTTACTAGGATACAGCCAACATTACCGTCAGAGCTGCTGTTATTGAAAATGAGTCAATGAAAATGAACCTTCTGACCAATCAGAATTAAGAAATCAGCAGTGCTGTTGAACCAACTACAGATCTAGAGGAATTATTAAAATAGGAAACATTTTAAAAATTATAGTTAAAAGTATATTTACCAAGATAAGAGAACTAAAAAGTTAAACAAATATACTTTAAACAACATAGAACTATCCCATAATCCTGTGCTGATCCTTAGATAGATCATTTATAAATCATTTCCGTATTCCCACTGATGTGGGCCAGAGCGATCCATAAGCATTTCAATAAAATATAAAGCCTGATTAACCTTTGGCTCAGCAGATCAGGCTAAAAGGTTCCCGTCTGCAGGAGCTGACATTTGGTCATTTCTCGATATCACATTTCCTGTAGATATCTGTTTGTCTGTGTGTGAAGGATCTCATCTTTATATCAATATATAAAAAAGTTTAGTGACATGCTCAGCTGAGTGAAGTGCACTTACTTGGTCAAACTGTGGATCCTCACCCCTCTGCAATGATTTAGTTAAAGGCTTCTCCTGAAAAAAGAAAAGAACATAAGATAAATTTATTACACCTGAAGAACAGTCAAAACTGGTGTATTCTATCATAGTGCCGCAAACATTATTTATAAGGTTTATTTTTATGATTTTATACAGTCTACCACATGCATACATCACTGAGAGGCTGTGTTCGTGTTTGGTGTGCTATTTTTCCCTTTGTAACTTTTAGAAATTAAAGTTTATTATTTTAAAAATAATTTTTTCAACACTGAATCTAAAAAAACATGTCTTTAACCATTCAAAAAACATGTTAACCAATCGCAGGCAAATACACTTTATTTTCTGTAAGGTTCCCTAGTTGACAATGGCTGCATTTGGCTCTTAAGATGTTTGGGTATTTTTAGCATGGAATTAGCAAAAAGACAAAATATGGCTAACTAGCATCCATGCTAAAGGCATGAGGACATTCTAATGATTTATTTAACGAGTATTTTTTTTTTTTTACTAATTTACTTTCAATCTATAATTTGGGTAACAGCGTTATACTTTCAAAATGACCTTGCCAGTTAATATCATAATATCAGTGAGAAAAAACGAATTTCTTATTTCTCCTTGCCGTGATCATCAGGAAGTTTTGATGTCGCAACTTCAAGCTGAAAATGTGACTTGTGGAATATTTCAAATATTTCATGGGGTGGAAGTGTTCCGGTAACAGGGTTGAGGAAATGTTGTGGGAGAGTAAAATTTCATAACCTATAGTGGATGACTCATGGAAAGCATCTGATGTTCAAGCATGAGATGTTAAATGTACAGTATTTACACATTAAAGCAAAAAAAAAAAAAAGATTTCTGAAGTACTTTAATTCAGAATGATTTTTTTTATTCTAAAGTACAGTTATGCTGGGTTGGAAAATGGCAAAATGCTTTTTTTTCCAAAGTGCTACTGAGGTTTTATTAATATTTTGAGCTATTTATCTGAAACATACATATAGGTGGTCGTGAAGGACACTTCACCTGTGTCTTTTAAAATGGCTTTTACCTTTGCTTTACTTACATATTTTTAAATGTAACATCAGTTGGTCATGAATGGTGCCACAATTGTGGAACCTTCCACCTACATGATTCACATAAAATGCAAGAAAAAGTATTAGAGGCACACTGTCTTGGTGTTTCTGGTCAGAGAAGCCATGCTTTTTCCATGCCTAAGTTATTCGATGACACATAAATAAGACATCCAAGGTCATGGTGTTGGCTTTCTTACAGCTCAATCAAACACTTTTATCGGCTTTAACATTAGGCATTGCAGTCAAGAGCAAAGAGAAGTCAACAGAGCTAAATGAGTCTATATGGCCAGACAGACAGGACGCTGAGGTCAATTCAATTTATGCTGATTCAGCTCAATAACAAAGCCTTTTAGTTTTGGGCTCATAAATATTTCAGCTGAAAGTTGTTCTGGAGCAGAATTGATTAAGCTTTTATTTATAGAAAGTGCAATGTTCTTCTCAGAAACAAATGCCCTTTTGTATGAGCTTAATGCAGTCATTGATCAGTTTTTACGACACTCATAACAAAAAACGAGGTCTGGCCACTAGATTACTCATCTGAGCTACTGTTATTCCGTTTATCAAAAGTGCAAACAACTTTCTCAATATTAATAAAGATAGGGAGGAAGGTGTACTTTACATTTCGGAAATGGACAGAAGATTTACAGTCTCATCTTGTAGTCCTTCCCTACTTTTTATAGGACGCTGTAACCTGTAAAGGCATTCATTACCCTTTCCGCCTCCTCACATTTCTCTGTAAATCTTCCTCGACCCCTAAATCTTTTTGACTTTCTCAGCATGTTCACAGGCCTTGGAATGCTGTTAAACATATAGTCATAGACTGCACTACCACTAACCACTTAAAAATGCCGTTCTGGACCTTAAGGATATGAATCACCAACACTGTGCTAGCATGAAAATGGCTGGTAACTTGCCCGTGTATTTTCTGTACAGGAAAACTGAATATTTTAGACTATATCATTGGGCATGGCTTGCAAAGAGTATTTGTTTCTACACTACCTAGCACTAGCACCTCTGTGTTAGCATACCATTACAGAAAACCTATAGGACAATAACATGGCTAATACTGTACTTATTCAGGCAATTTGCCAAATGGTCTTAAATCCTTTAAGACAAAAATTATTGACATTAACACTAACACACAACACTAACCTGATATATCATCAGGCCGTAAATATGTTTGCTAACCTACGAACATCAAATGGTTCCATATTGTAAGAACTAGTCACATTTCAATTGGGTTTTATTAGAAAGAAAAATAAACCAACATATAGACATATTAATTGCCAGTCATAATTTCTCAGAACTATTTAGAACTATTGATATTGTTGCTATAAAAAATACTACAAAATCTTACACAATCACTTAAAAACTACATAGGCAGCACACAAAAACATGCTGAGAATGCTACACACACTTCAACTCTCACTTTATCCCTGAGCAGAGGGCAGCAGGTGCCGGTGCCTGTGGCCAACGTTACCAACTGACGTATCCGGGACCATTCTCTAATATCCTTTCACCTTAACTTGACCCTGTCATACATCTGTTTTTATTCCTTGGCCTTATTCCTGGCTTGTCTTTACTCCATACCTCTCTAAAGCCAGTGATCACGTAAGCAACGGCATGTGATCTGAATTTCTGGAGTAATGGAACGAGGTAAATGTTGTTTTGGGTTTCCTACTGATGCACCATTTGAGACACGATTTTTATTTATTTATTTATTTATTTTACTTTTTTTTTAATGTTCAGCCCAAAAGTACTCTTTAAAGAACTTAATTTAAAAAATGTTTATTGGAAATATCACCAATACAAACACTAATATTAGCAAATATTTTGGGCAAGTGATTTACAGGAAGAAAATGCCCCAGTATGTCCTGGTGTCTTATGGAACAGTATTTGAGCTTCCTGATGTCCTTTCTGCATGTACCAGTTCCCTTAAAAGCAGTACTACACTAATAACCCTGCAGTTGTGAGCTTGTTCATAATACAGGCCCAGTTTAAGTCACATACATTATATGGCCAAAAGTACATGGACATCTGACCATATGTGGGCCTTCTCCAAATGACTGCCACGAAGTTGGACTCACACAATTGTATATGGTGTAGCATTACAATTTCCCTTCACTGGAACTAAGAGGCCCAAACCTGTTCCAGCATGACAATGCTGCTGTGCACAAAGCAAGCTCCATGGACAGACGGTTTGCCAAGGTTGGTGTGGAAGAACTCGATTGTCCTGCACAGAGCCCTGACCTCAACCCCACTGAACACTTTTGGTATGAACTGGAACCCTGGCTGTACACCAGGCCTCCTCGCTCCTCATCAGCACCTGACCTCACTAAAGCTCCTATGACTGAATGTGCAAATCCCCACAGCTATGCTCCAAACGCTAGTGGAAAGCCTTCCCAGAAGAGTGGAGGCAAATGAGGAACCAAATGTTCATGATTTTGGAATGGGATGCACAACATGCACATATGTGTGGGTCGGTCCACATACATTTGGCCATACGGTGTTTTTTAAACAAAACGTATATCACCTATTACTAATTCTAATAACTAAATATAACATTCTGAAATCCAACTGCTTTTATACATCAAAGGATAATTAACCCAAACACATTAAAGGCACTGTTGGGGACAGGGTCAGAGTAATTTCTTTGAAATGCAGCCTATGAACAAGCTGACAATTCAACACTCAACACAAACTGGTCAGCCTATGTCTTGAAATGTTGAAACACTCGAATCGAAGCTTGACCCAGAAGCTTTTAAGGGTTTGACTGGCATTTCTGTAGTACTTTGAGATGAGTTTCATCCATAGCAGTAACAGAATGTCAGAATACACCATCCCTAATCCCAGTATTGAAAAAAAATCCCATAGTGTTTTATTCCTCTTATTATTTTTTTTTAATTAAAGAATGCATTCTGATCTTAGAAAAAAAAGGTTCCTCTTCTTAGTTTCTTCATTATTCCTGGTGGTATAATTATTTCAAAATGTCGCATAATTTTCACTTTGATAAATTTTGGGACCAATGTGCAATTTTAAAGTTCAAATTTTTAAATAATTAAATAGACAGACAGACAGACAGATAGATAGATAGATAGATAGATAGATAGATAGATAGACAACCATTTAACAAAAATACATAAATAAATAAAAAGGTTACATCTAGCACCCTAAAGGAGTTTAATAACATGTCCCTGTGAATGCAGCCTTAAAGGTCCTATGAAGAATCTTACAGCAGAGGGTTCCCCTTTCCCAAAAGACTTCAAACAGAAACCCTTTAAAACCTAGAGCTCCAACCATCTCTAAACCACCCACTGATGGTTCACCCATGAGGAATCCATTTTATAAAAGTACACATTGAGAAAATTTACAACTCCCAAGGGTTATACATTAAGAAACCCTTAAAGAACCCTACAACATATGCTTCCATATTAGAAAAGGCTCCTAAGTAGAACGGTTTTTGTAGAAATTATTCAATTTCTAAGAGCATACTTTCATTTCCCACCCTGGTACCTTTTTTTCTCTCCTGTTTATCAAGGATTTTTTTGTCTTTGTCTTTTTTGTTTTAACTAATAAGCACTGTATGTTTGTGTGTTTGTAGTTGTATGTACTTTCAGGGGGAAAAAATCCATAAAAATATTTGAAAACACTAAGTACAGACCTCTTATAGAAATCTGTATTGTGTTCAGTCAGGATGAACTTTCAATCTTATATCACTGAAGAATGTTGGAATCCTGTTTGAGAGGTACAGTAGACAGAATGCTATTAGTTTTTCTACTGAGGAACTGAGGAAGTGTGTACTCTAAGACATTTTAGAAAGGCTCAGTTGAGGAAAGGAGGGTCAATTTTAGCTAAATAGTGTGCTATATTAAGTTTCATAAACCAATATCCTGTCTTCTTCTCATAAGAAACAAAATCAATGTGAGGGCACATATTGATTCCCGCTCCCTTTTAGCAGTGAAAATTAAATTTCATTCCATTTTCACTCAACTGAAAGCTAATGCCTGTAAGTTTTACCCCACTCTGGCATGTCCTCAAGACATGTGGGTCAGATTCAGTTTCTGACCCTTCATTATGCCATTATATGTAGTTTACCTTACTTCCTGTTGTGCTTTATAATGCCAGGTGACAGTTTGTGTAAATGCCTTTAGATAGGATGCTGATATACAGTGACATCATGAGTTATATAAGGAATAAAACATCTGTAAGGAATAAAACATCTGTTTTAGGAAAATAATCAATGACAGGGAGGTGTGATGTGTGAAGCAGAGTTACTGTTACCATCCGGAAGTTGATTATTTTCCAATAACAGTACATCCTGAAGTGTTTTATTTCTTTTATACCACACAAACAATTTTAATTTATTAAAGAATGACACATTGTACATTTTATACGTTTCCCATTACATTTAATGCTGTGGAATGTCCACAGAACAAGTTGCTTCCTGTCACTACTAACAGTATAATAGTTATAAATAGTCATTCCTTCATCAGCTTCTCTTTTTTCCTCTTTCTTGAAGTTAATAAGCCAAAAAAAAAAAAGTCCTGAAGATCTTTGGGTGTCGTAAAACTGACAATGTTATCACTGTTACATACAGTGCTCTGACACTGGAGACTCCTTCCAGAAACGTGAAATAAATGTTCCATCACAGCGATTATAATGAATGATTATATCAATAATTACACACGTTTTTAATCCATGTATGTGCAGTGTCCCTGTGTACATTGTCACTATACAAATAACAAAGCACTATAATGAGCACATTAACATAAACCTATGATTTGCCTTGGAACCAAACTACTACCAGAGCTGCTAATCAAACTAATCAACACTCTCTAACCACTCTCTTGTTTCTGCGTGTTATAAATGCACTTGCAACCCAAAGCCTCTGTTTATTCCAGAAACTGAATGCAATGTGGAGATAGCTTTGATATTATACTGTACAATGGCTCTGTGGCAGAAATATCTCCAATCTCATGTCATAATTCATCTTTTTATTATTATGATCTACACATAACAACTAAACCAACTAAATTTCCTTTCAGATATGAAGGATTTGTAGAAGAACCAAAGGTTAATGAAAGGTCTATGCAGGTTACATATCACTGAATTGTCTAGTAATATTGAATCGAAGCAAAACCAGTCATCTGGGAGTTATCATTGACACCACTGATTTGACTACTAGATCACATGTATGAGTGGCCAAGCCATGACTTTGACTATTAGATGAGGGGGCTGAGAGGACCGAGTGCAGAGTGTGTGGTGACTCAGGAACTCAGGGAACTAAAGACTTGAGCAGAACTGAGACCTTCAGAAATGACCAATAAGAAAAACAAAAGCACCAAGCAGGAGAATAAAGTGAAGATCTCTGACATGTTCTCCAGCAGTATCAATCAATAAGAGAAGTTTTTCCATCTATGTTAAGCCAGCTGTAACACCAAAGACTCAGGAGACGGCTAAGGCTGCAAGTGCTGCAAATGCTGCACACAATGCAAACCTAATGCTGAAGAACAGGAAGAGGGACAGAACACAGAATATCCATGATACTATCAAGGTCAGGGGAAAATAAGAAGAGTGACCGAAATACCAGAGCAAAGATCAGTGCACAGAATTATTAGTCAGGAAACAACGGCTCAGAACTTACACATTAAAAAGTATGAGCAAGACCTTGCTACATGAAGTGATATCAGAACAGGACATGATCATGAAACAGGAAGTGGCAATTAATACTCAAAGGAGGGGGCCCTCTGCTGGCATGGATGTTTCATGACAAAGCTGATGTTACACCAGCTTCACATTGTATGATTTTTGCCAGATTTTGCTGTTGCGGAAAAATATTGCTCATCGAAAAGAGTTGTTTGGTTGCAAGTTGGGATCTTAGCAAGCATAATGTGAAAATCTCACTTGCAGAGAATTTACTACCATTACAACCAAAGACAGACAATAAGAAAGTTCTGTCAGAAATTTTTCTCAGGGTGTGCATTTGGATTATGCAAAACTCACATACTCAAGTATGGTACTGGAAATGGCGAAGCGTAAAAAAGTGGTTTTAGGTATGAAGCTAGCTAATTAGAAAGCAAATGCTATGATCAAAGACATCGAGTTTGTTTATCATTATGACAACATGAAATTATTTCATGCTTCCTAGCTAAGTATCTATAAAAACTTGCTGCATTGCTGTACAAGAGCCCGGATCGCACTGATTGATGACATGAGCAAAACTTAGTAATTTTCGTTAATCACAGGCCTATCCTTAGTGGATCTTCATCTTAATCTGACATGAAGCACTTATTATCACACAGTCTGTTATAGAATTCGGCCATGATGTTACCAGGACCATCTCATACAGTGTGGCAAAAGCTGTAATCACACAGTCTACAGCCAGGTTTACTCACCAGTGGCTCGGCCATGACAAGCCGGATCTTGCGCTCAGAAAGCGTGGCGAAGTTGGCAAACAGGCTCTTGAGGACATATTCACCAGGGCGGCTCTCGGGGTCCACGTTGATGGACATCATGGTCCCGGGGCCCTTCTCGCTATGAGAGTGGTACACAGGAACCACAGGAGGCTTGTTGTATCCAGGAGAGGCTGCCAAAGATAACATACAAATACATGTTAACATACATTTGGCTCGGAATGTGGAAAACTGAAAAATTTCGAACCAAGGTCAAACCAAGTACATATGTCAATACTGAGATGCTTCCTCTCTTTTTTCTTCTTTCTTCTTCTTCTGTTTTTTTTTTTTTTTTTACTGAAAAGACACACTACCCCATGTGCTACAGAGGGAAAAAAAGAAAATGAAAAAACACAAACTTTTCCTCAAGCCAGTGTGTCAGACATGAAGTCATTTCCCATGTTCTCTCTCTCTCTAACAAACACGCCTGAGCGCATGGGCCGCTCTTATCTCAGCGCAGACAAACGGAAGTAAAACGCCCAGACTCACAGCTGCTGTTCACATTCCTCCACTGAAATGTGACATCATTACCGTGTAAGGCAAAAAAATTGCCTAAGATCGAGACAAAGAGAGAATTCACAAATAACTGCAACCACATTTTCTTGGAAATGTTCATCCTCATTGCAAGGATGAACTCCAAGATAAGTTAAATGTACACTTTAAAACTTGTGGGGTCTAGTTTCTGATTCTGCATTTCCATGTTAATTTCACTCCAATGTGTGAGAGAAATAGAGCTTATTCAGAACTCTGCATTTTGAATACATTTATATCAATGATTACAGAGACAAAGTTCTGCCAGTATATGGTGCTCAATGCCAAGTGACATATAAGTAAAGAATAAAACACAACATGACATGCTGTTATAGAATCAAAATTTATATATTGTTTTTAATTAATTAAAGAACGACACCTCATGCTTTTTATCCTTTGATAGTTACATTTAATGTTGTGGAACAAAACAAGTTAGCTCCTGTTACAACTTATGTTAGTAGCTATAAACAGTCATTCCCTCACCAGCCTCTCTTTTTTTTTCTTTCTCAGAGACAAAAAATGCAGCTTGTCATGTCACTGAGAAACTGCAAAACCCTCCGTCCTGAAGACTTTCCCGTGTCAGAAAACGTAAGGTTAGACTGTTACATCTGACTGTTAGAAAGCACCGACCTCGCAGACTCCTTCCAAAAATGCTAAATAAACTCCTCCTCACAGAAAAATTTGTGAAGTTGTAAGTTGTTTCTGTGTAAGTAGAAATGATAGATTAGAACAAGCACATTAATAGAAACCTGTGATTTGCCTTGCAGCTGGAACTAAACTGCTGTTACAGAAAATTAATTAATACCTTTTGACTAATCAGATTTGAGCATTCAGTAGTACTGTGGTATAACTACAGTTAACGTAAAATATTATAGCAAATTCACAGAAACTATAGGGAATTTTTGTAGTTTTTAAGCTAGTTATTAAGGAAGATTCAGTAGCATATACTATTTATTTATTTTTTTAAAGATACATTATCATTTTGTTGTGACAAAAAAACCTTCACTTCACTAGCGAATACCTAAGATCAATATTCTTACATGTGTTTTTTTTTCCACTTACACACACAGAAGCTACTGTACAGCAGAAGTGTTAAAGGAGGGAAACAAGCCAAAACACTCACCCAGTTAGAGCACACGGAGAGGTTAGAGCTGAACACCAAACATACAAACCTTTAAAACAGACTCCCTGTCTCTGCATCTCAGAATTTCTCTCAGAATTCACCATCTCACCCACATCCCATTTTTAAATATAGTATATATAAGGTAATATAAAGTATAAAGTATATACATATATATATGAACTACCACATGCAGAATAAACCTCTCTCTTTCTCTCTCTTGTGCTCCCTCTCTCTCTGTCTCTCTCTCCCTCTCTCTCTGCACATACCCAGGCCCTTGATGAAGCTGACCATGCTGGCTTTGCTCCAGCACATGGCTGTTCCGTCCATAGTGGGACACCGGTGTACCGTATCCATTCTTGCTAATTTTCACATCACACGTCGTTATCAGCCGTTCCTACTGCATCTCTGGCTTGTTGCGTTCCCACACACAGCCTCCATCTCTATCCGTGCCCTCAGCAGCTCTCCAGTCAATCTGGGATGCACAGCACTGTGTTTTCGAGTGCGCTTGTTGCTGGACGTCTCTGTGCAGACGTGTGATCAGTTTGTGGCTCATGAGACTGAAGGTCAGGTTGGAATTTTAAGCTGGGGGCCCGGGCATGTGTGGAGGACTGACACGCTGCAGTGGCATAGCTGCTTGGCTATATTTATCCCTGAGTACACACTATACTGAGAGATCAACCCACCCACACCACCAGTGTAAACACCTCCCAATAACACACAACCACATACACACACACGAACACAGTGTAGCTCCTGACAGGCTACAGTCAACCTTTTCACACTTTTTTTTTCAGAACTGCTGATGAGTACAGCCAAAATGAAACAACTACAAGCTTATAAAGGTAAAAAAAAAACAAAAAAACAAGCTAGATGTGAAAATGCACATCTAATTTTATACCTAAAGGTTCTGTACTAGTGAGAAGTAGATTTTAAGTTAAAACCCTGGGACTGTCAAAAGGTAAGCCCCTTAACCCATGTAATCCCATATGCTCCCCAGATATACGGGTACATGAATTAAATACTGTTTTGGTAAAGCTAACGTGCAGTTTATTTCAGTAACAGTTCCCTTACCTGATATTATTTTACACATTATTTAACATGAACAAACCATGAACTTCAACATTAATGCACCATCAATAAAATCAACAAAGTAATTTGTACACTTGTATTAATTGATTTGTAAGGAATAAAATATGACGGGGCTGTTCTATGAAAATAATGCATGACACGGAAGAACAACACGTCCCAAAGTGTTCTTCTGCCCTTATAAGATTGCAATTTTTTATTTATTAAAGAACAACGTCATGTTTTTTAACCTTTTAATACTTATGTTTAATGTTGCGGAACACCAGTGAGACAACGTTATCACAGCTATAAATGGTCATTACCTCACCAGCCTTTCTTTTTTTCTCTCTCTTCAGGTTAATAAGACAAAAAGCTGCGGCTTGTCATGTTACTGAGAAACCACCAAGCACAAACTCCTCTGTCCTGAAGACTTCCCCAAAGTGGAAATCTTACTGACTGTTACAAAGTGCTTACACTGGAGGCTCCTTCCATGTTAAATAAACATCTCCTTACACAAAGCTTCACCTTAGCAATGATTATACATTTTTCTTTGTTAAATAAAAAAAAAAAAGGTTTTCTTAATTCATTTATTATTAGGTTTATATAATGTGGAGCATCTGCCAAACAAGTCACTGTGAATGAGCTGTTACTATAGTAACAACAGTGTATTAGAATGAGTGTTTAATAGTATATTATATTTAATGAGTAATTAATATTATAAACCTGTGCGTTGAACTACTGTCAGAGCTTAGACAATCAGTGAGTAAAATGAATACACAAAGACCAACATGAACAACACCTTATTGAACACATTTCAATAAGTTTTTCAATAATGAAATTCAGAACACAGACTGAAGAAAGTTCCAGTATTTCCACCTGTTCAGGAAGTTATCAACCTTCAGATACACATTGTAATTTAAATTTTGTTAATTTATGTGGATTTATTTTTATTCATGGATTAAAAAAAGCAGTCAATGCACACGCATTTCACTGACATTTAAACAAACGTCAATTAATACACAAGTTAAAGCACCTTTTTACTTGCTTAACACTGTTGATGTTTTATTAATGCTAAAGTTTTGTATGTTCATGTTAATTAATGCAGTAAATAATGTTGCTTTAGAGAACCTTAATGCAAAGCTTTACCATTTAATCCTTAGGCACAACTGTAAGAAGTTACTATTCCATATATAGTATTATACCATTATATCACAGGTTGCATCAGTTGAGGTAATTGTGTTTTACACCATATAGTAACTGCAGTTTAGCCAAATATGTCCTTCTGAGTGACTTTTATAGTTATGATTGTTCATATGTTTCTATTTCCTGTGAAGATGACCTAAAAGTGGCAGTACTTATCAATATTATTAAACTATCAATAATTATTATATATATATAAAAAATACTACATTTAACTCCATTAACTAGAACGATGATAAACTGTCAGGTGCATGTCTGAAGTAAATGTGTGTGTGTGTGTGTGTGTGATGAATCCAGCTCGAGACACTATATGCAACTTTACAAACAAGAGGTTGACTCAGACAGAGCACAATACATCATCGCTCGGCAGAGGAGATTCACAGAACAGTGCTGCTCCCCGTGGTACTTTCCGCAGACACCCACTGAAGCCTGTGCTTCAATTACTGTGTCAGGTGTTTGTGTACTCGCTGTTTTATTGGTATGAAAGAATAACGCTCATTGGACAACAGGCTTTTAATGCATCATTTTGAGTTGCGTCAGTTGCATCAGTTTGATTTGAGCTGCCAGTCAATAAATCGGGAATGAACATGACTGACATGTCAAACTTAAACATATCCATGCCGGTCCGAATTGCTCGGAGCCTGCAGTTGGTGTAATTTGTAAATATCATAAATAAATTCTAATTTCTGGTTGATTATATGCATTCATTTCTGAAATTTGATGTTTATAATTCTACCTAGCTGTCACTTCCTTCTTCAGCTAGCAGCATAGCAGCTTTCTGGGACGAAATGGCTGGCACTGTTGACCTGATTTTAGAAAAGGCTTTAGATGCTCATACTTATGAGGAGAGACTGAAAATTAAACAAGACGGCAAACCAATGTCCAAGATTTGAATTCAAAAGTCAGGGAGCAAAACAGTTCCGTGTAGCTGTCTTGGTAAAACTGAAGTAAAATTGATTGGCTGTGTTTATTATTACTCTTACTCTAAATCCCTGTGAATCTTAAAGTAATGCACGCACACACACACACACACACACACCGCTGTGCTTTACTCACATGCTTCAGTGTCAAAAACAAAAAAGATACAAAAATGAGAAAGATTTTTAAAAAAAGTTCTGTATTAATGACCAGTATGATGAGTAAGTAAGTAAGAGTAAGTAGGTAAGAGTTCAAATCCCAGGACTGTCAGAAAAAGCAAGGCCCATAATTCATTCAAACCCAGATGTTCCCACAAGGTTAAAATTGTCAGATATTCCTATCCTTGCGGGGACATTTGTTTCCAATGAAGATATAAAAACATGTCCCCAAACACACAGACATAGACCGTATTGAGCCACAAAATTATCCAAACTTCCTGCTTCAGCTTCAGCCGAACCCTCTACTGTAAATAATGTAGGATGTTATTTAACAGTTACCTCTATAAACGGCCCTTTGGGAAACTCTGCATAATTATGAATAAATGGGAACTCAAAATCCCCCTCCATTCTCAGATGCTTATCAGCTCAACACATTTAAAGCAACCCCACAGCCCACACATTTGTTATTTCAGACTCAGGACTACTGATGTTCTCACAGCATGGAGTGGGTCATGAGCGAGTTATCCCGCAAAGTTATGTGGTTCACATGATATCACAGTACATAGCTGAAGTGTATTCCGTGCATTACATAAGAAGCACATGAATCTAGGGCTATGTTCATATTACCAAACCGAAGTGACAAAAATCCTATTTTATGCCTTACATATCCGAGAAGTGGTCATGTGACATGAATGAAAACCGCCAAATCAGAATTCATGTGGCTTTGTGGTGTACGCACATGTCATCATCATCATCCAGCGTCAGCAATGCAGCAAATCAACAACAGAGGACAGCAACAGCAGTGAATATGTTCAATGGAAGGATGGAGAAATTGGTGAATTCCAGGAAACCTGGAAGAAAACTACTAAAACAGGGTAGTGTAATGAAATAATTGCCTAAGGAGTCGATGTGTGAATGCGGGGCGTTTCAGGGGACGAGTGCATTCTTATTAAAGACAAATATAGGCAGAGGTGCAAAAAGTACTGAGAAATTATACTTAAGTGAAAGTATAGATAATGTGTCAAAATCTTACTCAAGTAAAAGCAGAAGAATCCAGCCAAAAATGTACTCAAGCGAAAGTCAAAAAATTGCTCAAGTATTAAAAAGTAAATAAGTTAATATTTTCAACTGCTGAAATTACATAGGTTACAGCACTGACATGACTGAATTGACACAATTCATTTTTTTTTCGCATCGATGGATTTGATTGTTTAAACTGTAAACAAAATGCACAAGAGCCCATGTTACTCATGTATAGCATACACTCATTGGCTGTATGTGAGAAGAAGAGATTTGTAACGTACTTTGAAGGTCTAAATAAAAATGTACGGAGTAAAAGATCTTGGAACTGTAATTAAGTAAGAGTACATTTTTGGATGAAAGATTCATATAAAATGTACAAAAGGTAAGGGATAAGGGTACTTCATCACTGCAACTTTACACTGTGTATGTGTGCATATGTGTGTGTGTGTGTGTATGATGTGATGAATGACTGATGAGACCTCAATGGAATAAAACCTGAACAATCACCATCTGCTAGTGAAAGCCAGATGTCCTTCACAGAACAAGACTGACAACCGGATCAGGAACACAAGAGTCTCTTTTTTCACAACGTCCCTGAGAATCCAGGAACCTGGTAACAGAATCAGGTGATATTGAAGAGTTGAGCTGTTGCTGAAAACAGCCAGATGAGTTATGGACATAAAAGAAAAAAATGACATGTCACTGCCTTAGCACAGTGAGAACACCAAAGCACTGAACCTACAGATAGATAACAGCTCATTCTGTAGCAGCAGGAAATAAATATTTTTCTTTAAAGTCAGATACCAATAAAGAGGAAAAAATTTGACAGAGAAATACAACTTCTTCATTTTTTTTTTAAAATCACATGACAGTGGTGGAGATTACTATCATCTACTATTAATATTGTTATAGTTATTATTTTACTTATCACAGTTGTAAGCCTAAATGATTGGCCACATGAAAGAATCTAAAACTCAGAAACTATGTAACAAGTATAAATAATGTTAATTTGAATCTAACTGCAGTTCTAACGAAACCAGGAAGTGCTGTTAATATGAGCCATAGTGTTTCAAATTTGTCCTACTGTTCATATAGTTAACTCGGAGATTTGTGCAAAAAGTCTGAAAACCCTGGCTTCAAGAGTCCATTGGATTGTCCCTCTGGGACATATACTAAACATGACTTGCTACATCCCTTCATGTAAGTAGATGATCTGCTAATGAGGATAATATTTTTGAAACCTTTGGAATGATATGATCCAAAATATGATCTTCAACTAACTAAAAAAAAAAAATAACACAGTTTAAACTGCTATGTTTACTGAATTCATGGGTAAAATCAACTGAAGTCATTCATGATCATTCCAAAGCCGTCAGAAACTTTTTCATAACATAATACAGGGAAACCTACAAGGGTGGGAACTGGAAAAAAACAATAATTCTACTTCTAGTTATCGCAGGTGGAAAAACACAGCCACATCTTAAAGTCTGATCTTTTGGATTTTCCACTGAGTCGAGGGAAAACCAAAACAACACAGGAACATTAAGGAGCTTGTTCTTTTTTATGGGTCATCTTCAGATAGCATTAGGAAAAAAAAGCTCAGCAAGTTTCACATGAACACGACTCCTGCCTCCCAACTGAACATCCTCCACTGTTGATTGGAGGAGAAAAGGAAGCTCCTAGAGAGCAGGAGCTATGTGATTAACGGCCTTTTCTGTAAAATCTTTTACATAAAACACAAAATATGTAATGTGCATCAGTTAAGTTTACCCATATCCAGGTTCCTAGCATCCTCTAGCTGCCTCCATTAAGTTTGTCAACTAGGGGTGTAACCGAATACAAATACATTATTCAGAACGAACAGATAATGTGGTCTATACAGATAGAAATATTCACACGAAGGTGAATCTAGTTGAGACTAGCGGTGTGTATCAGGACTGGGATCCTGCAGAATGGCAACATGAAAAAGGTCACATGAATGGTTTTTTACTTTCATGTGTGACTGAGAGAACTATCAGATATTAAATCTGTGGGACTTACAGCATTCATTCATCCTTAGTAACTGCCTGGTCACAATTGCTGTGACTTAAATTAGGCTACTAGATTTTTTTAATAATTTGGGAAACAGAACAAACTAATTTTTTTGAGATATTGCACGCAGATGAAAAAAAAAACTAACACCTGTACAAGCGGAGTAAAAAAAAAGTCCTCCACACCAATTATGAACTCGAATAATGTAGCTGAAGCTAAGAAACGTCAGAGCCAGAATTAACACCATGCTGACAGTGCTTGTGTTTCTACCTCTGAGCATTTTCAGTGTTTTCCAGTGTTTCTGGGGTTTAAATCAAAATACCAATACAAATATGCATATCTGGGGCATTAAACAGATGCAGGTACAGATAATGAGACTGTGTAACACTCCTTTAGTTTAAAAAGCCAAACAATGACCGCTCCCATCTAACTTAAAGCCACAAGTGCAGTTTGGACTGACCCACCAACTTAAAATGCCTTTTTTGGTACTCAAGTGGCCGAGTTAGACAATGTTTCTAGAAGTGCAGAGTAGCCAGTGTTAGTGCAGCATGACATGGAGTAGGTTGTTTTATGTTCTAAGCATGAGTTATCTTGAAACTGTCCAGACTACAGATCTAAATATGGACATTAAGTTAGAGAACCAATTTTTTATTTTTATTATTTTTTTTTTTTATGAAGGACAAGGACTGAGACTCTGTTGTGGCATTCATGTAATGAAATGCGCATTCCCTGGCTGTCCCTTATTGTCTTTAAATCCAGACTGAAGATGCTTCAGTAAGCACCTCAATCATGAATCTAAAAATGCATTAAAATATAATGTAATATAAAAAGATTGTTTATTTACAGTATGTCTCAAACTCCTGTTTTAGGTAGTGCCTTAGCTGTTTTAGAGGCTGGTCCATTTGCTAGGAGTGGGAATCTTCGCATTTCGCAATTTGATTAAATTTCAATTTAGGGTCCCATAATATGATTATAACTTGGTTTTTATGCATCTCAATTTTGGATTTTTACAGTCTACAGTATAATCAATATCTGTGTTAAAACCATAATATCAACATTTTCATCCATCTTAATCTATTTCTTTTATGACTATCAGAAATAAATTCATAGTTCTAATACTTCTTAGAATTTTCTAAGAATTTGCATATATAATTTGCACATTTGCAGACAAAAATTCCACATTTGAATGTTTAAAATATTATGGTCCACCATTAAAACTACTCTCTACCAAGCACAAGTCCAAACAAATGTATCTACTGAACTTTCTGACTACATTTAGACAAATAGCTGTGAATAAATGCAGGTCATTTCAATTAAAAATGTATGCAGGAGCGTATGTAAAAGTCAGTTACATTTTGCTCATCAGTGCAAAGAGAAATACATGATGCATTGCACAATCGATTAGTTGTTGTTGTTCCATATCTATTACCTGAACAAGCAAGTTTTTTTTTTTTTCACTTCTGCAAGTTAGTCTGGATAAGAGCTTCTGCCAAATGTCATAAATGTAAATGCATTACGGAAGTGCTTATAAAACAAGAAGCGAGCATCTCCATCTCATACTCGAAGGAGTAAGCTCAGAGGACACAGTGATAAATCAAACCATCCCTAATCATATTAGCTGCTAAATGCAATGAGACATAAAATCTAAAAACCTCTCAAATCTAAGTAGGAGTGACACAAATCCAGCAGCAACAACAACAACAACAACAACAACACATCCCTTTGCACAGAGTGGTGAAGTTACTCACTGCTGCTCCAGGACTTTAGCAGAGACTTGATGCTGATTTCGAAGAACCCCGAGTCCTGCTGGCTGGCCATGGCGTGTTTGGCTGTCCCGTGAAGAGTAGGCACTCTTTTCATGCTCTGCTTTGTGTGTATGTGTACGTATTTGACCCCCTGCCTGCTGTAGCCAGGCCGTGAGCAGGCAGGTGGTGTACGCTGCTCTCGCTGCCTGAAAGTGATGCGATAAAACAATGCTGCTGCTGGCTAGAATGCACACCGCTCCAGCTCTCCCGTTCCTCCTTTCCCTCCCTCTTTCTCTTTCTCTTTGTCTCTTTCTCAGATGCAGGTTGGTTTTAAATGCCCTTGCTGGATCAGACTCTGCTTGGAGACCGGGAATGCAGGGAGGAGAAATCCTCTTAGCCAGTGTAGCTAATTATAACCTCTGTTCGCATCTCAGAGAGGGGCTCTTACTATCAGAACTGTCCAACGCAAGACATGTAGCATTCAAGCAAATCATCCAAACCCCAAAGGGAAAAGAACTAATTAATGGTTCTCAGATTTTCAGCCCAATCAGTGAGTTTTCTTTAAAAAAGTCTGTCTTTTGTAACAGCATCATCAGAAATGATCACAACCTGAAGCAAACAAAGTGATGACACACCACAAGGAAAAACTGATTATGCTTTTAGGTTGTGGGGGGCATTTATTTTTATCAGCATGATTTGGCACGCCTTAGAGGGAAGAGTCATTGTAAATCAATACAAAGTTCTTCTGATGACCTTTTTCCTATGATGAAACATTTCTATCCTGATGCGAGTGGTCTCTTCCAGGATGACTCTGCCCACATCCACAGGGCACAAGGGTTCAGTGAATGGTTTGATGAGGATGAAAATGATGTAAATTATAAGCTATGGACTTCACAGTGTGAAGTAGCTGTCCCAACACCTTACTAACACACGTTATGTTGGTTTTTCCTTTAATTTGTCACCTGTCTGTATAACATACTGAATGTTATGTATATTCATTTGACATTTTAATCCAAAGCAAGTGACAAGAGATGCTTAACAGAAGTGTCTCTCTGCCATTCATGGGATTTGCACTCACAACCTTCAGGGATTTGAACTCACTAGTGTGTCAGTAGTGCAGAACTGTAACACCTGAGCATGAGAGTCATACATTCATTCATCTTCAGGAACCGTTTCATACTGGTCAGGGATGCAGTGAACCCGGAGCCCATCCCTGTAACACTGGGCATGAAGTGGGAATACACCCTGGATGGAACACCAATCCAATGCAAGACACAGTCTCACACTCATTCACACCTAGGGGCAATTTCTTATAGCCAGGTCACCTACTGGCATGTCCTGGTGATGGAAGGAACCCTGGGAACCTAAAGGAAGCCCATCCAGACATGGGGAGAACATGTGAAACTCCACACAGAGCTAAGGATTGAATTTGGGACCCTGGATCTGTGAAGCAGCAAGACTACCCACTGCACCACAACACATTTATATAAAGTTAGCTATGATGGGCTTGGGTTGCTTATACTTAATTGCCATGTGGGCTTTGCTCAATGCAAAACTGGACTAGTGCTAAGTCATCAAGACATGACTACTGTGGATTAGCAGTACATTTGAAAACCATTCACCAAGGACTGATTTTTTAATGTGAGAGTGTTTAATAAGGGTTTTTTTTAAAACAAATTAAGTGAGTAAAATCTATATCTTAAATACAGTTAAACCCCAGAATCAGACATTACAAATCAGTGTTATTGTCTTTACATCTGATTAATGGTTATATGGAAGATTGGGAGGACATGGTTGTATTTTTATTGAATATATTGTAGTTTGTACTGGCTACTATACTCCAGCTAACAGAAGTGACTTTATCAGCACAGTGGTAAATGTAACACTGATTCTTTTAATATGACCTGTTGATGCTTTTAGCACAGTCAGCAATCTGAACCTTCTCTGGTGCCTCAGTGAGAGATCAGCTGTCTGTCTGTCCTCAAGAATCCCAAACATGTACCACATGCTGGGTTGGCACAGACCTAGCATACCTGTGCTGTCACTCAGGCAAAATTCAATATCTCAGAAAGCGAAAATTCTCATTATGAATCTCATAGTGTTTTCACTCACTCACCAATGTCAGGTGGACAATCTGCAAATTGAAATAAAGCCGAACCCAACTCAGAGGACAGACATGGAGAATGATATGGCTATGACAGTTGCAAGGTGATTACGAGCAACAGTACATATATACTCGAATTTTCGTGCTGAGTGGTAATGGAGTTCACAAAATCTGGATTATATAAACTGATTATAGAAATCAAGTAGCTGTAATGAGAGTAGGATACATTTAAAAAAAAAAAATACACATGGCAATCAGATTGTGGTTATTTTTTATAGATTGCAGTTACTGAAAATGAATGAATAAACGAATTTTAACTAAAGTTAAAGTGTATCTGATATCCCTGATATTTTAACAAATGATGGCAATGGGATTGTTAAGCTAAAACACTACATGTTAACTGATAAGACAATGTTTGGTGTCTAAAGTTTGCTTCTTTACTGGTGCAGATATGCGATTCCCTGAGCTACATTAGATTTGTAGTGTTGAAGTGTTTTTACTTTAATTTTTTAAATATCTGTACTTTTCTTTCACCTGATACTTCCAACATTTATTCAGTACATTGTAAAATAAAAATCTCTAATTTCTACTCACTACATTTCTTAATAATCATAAATCTGTAAAGTCATAAGACAATCAGATGGCTTCAAGGAGTCAACTCGATTTCTCACATCTAAACTTTAACAGATGTGACAGTGAGAATGAGACGTAATACCCATCACTGTAATCAACCCGCTGCTAAGTACATTTAGTATTAAGAAAGTAAGTTTGTATTGGGACAGCTAACGATGAGTTTTCAGATAGTTTGTATGGTCAGAGTTATCATGCTAGTTAACATTTGAGAGATTAGGAATAAAACTGTTGTTAGTTAGCATTACCTAATGTTTTCCCATGTTCTTTGGTTCCTTGGTGAAAAAAGCACTAATTTACCATCGGTAACTAAAACTGCGTGTAATTTAAGGCAGATACGATACGTTTCTACTGAGTGAATAATTTGTGAAGAAGCTGTACTTCAACTTTTACCAGAAGATTTATTTAGATAAATAGTTGTACTTTCACTTAACTGAACTAATATTAATTCCTACTGCAACTATAAACAGATTTTTTTGTTCTGTTCTGTAAGGCAACTAATAACAAGGATGAATCAGATTACTGAATCAGTGGGTTTGTAGGTTATTACTCGTGTCCCATCCATCTGTGTATACACACCATGCTGGTCCAGGACACTGCTTTAGTAATCTTATTAGCTTCCTCTTTAGTCAGCTACTTGACCTTCATTACATAATGCACTGACTTATGTTTATCAGTCCAGCTGGCTATTTATGTAGCCGTGAACAGAAGAAAATGTCCTACTGGGTTTGGATAAATGGAGGATGCTTATTTGTCTTGAATATAGTATCATTGGAATCACCATTATAATCTGTTACTGTTTATATTTCAGTAAAATTTCTTACTTAGATTTTCTAATTTGAGACTATTTAACTCAAATAACTTTGACTGAAAAACTGGACTGGCAGTGCATATTCACAAATGTTTATTAGGAAATTTGGTAGCTTTTTAATGTGTTGCTTTAAAACCATGGCACTATGCAAGTCTTAAATGTATGTATCCGAAGGAGCATAATTAAAGGATAATTTTACGTAGTGAAAAATCTGGAGACAATAGACTAATCCGATCTCTTGAAAATGTCTATAAACTGGAACAGGGCAATGTAATTTTGTTCGATTTCATACAAATAGTAAAATATAGTAAAATGTATGAAGTCGTGCAACTTTTCAAGTGTGAGACCATGTAGAGTAGTTGACAATATTGATGGTTAAAATAAGTCAAGAACAGAAACTCTCAGTATGTTGAACTCTAAAAAAAAAGAAAATTTAAAGTATATTTTTTAAAGTCCTCTCGCTAGAGATGCAAATGAAGATCATGAGACCCAGAAATGCCACAGCAGGAATTACAGCTTAATTGCATTAAAAAATCACTAGAAAAATCATTAGAAGAAAAAAAAAAAAACATTGTTAGTTTTGGTGTCTCTAGCACCTTATAGTATTATGTGATTGTTGTTTAAAATACCATCATGTCCATACAGTTTTTTTTTTTTTTAATAGGCCATGTGATTTCCATTGATTAGAGAGTGGAACCTCAGTATCAGCTGATCATATCACAGGATATATCAGCCAGGCCCTAAAACAGTCACGAGAGAATTACAACATTTTGAAATTATAATTACTTGAAAAAAAAAAATGTGCAGGAAGTATTTGAGAGAAACATTGTAGCCTGTAAAGAGGAACACAGTAGTACCAATAATTTGGAAAATTAAAGTTCAAAATCTCTATCCTAGTAACATTTGGGGCATACTGGAACTTATTTCCTGACTAAGAGCACTTTTACACCAACTAGTCCAAGGGTTACCAAACATTTCGGGCAAATGACCCAAAATGGACAAATAAAATTTCTTTGGCTCAATCCGTTGACATTTGGTTTCTCCTCGTTAGTTACGGTCACGCTTGTAAATCCATATTTGTTCATGTTTTGACATATTTTCATGTTCGTTTTCTTGCCTTCAGATGTTCCACTTGAGTCCAAGTCACTCAAGGGTCTAGCCAAGGTAGATGGACAGCGAAATTTATTCATTTTTATTGCTAAATTAGCATATACACACTTAAATGTGGCTTCTTCAAATGGACTAAACACATATGCATATGTGAGAACCCCCTTAAAGAACTATTTCACATTGTAGGCACACACACAAAAAAACAAGCTTCTGTTCAGTTACTGAAGGCCATGCAATATGTCAACAAGTAGTTAGAGAACGAGAGCGTAGGCAGCTCTGAGCTGTCATATTAACAGTTTATTAAAAGCATTTTAAACTGTGGGTGAAGGACAAGAATGTGAAGCATGTTGGATGGATGCATACATCCCTGTGGTTTATCAGAACTAACTCAACTCCCTTCAAGCACCCCCATCTCCTCCCCATTCCCGGCATGTTCCACCTCTCCCTCCCTCCCTTCCTCACTCTTTTGGCTTCTATCTCTTCTTTTACTTTCACTTCAGCCTCTTGATTCTGTCCAAATTGCATGCATTGTTTTTCTTTCACACACTTCCGCCAACTGTCACTAAGTCAAACATTTCCTCCTTCCCTAAATATGTCTCGTCTCGTTCCAAGAATAATGTCAATTTTTTTTTTAACAAAACAAAACGTTCACCACAAGAACACCTTATATTGTGCTAAATTAGCTCAGATTACTGTGTTTACAGGAGTCCATCTGGATACAAAAGAACAGTATTAAAGCTGAAACAATGCTGTAGATTAAATTCAGTTCAAAACCACAAGCTATTAAATATTGTACTTAAAACAGTACTCTTTAATTTTTCCTGGACATTTTTAGTTATTTGATTTGCCTTTCTGGAGAATTTCTGAAAATTTCTATGGAGAACCCTACAACAGAGAGTTTCCCTTACAGAAAGGCTTCTATGTAGAACCCCATATGTTCCATTTCAACACTTTCCATGCAGCACTAAGTCTGTGGTACTATTCCGTAGTTAAGATCTTATGCTTTTTTTCATTCCCAATCCCAATATTCATTATGCAGTACCTACATGAAAATAATGCAAAATGTGAGGAGCAGAAGTGTGGATCCATGTGTGTGGCTTCCTGGGAAAACCCTGGAAAATTTTGAAAACTACAAACTTTCCAGAACTGAAATATGTTTCTCAATCACAAGGGAAGTTCTAGCATTTAAGAGATTGAAAAGAGAAAATGAGTTGCATAAAGGTGCATAAAGTTTTCATTCAAACTAAGGTCCAGTAGCATCATGGACATTTTGACGGTCGTTATCTAATTCAGTAATTCCAACTTAGCGACTTTGTCTCCTGGCAACTTTTTAGACTCCTTTGCAAATTTAGTTTCAAAAAACAGCCTAGTAAAAATCCTAGCACGTTTTTGAAGAGGAGTTTTTCAGATCACAGCTGCTGGTTATATGAGTTGAGAGGGCAGGTTCGATCAACTCATCACCAGTGGGTAAAGTCTGACTGACTGCCATTGTTTCCCACCAACCAATCACCAAGTACCATTGTTTCTCAAAGGCCAATCACTGATCACCAGTGTTCCCAACAACCAGTCATTGATCACCATTGCTTCCCAACACCCAAACAACCAATCACTGATCACCATTTTTTCCAACAACCAGTAACCGATCTCTATAGTTTCCAACGTCCAGACACTAATCGCCATTGTTCCCAACAACCAATCACTGACCACCATTTTCCTCAGCAGTCAATCACAGATCACCATTGTTTGTTCACCTGTACACTTCTTTGTTCATTTCAACATGAGTTACTCCATCCGTAACCATTTCTGCTATGTCTATTTCCCATCTACTCACTACCATTGCTTCATTTTGTCTGTGTCCTTGATAAAACTACACTAAGTGTGTGGTGCTGTTACCAAGACCCCTTTCTATAACAAATGAGTTATCTATTATTTTCTATTCTGATAAAACTCTATTGTATTGTGTTGTAGTGTATTCTATTCAGTGTCTTCAGAAAATCTTCCTTCTTCATATAACATGTTTTGATATGCAAAGGACCATTATGAATCAAATAATATACAAATTAGTCTATGACATCATCTGCTGACTTTAGCGTCTGCTTGAGCATGAATTTGCTACTTGCACCTGAAAAGAGTTGACAACACCAATCTGATTACAAACTGAATTGATTATGGTTGTGTCCATTTTACTACATAGCTGTCCCAAAAAAACAACCTGATCAATGTGTGACATTCACTGTGTGAGGAACTCACACTTAGCTAGGAAGGTTTTAGCCATCTTTAGGCAGACTAACTGTTTTTAACACCATGTTTGTTAAACTGACAGGAAGACAGCCAAGTGAAAGTTAAAAACTAAATCAAAATAATTCCACATGGTTTATTGAAGCTGACCTTTATAAACCCAATTTTGGTCAAAACCTACTTTTGTTTGCTAGAATTCAGCCAATGGGTTTTTCCAAACCACCAAACAATGAAATTTAGAAGGTTAAATAACAGCAATAATATAAACATTCGCCCACACCTTTGTACATCAGCCATGTCAAAACACACCACTCAATTACAAATGAACTGCTCATGAGAAACTTGATTCAAATGCAACTCTGTGGAAGACATCTAGCACTTTGTACTCCTAATGTGTGCGGTGTTTCAGCGACGAGATGTAAAATTCTTGAGCTAACCATTATAAACATGACCATGAGGTAAGGCATTTCACGCCTGCTTGAGAGTAGTAGCTGCAATTTATCGGTCTGGACTCTCCTTAGGAGTGTTTAGGTCTCTCCTAAGCTCAGAAATCCAGCTGAGTCTGTACATCACCTACATGACAGAATGCTGGGCCTCTTTTTGTAGCGCATCTTCTTCAGCTTGCCCCGGAAGTCCTCGGGTAAATTTGCCATCCGCTCCAGCATCATCCTGTCGTGCCATGTGCACGAGTCCGTCTGCTCCGGGTCTGGCATCTCCAGCTGGCACCGTGCCCGCTGTTCTTCAGCCTTTCCTCCGCAGGAACATTGACATCTGCTTTACTTTACTTCTGCTGTCTCAGTCCAGCTCTCCCTCTCTCCCTTTCTTTCACTCTCGTACTATAAGTTTCCCGCGGAGAGTTGAGTCTTTATTTTGGCTTGCTGCTCATGAGAGCATGTGTGTGTGTGTGTGTGTGTGTGTATGGGTGTGTGAGGAGATCCAGGCTGGCACATTTTAACACTCCCTGCACTTGTCAGAGCAGTTCAGCCAGTTACAGAGCAGCAGTTCATGGAAATGGGCAGGTGGAGAGAGAGAGAGAGAGAGAGAGAGAGAGTGAGTGTGTGTGTGTGTGTGTGTGTGTGTGTGCACATGCTATTCACACAGAGAGGAAGTGCGGTGGTCAGCCAGGGTGTGCAATTTGCAAAAACTCCCCTCCTTAAGGCAGCTATCGCAAACAAGCCATTTCCTTAAAACAGTCATTCCCTACACAAACTAAGCGCTCTGTGTTCATGCTTCCGTAGTCTGGAGGGGGAATTGTCAAATAATTCAAGACACACTTTCTGCTGCACAACCAGTGTACCAAGTACAAAATTACACTGTACAATGTCTTTTTAATTTGACTTTCATTTTGAAATCTGCAGTTACACTTATAGTGTCCACTTTATCTGTTTATCTATAGATAATCTTGGTAAAAGTGTGCATTTTAATTGAAACAAAATTTATTTTCTATTTATCAATTTTCATAATTCTTTACTCTTTCTGTCAGTAAAATTGCATTGTTTTAATTTAATATTCAATACTGCTGTTATACTGCGCAACAGTGAAAACATTTGTCGTTGATCCAATCAAATTTGTTTTGCCTCTCAATCGATTCATGATTCGCTTACACGAGTCATTCAAAATAAACAAACTGTCTGTGAATCGATTCTCACAATGTACTTTTAAGTGTGTGCATTTTAATTAAAACACCATTTGAGTTATTAACTAATCATTTTTTTGCATCTGTCAATTAAATTGTTTTTTTTTTGTTTTATTTCAATCAAATTAAGCTGCTGTATTGTATGATCTGATTAATTTTCAGTGTGTTGAGATTCTGATGATTCACTTACAAGACTCTTTCAAAACGAATGAATCATTTGCAAACATTTGCATCTGAATCGATTCTCCCAATTCACTGACCAGAGTCTTCTAAACAAACAAATCAACTGTCTGTCAATTAATCCTCACAATTCATTTACAAAAGTCATCATAAGGAACGAACGATTTGCAAATGAACACTAGCACAGGTGAAAAGAGAGAGAAAGCTTTCTATGAACGACTCCTGTGTGAATCATTTCCCACAGCTTTCATTTCCCAAAAATGTCACAAAAGTCTGCTAAGAGATAGTTTTCTTTTTTTTCTTTTTTTTATTAAATTTTTATTTTTCCTTTTCAGAGGGAAAATACATACAGAGATCAGGGCATACATAATTTCTCAAAAAACTACGAGATAGTTTTCATTAAAAAACTATTTGTGTTTTCCATATATTCATTTTCATAATTTTAGTCAATAGAATGATATATTTTTTAAATTTTATACGAAATATTGCTGTTGTACTATATAATGTCTTTGATCCAGTTAAATTTCAGTTTGTTGTGCCTGTGAATGGCTTCTCACGATTTACTTACAAGAGTCATACAAAATGAATGAATCGATTGCAATCGCTTTCATTTCCATCACTTCTCACAATTCAGTTACAAGAGCCATTCAAAACGAATGAATCACTTGCAAATGACCCATCACCTGAAAACAGGCTTCATGGTAGATTTCTGCATGCTGGTTGTTGAGACAGAGACAGAGGGATTCCCGTGAGCGACTCCTGTATAAATCATTTGCCACTTTCCAGCTGCCCTTATAAAAAAACGCGACAACAGCAGCCCACGCCTAAATGAGTGAGGTTTTTCCAGGGTTGACACACATCTGCAATACAAACACACAGTGTACACACTTAAAGGCGTTTTCTGTTTCCAAAAGTCTTCTAGCTTTCTAAAGAATAGACATACTGTATGCCAGGAAAACTCCTTTTGACTGGATGTTCACACCTGACCACTTTCATTTTTAGCATGCTGTAATTTTCCATTGGATATGGGTGCAACCCCATGACATCCCAAACGATGTTATACAAATTTGCAGCTTACACCATATGAATAAATGAATGAATCACAATAACTTTTAGGATACCAACAACAAATTTAGGTTTTTTGTACAAGTGGACAGGTGGAATCACTATGCAGTCATAGTCTTATTTTATTCTATTTTATATAACACTGAGCGCGTGTGTGTGTGTGTGTGTGTGTTTGTCAGTGGTCAAACCTGAAATATAGGTCAGCCCTGTCAAACTGCACGTTCAGCATATGCCATGCCCTGGTAAAGCACTCTTTAACTAAACGCCAGCCTGATACCTTAATATAAACACACTGACAATCACACACCCTTACCTGCGTATCTGGAGCACATAACTGTGAAATCAAATACACACAGTGCATACCGTGTAATAAGGTTGTTGTACTATAAACACTCAACAGTGAATGTGTGGTATTTACTTCTGTGTGTGTTTTTTGTATTTAGAATGTTGTTAAGGGTTGGTAGATATGTAAAGAAAGAGCTTAACACTGAGATCTTATCTTGATAAGATTAAGATATACCTTGTCTGAACACAGATATCTTGGATAGCAGTGGCTCATAAGGTTAAAAAAAAAGGCACATCCTAACTAAATTATCATAAACTATATTATCCATCAAAGTGAGCGCTTGATCCCACATTGGGAGGTTGCCGTAAAGCATGATGTTTGTTCCCACTCATGTAACTGCATATAACAGTTTGACACTGCACCAATGGATGCAGCACATTTTCATAAATTACACATCTGTACACGCTAGAAGAGAAACGTTATGAGATACGAGAGCACCCTCTAAAGTTTGTCCTGCTGCAATGCAGTCAGTGCTCTTAAATAACACATCCACACACCTTTATAATACAACACAATCAACAACACACTGTGTGCACTATTCCCAATCCAAGTACAGAAATATTTCCTTAAAATTCAAACCAATTGATATGCTATAGGTATGTAATTTATGCTACAGGAATCCCTTAAATCGCTATTCAGAAACGTGTGTCAGGTCACTGATGACAGCAGAAGTACACAAACTGCTTAACCGATGAACCCAACACCTCAGACCAGCGAGAAAATTCAGCAAGCTGTTGCCATGGCGAGGAACATTTGGGTTTGCAAAGGCAGAGCGAGGCCTGGTGAATAATTGATAAGCAGCTATTATTAGTATAAACTCATCTAAAGTTAACTGCCTGCTGGCCTTCATGTCTAACTTCGAAAGGCGAAAAAGGAGGACGATCCTGATCTGCTACGGCAAATGAATCAGCCAAGAGACGCAGTATGAAATCCAGAGGCCTATAAATGATCCAGCTCCATAAGTGGCTCTTAAATCATGCACATATCAGGAGTTGTACAACTGTGGAATGTGTCGGTATACTGGGCACCAGAAAAGCTTATATCAAGGGTATTCAACTAAGATATGTAAAGATCCAGTTACACAAAATTCCTTACTTACACATTCCTTATTGACATCCTTGAAATATGACTGGTGATTTCTGACAAACAGCCAAAAAAGATATTTCAACAAAATGAATCAGAAATTAACCTTTTACAAATTTGCCTTGTGGTTACTTGTGATTGAGAGACATGAAGAAGAGAAGCATATGTCAATACAAACTAAAGGTTGTAGTTTTTCAGAACTACAATATATACCCTCCTGGGCAAAAAATGGGCCAAGCACAAAATGGCAAAAATATATATAAAGGAAGTTAGTATGCGATAGCCTTTGAATTTTTTAAATGTTTAAGCCTTGCGGCTCTTAATGGGCTGCATGAGGTGTGGCAGATAACCAAATCATGACTACATTTACATTTACGACATTTGGCAGATGCCCTTATCCAGAGCGACTTACAATTATCTCATTTATACGACTGAGCAGTTGAGGGTTAAGGGCCTTGCTCAAGGGCCCAGCAGTGGCAGCCTAGCGGTGGTGGAATTTGAACTCTCAACCTTCCAATCAAGAGTCCAACGTCTTAACCACTGAGCTACCACTTCCCTATCTAATGACTAATCTTTTAAATAAAAAAAACCAGAAAATAGTTTTGGAAAATTTTGTACACCCAGACATGTGTTAGTTTGAATTTTACATCAAACATTTTAATCATTATCATGATTTTACCTGTGCGTACAAGAAGACTATACAAGTGAATTTCCCTGTTTCTAGCTTTTCCCCAGACAGTTCACTGCAGCAAAAGGAAACGAGCAAATGGTGGCACAGGAGTGCATTTATTTAATTCTCACTAATTTTCTATCTTAAGACCAATAAAAGCTTAATAATTGCCATTCTGGGCTTGGCCATTTTTTTTTTTTTTTTTTGCCCAGGAATGTATATAGTAGAAAAGGGTTTTCCTGGGCCACCACACATAAAAAAGGTTATTATGCAGGGAATAAAACACTGGTTAGAGGAAAATCATGAACGATGGGGTGATGTGATGTGACCCAGTGCAAAGCAGAGTTAGTTACCACCCTGAACGTGATTATTTTTCAATATTATCATGCCCCGAAGTGTTTTATCCCTCTTACACCACAGCAATTTCTCAACAATTACAAATTTTAATTTTTAAAAGTACATCATACTTTTAACTGTTATCACTTTAAGGTGGTTATAAGTGTTGAGGATGCAGAAGATAGGGATAGGTGGAGAGTGATGATTCGCTGTGGCGACCCCTGAAGGGAAAAGCCGAAAGAAGACTTTAAGGTGGTTATAAACAGTCATTCCCTCACCAGGCTCTCTTTTTCTCTCTCTAGAAGTTAGTAAGACAAAAAAAATACAGCTTGTTGCCAAGAAACTGTAAACTCCTTTGTCCTGAAGACTTTCCCATGGCAAAAAAAAAAAAACAAACAAACTTACGGATGCTTACAAATTGCTAACACTGGAGAATCCTTCCATTACTGCTAAATAAACGTTTCCTTAAAACTTCACCATGTCAGCGATTACACCATTATATCATCTTTGTTTATCCATTTATTATTATGTGCAGCATCCACCATACAAGTCCCTGTTACTTGAGTTGTACTATAAAAACATCAGTGTATTAAAATGAGTGCGTTAAAATAAACCTGTGATTTGAATTACAGTCAGGGCTTCTGTTATGGACAATTAATCAACACCTTCTGCCCAATCAGATTTGAGAATTCAACAGCACTATGGTATATCAGTCTCTAAGATCATCAACAGAGCAGGCCTATTCTGTCTCAGACGCCATATGGAGCTCACACCCCCTTTACTGCTTTCCTGTGTGAAAATATCCACCTCCAACATCTTCCTACACACGCACACGCACACACACACACACACACACACACACCTACCTGCCAGAAGTCTGAAGAATGCACGCATGTCTAATTTGTAATAAACGAGCAGTCATAGGAGTCTAATGATGCATTTTGGACCATTAGAAAGAACTTTGTGTTCTGAAACATTTAATAACCTTTATTTAACCAGGTAAGTCAATTGAGAACCAGTTCTCATTTACAATGACGACCTGGCAAAGAGGCAGCATAAAAAGCAGGTACAAAACAATAAAAGATATTATACAATTACAAATAATTACAAACAAATAACTAAAAACATGTACAATGATCCTGTACTATTGACGGAATTAAATTTTTAAAAGAAGTAAGCGAAATTAATGAACTAAGCTTTAAGGTCTGCCGCAGATGATTCCAGTCATCGGCAGCAGAAAACTGAAAAAAGAAAGGCAGGGCTAAGCCACCTTGTCTTTCAAAGATAAAAAAGCATCAATACATGGCTTAATGTTTTGGCTTCCATTTCTGGATTTAATTCTGGCATGTCTTTTGAGGTCAGTTTCCAGTAAGTAAAATGTTGACGCAAGTTACATATAAATTTCCATATAAACACATATAATGGCTAGTAAATATTTACAGTGCTAAATGTCAGTTAGGCAATACGACTACATCATACACATTTGTATGTTTCATTTTAGGTCTACTTAAAATGAGGTGACAAGTGTGGCATATGCTTATTATTTCTGAGGTTTTGCTATAATATGCCTTTAGGTATCTCAGGAAATTTTCAGTCATGTGATTCATCTGACTGCACAACAGAGAATGATGTATTTGTACCTTTTTTTGGGCAATTACACCTGCAATCAGGATGAAGAATGAAGAAGACTCTGTTTTTTATTATATATATAGCTGTAATGAAATATTAAAAGTGCTCAACAGGTTGCAGCCTCACCATTGTATCTCTGCATATAACGTCAATTTTGACAGTATTATAACATATCGAATAAACCCGTATGGCTGGTATAAATAGGCTAGTAGGGCTAAGCCCCCAGAAAGATTAACAAAAAATAGAAAAAACATCAATATATGGTTGGAGTTTTTGGCATCCACATGTATTAATATGGAATTTTTGGATGTTTTAGAGATTTTGAGTATAAAGTTGTAATATTTTGAGGAAAAAAATCGTAATATCTGATATTATGAGAAAAAAGTCGCAACATAAATAATAAAGCTATGTAATAAGTAAAGTAATGGAGAAAAAGGATATAATATTAAGAAGAAAAAGTTGTACAATTTCGAGAATTAATAATAACACCATGACAAAATAGTACAGAGCACTGTTTGTGTGTTAAAATGATGTAAGCTGAGCATTTTGATTTAAGTTATTGTCTCTTTTATTGAAAGAGAAATCGCAAGCCGTGGTCACCTTCAAGGCAACTGATGGTTACATGTGCATCTACATCAGATGGTTACATGTGCATCTACATCTCTAAATACTACAACTTTATTCTCAAAAAATCTTGCATTTTTATTTTTTAAACAGGAGCCCTAAAACCTCAACATGCAGCAGCACCATCGACAGTTGTGAATGAAATAAAATAAAATAAAAACTAGACAGAAGGGTATGGATAAGCGAGGCTGAATTCTTTCTAGCCCAGACTGTAGATTCATGCAGCCTATCGGGGACAGCTGTATCAGGTAATTACACGGAAACGAACAGCCCCTATTTGATCTCTATTTGATCTCATATGGTTCAGCGCGCTGTGCTGACATCCATAACACATCTTCAGCAGTGACTGAAAAGGTGAGCGTGAAATACAGTTGTGGGTGTAATAAACGTGAACAAGGTGGAATATTTACTCTATTATCCTTTTTTTTCCTTTGGAGGGGAAATTAAACCCAGATAAACTAAGCACACATTGTCCAAGGTACAAATTACACAAACGAACAGACGAAAGAACAGTAAGTTTAACATTTTTTGGTTTGAATGTTTGCTATTTGGAGGAAATGGCATGAACCCAGTAGAGCACTACAGACTTGAAACACTTAAATACATTAGAAATCATGAATGCTGATGATTATCTGTCCTTAAGTATGTGTGTTTTTATGTCATAGATGAGACTGTGTGATATAATGAACTGCTCAACTCTAAAGGCTTAATTGTGGAGCTAATAATAGATATTAGAGTTTAGCTCTACCATCTAATATCACGACCAGCCATCAGTGCTCTGAAACTAGTCCTGAAATCCAAAGGGACATGGACTAGGGTACTATGCTCCCAGAGTTGAGAATGCTCCCCCTGAAAAAAAGGGCTAGTGCTTTCTGCTTCGCTGATAATGAGGGCTTTCAGAGTATTCGGGTCCTCATTCTGCACCTGTCCCCAAAACCGTCTGTCCGTCAACAGTTCAAGGAGGAGCCAACATGCATTTCGGCAAATGCAAACGCAGAGTGACTGTTCAGAGGAGGAGATCAAGTCCCATTAGCCAATAGCAGCACAGGGAACCAGGTGCAAAGCCTGTCTTGATCTTAGGCTCTGCTGCCGAGTATCCAGTTACAGCCAGGTGATTATGTTCGTCTTGCATTGGTCATTGATACGCATAACAAGCGCTCATTGTCCATCCATTTTTGGAAAGGAAAAGGAAATAAGCCAGACAAACAAAGGAGATTACACCTTTGCACGGGTGTCAACCGACTCAAGTGACATGACGCGCTACAGTTATGTGACCGGGGCTGTGTAACTTTTGTGTGTGTGTGTGTGTGTGTGTGTCACATCATTATAGACTCGCACATGAACAGGCCTGTGGTTTATTTAGAAGCTTTAACTCATGCAGCAGCAAGAGATTCAGTGGAAATTTGTGCAGGCGGATGAACACGAAAAATAACACTGCAAAATAAAGGACCGAGGAGGAACACGATTATGTAAATGCTTGGTATCAGCTCTGCTATCAGCCCACACACGCATATTTATAGCGGAGCACTAAACACACATATCTGGTTGCCTGAGAAACAAGAACACCATTTCTATTGAATAAAGCAATAGCCATTAATAATATGGATTTTTTCATTTTACATAACACACTCAAACTTCACCTCGATCTAGTTTTTGGGTTTCCAATATGTTCAGTGCTGATGCTCAACATTTAGTTCAACTTTCCATATAAACACATGTAAATATTTATAGCCCTAAAGGTCAGTTAGAAACTACCACTACATCATACACTTTTGTTAATTAAGTATGCTTCATTTTAAGAGTGACTTCTACTGAAGCTTAAATTCTTTCATATAATATGCATTTATGTAGCTCCTAGGAAACTGGATTTCAATCTTATAACTTATGTGATTCATCTGAATGCACAGCAGAGAATGATTCATTTCAGCCTTTTGTTTCTGGTCAGTTACACCTGCAGTACTTTTTAATCTGTTACAGGAAGTGGGTTGCTGTTATGGCCAGTGCTCTGTACCTTCTAAAATAGATAAACGGTGAAATATTAACCAAGTGAGAAAGCTCCTGTTGGCTTTTATAGTGTATACTTGCCTTATTTACTAGGGAAATACATCTACACCTTGTTCATCAACCTCACAAACACTAAAAGCAACAGCTTCACGTACTGTATGCTGCACAAGCCAGACACAGAAAGGGATACGTTAAAGTGTGTACCAGACTTGGTGATGCATCTACTGTCTGTATATTTAGGATGCTGCAGCTGTAATGAAATACTGAAAGTGCGCAACAGGTTGCAGACTCACCATCGCGTCACCGCGATAATTTTTTTCAGTAATACATGGAATAAACATGAAACCTACCCTAGGAGAAACCGTGCTCTATAGCATCCTCTGGTCTGATGGGTTGGTCCGAGTCCATAGAGCTCGTGCGCGCTTAGAGCTGCGGCTCCGACGCAACTGGGCCATGAGCGCGGCACTGCGCGCCCCCGCCGCGCGCCTCCTCTTCCTCTTCCTCCTCCTCCTCTTCCTCATCCTCCTCCTCTTTCTCATCCTCCTCTATCTCCCACCTGCTACTACACCCAACCCAACTAAATATTACCACTTTATACCCTGAAGAAGGCTTGTCAGTTTATTAGGTATACCATAATGAGTAACAGAAATACCCAGTTTCACAAGCATATAAAAAAAAAAATACAAACATATAAGTAAAGCAAAAGATTAAAAGGCTACTTTTACTCCGAATTTTCCCCATACACTTTCCTTATCTATTCCTATCAAACTCTTAATAAACTATTCCGATTATTCTGCGCGTTATGTATTGCCTGTTCAATAACCCAAGCGGCTCTTCAAATCAGTGAGTCGACTCCTTACGTTCACATCGAAGAGCCGAATCAAAGAGCCGAATCAAAGAGGCGACTAAAAGAGCCGAATCAAAGAACTGACTCGTTCTCATAGAACACAGCCCTGCTTTTTAAAACCAAAGTCAAGCCAAATGTATTTATACAGAACATTTAAAAACTTTCATTGACCAAAGTGCTGTAATTAAAAGGACTAACTATTTCTAAAGATTACTGAGAGAAGGCCAATAAGTAAAATATAATAATATAAATTGAAGTAGTAGAAATAACAACAACAGCAGCAATAATAATAATAATAATAATAATAATAATAATAATAATAATAATAATAATAATGGAGGGGGGGCTTAGTGGCTAGCACTGTTGCCTCAAACCTCCAGGGTTGGGGGTTCGAATCCCCCCTCCGCCCTGTGTGCACAGAGCTTTCCCCCCGGGTACTCTGTTTTCCTCCCCCTAGTCATGCATTGTAGGCTGACTGCCATTTCAAAATTGTCCATAGTGTGTGAATGGGTGTGTGAGTGTGTATGCAAATGTTCCCTGTGAAGTACTGGCACCCCATCCAGGGTGTCCCCCACCTTGTGCCCAGAGTCCTCTGGGATAGGGTCCAGGTTCCCCTGTGACCCTGTGTAGGATAAGCATTACAGAGAATAGATGGATGGAATAATAATAGTAATAATGCATAAAATTGATTAGATTAATAGGGAGCTGGGGAAAAAAGAAAGAAGAAAGAAAGAAAAAAGAAAGAAGGGATCAGTCAGACCCAAAAGCATGAGCAAATAGGTATGTTTTTAACCTAGAAATAAAAGTGCCTATAAAAAGTTTTGAAAAGAGTTAATATCCTCTTTGTGAAATAACTGTAACAATTATTTCTATATGTAGATGAGTAAACTGTTTTACTAGATAGTCAATAGCTAGATATGGTTTTCCAGTGGCTTGGCTAAAAATTATAATAAGCTGATAAATAATGTAATGTTGCAAGAATGTAAAGTTTGAACCTGCCCTTCAGCATCATCTGTGATTTCTTGACATCATTTAACTGATCATTTTTTAAAAATCTGTACTTTTTTATGGTGGTCTATTTAGTTAGCTTGGTGCTGCACAGCAAAGAGAATTTTTCATCCATGCTTCTACAAACCGAGATGCTTCTGATCTTATACAGTAGTTTGTCTCAGTGGTGGTTAAGCATGCAAAGGTGGTCAAATTTAAGTTAGTTAATCTTTGTTTATAGACATATCCTATCCTATCATATCCGCAGGAAGAAGAGTGATTTGCACTATTTTCATATTATGTAGGCACATGTACAGAGCCCTTGTCCTGCAGGCTGTATTGCACTGAGCAGATTTGTTAATGAACAAAGCAGATTGTTTATGAACCTTCAGGGGCCCTAACTGACATCCTCCCAGTGCATCAGCGCTTTCGTCCTTTAGTCTGTCCAGCTCGCTCTCCTCCTTCTCTGTGCACTCCTCTCAAACAGATCAGCTTCCAAAACTTCAGCCTTCATCCTTTTATTGACATCAACACCATTCACTCGTCATTTCATAGACTGCTAACCAGCAGAGCCAAGTCTATGCCATAATTTAGCGTATCCACACCATATATCTGCATGGCATTCTGGAACTTGGAGGTTAACATTTGTTGTCTCCACTATGTCTATGTGATATTAATGTGATTAATATGGTCTGGAAACTGGTGAGTTATTACTAAAGCTCTTAATCTTTTGTTGTTAAGAGCTAACCTCAAAATTGGACCGTTATGTATTACATTTGAGATCATTGAATTTTTTTTCTCTTATTAAACCCAGTTGTAACTGTGTTAGCAATGCCTGGACAACCACCAACTTCTCACAAGAATAATGAAAATACAGCACCAACCAACAAATTAGCACCAGAACCATTAAGCACATCACAAACATTTCAATATAAGCACATTTACTGTTTTTCAAGGTGAACTTTAATAACTATTCTTTTTGTACCTAGAGTCTGAAGAAAGCTACTTGACTCCAACCTGCAGTTACACTGCTCCTTGCACTAGAAAGATATTACATCCAGTTCATTCCTTGATATGTATAGTACAATAATTATTTAACCATTAAGGTACTATCTTGTCCTAGGATCATGCTGCATAATGGGAAAAAGAGGTTTTTTTTGGGAGGTACTAGATAAGAGTGTATCCCCAAAATATATGAGGGAATTTTCTAGAGCCCATGAAACATCTCATGCAGGAGAATGCAAGAAACCATGGCAGAATGAGACGATTACAGTCTGGATACCCTGACTCTTTCTGACAGTTAAGTGACTGGTGTGTTTCCCTGTAGAAGGGGCCTTTGCTCCAATCTTCACTACCTGAGTGCAGAGTTCAGACGCTGACTCATTTCTGATGACAAGGATGATCTCACATTCTTATCTGAATGGCTGTTTCAGCGATCCTGACAGCCAACGACGGTATGATGCCTCAATAATGATACACCAGAGCCAGATGCGACACATTTATCAATGCAAAATTATCACAGATTCATGACTTCTAGTGGAAAAAACTAGTATACAGACTAACAAAAAGAAGGCTACATGGGAATAAAGATTTGAGTGGTTTGGTTTTGAAAAATTCTCACCATGTAAACATTTTAGTTCTTGTCTTTTTTTTAACTTCTGTCTCGTTGCGACCGTAATTCATTGTTCCGTCAGAGTGATATATGATTTTGTCTGTGATGATAGACTGTGCATCAGGACTAAGATCTGAAGGAGGTCTGAAGATTGTGATGCACACTTTTTTGCCTCTTGTTTGTTGTATCCTTTCTTCCACCTGTTCATTGTCTGAGCAGAATATGCTATAGTCAAACTGGATGTTAACTGTTTTTTGCTGTCTGTGTTTGCAGAAACAGTAAAAAGTATAAAAAAAGAAAGAGAGAAAATACACACAGCCGATGTGACCACTACATAATAACAGCATTCCCTCATTTTATTTGTTTGTTTGTTTGTTTGCAGGAAGAATAGACTCATGCTTTCAAGGTTTGCAATTTCATGTTAAGTTCAGATAGGTTAGAATATTTCTTTTAGAGCTCAGTCTGAGTGCAGTTTTATAATCTATCTTTTTGTTGTTGGTTAAGTAAACAACATGTCGACTATAAAAACCATGTTGATAAATTTTCATAATCTATGTAGGGACTATTAGGACGGGATAAGATTTCCAGACATACAGAATATATGTTAAGTAATGTTGACGGATGACATCTTTAATGATTATGTATGATTTGCATGGGACAAGCCATTTATATCTCCATATAAATTACAGATATGGGATTGTATTCACAATAAAATCCCACAGATAATCAGGTCATAAGTATTTTACCCCACCTTCCCGTGGAGCATATGATTTTTGGTACTAACGGGATTCATCAGGTGTACGTTGGCTGCAATGGGGCCAATGAAAGCCACTTTTGTGAAAAATTTTGCAACCTATGCACACGGTTGGATAAGGGTGGATAGCTTAATGAACGTAGGTCATACTGTATGTTAATATGGTCAGGGTGACATCAGTGACTAAAGAGGCACAAGATCAGTGAGTTTGCTTTACCTGCTATCACTGTTAGCCTCATGTCGTTTACGTGCCTGAGGTAAAGTACTAAATGGTGGATGTTCTGGTGAGACAGGGGCTCATTCCTGCAGGAGATGGTGATTAAGCCTAGAAGTAGCTGAGATGATCAGCTCCTCTATGGCCAGGTTTCAGCAGATCTGGGAGTGAATCCTGAGAGTTGCCTTTGGTTTTTAAATGTGTTGGGTAGCTCACCCTTAAAGCTTACAGTGGATGTAATAGTATGGCCCACTCAGGAATTACACCCCATGGCCACCTGATCATGAGGGCTAACAGATTCTACTGCCTGTCAGTGTTAATATTATGAAACCATTATTGCTGAGCCTTAAAGCATAGGGTCTTATTGTAGCCATAGAATTATTACACATATACACAGGAACACACTCATTCGAAGACAGAAAGTCAACACCATTCGTGTTTGGTATTTTTCCTTAATTATCCTGTGTCTCATCTGAATAGTATGATAGTAGGGTAAATAGAAATGCTGCGCTTGCCATCATCCAGCTCTTTCGTTCATCCATTTGTGTAAGTGTTACACCGATTGGAAAATGTTTGCTTAGTTTATTTACATTTAGTTTTACCTCTAACTGTATTTTTTTAAAAAATCAGTGATTGCACATGTAATCTACCATATTCATGCTTATTACACCTGCTATTGTATTGTACAGCGATCAGCCATAACATTAAAACCACCTGCCTAATATTGTGAAGGTCCCCCTTGTGCCACCAAAACAGCTCTGATCCTTTGAGGCATGGACTCCACAAGACCTCTGAAGGTCTGCTATAGTATCTGGCACCAAGGTATTAGCAGCAGATCCTTTATGTCATGTAAGTTGCGGCCTCCATGGATCGGACTTGTTTGTCCCGGACATTCCACAGATGCTCAATCGGATTGGGATCTGGGGAATTTATAGCCCGGATCAACACCTTGAACTCTTTGTCATGTTCCTCAAACCATTCCTGAACAATTTTTGCAATGTGGCTGGGTGCATTATCCTGCTGAAAGAGGCCACTGCCATTAGGGAATACCGTTGCCATGAAGGGGTGTACAATGTTTATGTAGGTGGTACGTGTCAAAGTAACATCCACATGAATGCCAGGACCCAAGGTTTCCCAGCAGAACATTGCCCAGAGTATCACACTTCCTCCGCTGGCTCGCTCTCTTCCCATAGTGCATCCTGGTGCCACCTCTTCCCCAGGTAAGCGACGCACATGCACCAGGCCGTCCACAAGATGTAAAAGAAAACATGACTCATCAGACAAGACCACCTTCTTTCATTGCTCCATGGTCCAGTTCTGATGCTCACGTGCTGATTGTAGGTGCTTTCGGCAGTGGACAGGGGTCAGCATGGGCACTTTGACTGGTTTGCGGCTACGCAGCCCCATACGCAACAAGCTGCGATGTACTGTGTGTTCTGACACCTTTCTACCATAGCCAGCATTAACCTTTTCAGCAATTTGTACTACAGAAGCTCTTCTGTGGGATCAGACCAGATGGGCTAGCCTTTGCTCCCCATGCCCATAAACGAGCCTTGGGTGCCCAGGACCCTGTTGCTGGTTCACCACTTGTCCTTCCCTGGACCACTTTTGGTAGGTACTGACCACTTCATACTGGGAACACCCCACAAGACCTGCCGTTTTGGAGGTGCCCTTACCCAGTCATCTAGCCATCACAATTTGGCCCCTGTCAAAGCCACTCAGATCTTTACGCTTGCCCATTTTTCCTGCTTCCAACACATCAACTTCAAGAATTGACTGCTCACTTCCTGCCAAATATATCCCACCCCTAGACAGGTGCCACTGTAACGAGATAATCAACGTTATACACTTCACCTGTCAGTGGTTTTAATGTTATGGCTGATCAGTGTGTATCACATGCATCTTCTCAATCACTCAATCAATGTGTTATGGATGTGTCAGTGAGGCAGGATAAATTAAATTAACCTCAGTGCATACAAAATGAAGTGTAATCACCTAACATGACTGTCACTGATAGGCTGCATGAATCTACACTGTGAGCTAGAAATAAATCAGCCCCAGCCTCTACTTCATTCTATTCTATGTATTTTTGCTTATGACCAATTGGTGGTGGTGGTGGTGTTCTTGGTTTCTCAAAAATATATAAAAAAAAAAGAAATTTAAACAGTTAGTTAACAGCAAATGCAGTAAGCCACTGTGGATGCCAAAAAAAGATCCTATTTTTATATATTTTAGCCCTGCTAGTCCATTTATACCAGCAGGCCATCAACCGAGATGCCTCTAATCCCTCATGACCCTGCTGGTATTTATCACTCACTGTACCTAGCACTATCGCTGTCAGTCAGTAGAAAGGAAACAATATGCTAGTTATGAATGGAATTCCAAATAGTACCATGATTCTAAACATCGCTGTGTTCAGTAATAACGTGAGCTAGCATGGAAACACTATGAATTAATGCTTAGACTTTAAAAAAAAACAAAAAAAAAAAACAAATCTATGAATCATTTTATTTGCTCTGTATGTTTTAAATTTTGATTGTAATAAATACTTTAATATTATTGGAAAATAAGGTGCCAAAGTAATGAAAACCTGAAAAAAATTATATGCAGCTGATTTCATTGCAGGGATGAATAAGATTGCCCATTGTGAGACATCATGATTGTGTACATTATTATATGTGTTGTTACAAGCAACAAGTAAACATACAACATAAAAAAATTCAATGTAGTTCAACATTCCAAAAATACATTATAGAACTAAAGGTTGAATTAAAAAAAAAGAAAAAAAAAAAGAAAAAGAAAAAGAAAACAGCTTAAAAGATACTAAAACAGATTTCTGAAATGTACAGTATACTTTCAAGCATTGTACTTTTAAGCGATTACGGGCATGTTTCAAGTTCTTCAAATTCATAAATACATCACTGAACGCAACAAATATATCTAAATAAAATCTTTACCATGCGGTACAGGACACAGGACGCAAATACATACCAAAAGCATAGTTATTAGTATTAATCCAGGAATCAGAGCCGGTTTAGACAGGAATCCATCCCAGTTTAGCAACACTGCAGAGTAACCCATAAACCACCAGCCATCGTGACTTCATTACACATTACTGGTTCTCTGGGATAAAGATCGAAAACCTAAGACTAGAGACAAGCCTGAAGTCCACTGCTTTGTAATACAGATTTGCACATGCAGCACATCACAAACTCAAAAGCCAAGCAAGAGGGTTTAAATAGACAAACTAGACCATTATAACAATCGGCAGGTGAAAGTAATTAACAACCTTGGCAACAAGGTAATGAGAACAGGAAACAATGACCATATATGGAAAATGAGGTATTAAAAAAAGAAGGAGAGACAGGGTCAGAATATGATAAGCCAATGAGGACATAATCAGGGCAGATGTGACAATTTTGCCAAATACATGAATCTTTATTAATTTTGTTCAAATTACGTTTTAAAAATTACAGAAGCCCTGAAATGCAAGTTGTGGAAAAAGTGCTATGTCATTATTTCACAATAATATTTCAAAATAATATGTTAAAATAATGAGATAAAAACTCTTAACAATGTGTTATTAATTCAAAATAATGAGTATACTGATATAATGACATATCAATTAAATCTAATCTGTAAATGTGACTTTGTCAGCGTTGTCAACATATCAGCTTTATGAACTTTGTCATAAACATGAACATTTAAATAAAGTTACACATTTCATAGTAGCCTTTTCTAATGGCAACGCAATGCTTATGAGAAACTTGTATGAGGTATCAGTAGAAAAAGGGCTTAGCTGCATGTCTTATGGAGTATGCCTTCCATTTAATTACTCAGTAAGATGCTAGTTGCTTGGTAACTAGCATTGTTCAGTACAATGATTGCTGAATCTCTGTAAAACATATTTTGAGTACATGAATATCATGTCTAGTAAAGTTTTGTGTACATATCCACAGCCGGCTTTCACTTCTTAGATCAACATACAGATCGACATCAAGCAGAACCAAACCAAGGTACAGTATCAGCAAAAATCCAAGCGTCACCTGGGGAACCAAACCTCTTTTCCATCAGTTTATAAACTCACAAAGTACTCAGCAGTTCATCTGAAACTGCCATTAAAGTTTAAGATGGAGGTCCGTGGCACAAAGTCACGTGTGCAGTATGGACGTCGTGAGCTTTCTATGTCAATGGCTGAGCTGGACAAGCTCTTCCGTTCCTTTCTGAGGGTGGAGTGTCTTTGCCACTGGCACAGCATCAGCTCCACCTGCTCTCGGAAGAAACTGGTAGTCAGGGTGTACAGGATGGGGTTCAAGGCACTGTTGATAGGCAGGATGAAGATTACCACCCAAGATGTGATGGTTCCTTAGAGGGAAATGGAGAAAACAGTGAGAAGAATATAGAATCAATAGAGCAAAAGTGCATGTCTCACAAACTGATGAATAGAACATAACAAGACATAAATGTGTAGCAGTGTGGAGAAATCCAACAGATGTCACTGCCACTGAATTCTGACAAACTGAAAAAACAGACTGATATCAGATTTAAAAAAAAAAATTTAAATGAATTTTTTTGTAACCTTGTATATTTTGCATTTGATTCTGTTGATTTCACATTGCAACATTTTTAAGGTGTACCAAATGCTTGCGTTTTTTTGATTGCTGAGGAATTTGGTGAGGTGTGCTTTAATGGACACTTCCTATTGGCTCTCAATAAGAGTTGGTTTCTCACTGAAGCGCATACAAGTGCATTTTTATTAGAGAAAAAAAACTGATAACAGCCATTTAAAAGTGTGCCAATAGTTTAAAGTCATTCATACATGAGCTTATAGCACTAGTTTAGCTATCCCCATAATATGCCAAAACCCATAAGGTTAGTAAAAAAGAATTGGCATTTTTACACACACTTCTTGAAATATCTTAATCTAATTTCTATATAAATGAAAAAATATTCTTTAGAATTTATTTAAGCTATTTAACTCATTAATGCAGAAAATTATTTGATACATATGCAGATTCTTTAGATGTCAAATATCAAGGTAAATGGACTATCCCTGTGCAGGAATACAATGCATCAAAGAGAAAAGTAAAAAGAAGTAAAAACATCTGACAAAATTCATTCAGTTTATGAAAATCTTCAGTTTGAAAAGGCTCCCAGTCATCATTAGAATCTTGCACTGTTACGTTTTAGATTGAAATCTTTGGTCTGTGTAAACTTTTTTTAAAAATCATATTAATTATACTATACTTTATTATACTATACAGCATGATTTAAATAAGGGCCAGAGGGACCAAAACGTTCCTAGCCTTAAGAAATTAAGATTTACTTACAGGTTACAGATTCAACATGGAATCACTTGCAACTGTTTCTAATGCAAGGACTATTAGGAGAACTGGATTACAACAATCGATTCGGTATAAACAGCATGTCAAGTGTTTAGTTCTAATACCAAAATGAATGCAATCATCTCTGAGGGAAATTTGTAGTGTTTCCTACATATACCTGGAATCTCCACCTCGAGCAGAGAGAGAATTTTGACCAGGAATATGGGGATCCAGCAGAGGGCATCAGAGAACACGATGAAAAAGAAGCGGTTGGCCACAGCCACGTCCTTGTGCAGCCGGCTGCGCAGCTCTGTGGCATTAATGCCTGTCTTGTAGATGGAGTAAAACATGCTGGAGTAGGAGATGACGATGATGAGGAAGGCTACTAGGTTGAGTCCTACACACAGCACAGCAGAGGAGAATACATACATTTACATTAGATATATTATTAAGTTGCATATAAGAAGTTTTCCATGTTCTCAGCACTCACCCAGAAATATGCTGGTGGAATATACCTTCGCTGCAGGTTTCTCTACACGTTCAGAGTGCAGAGGGAAGCAGACGCCGTTTCGCCCGTAGTAGTTCCCAAAAAGCTCATCATTGAGCAGCGGCGCAGCGGCAATCGAGATTCCTATGAGCCAGATCACAGCCAAAATGGTAAATGTCTGATTTTTCCCTGGCCTTAGGTGACTCAGTGGGAACACAATGACCAGAAACTTCTCCAGGGTCAGGTAGGTGAGGAGCATGACAGACACCTCGGAGGACAGCATGGCCAGAAAGCCAATGGTGCGACATTCAAGGCTCTCCATCCACACATGGGCATTCTTGTTGTACTCTCCACGGAACTTTACATCGTAGATGCCCACAAAGAAAAGGTAGATGCCCATCAGACAATCTGCACCTGCAGGGAAGGTGTCATGGAAAGAGGAAGTGAAAGCATGATTGCATGAAGATATAAGAAGGAACAAACAGATAGAAAGTACAGAAAAAAACAGTTTTGTCTGGATATAACCAAAATTCGGTAATCTAGGGAGGTGACCGGGAAGAATGTGTATTGTTGATTACGTAAGTCTGTTATACCGTGGTACTCGTACCACATACCGTGGAATGTGACCGGTCAGAAGGTTTTGACCAATTCATATTAATGCACTTGTTCTAATACATTATCATTTATTTAGCAACAAATCATTCACAGGGCCTTGAGTGGCAGACAATTCACATAATCTGAGCCTAATAATAGCAGATTTTTCAATTTTATTTAACAAAGAAAAACATATAATCATCCACCTGGCGAAGTTTTCTGTAAGGAGATGTTTGTTTAGCATTTATGGAAGGAGTCGTTAGTGTCAGTGCTTTGAAATAGTCAGTGCATTTCCAGCCATGGGAAAGTCTTCAGAACAGAGGACCATGACAAACGGTGTGTTTTGTCTTATTAACTTCAAGAGAGAGAAGTATGGAAAGTATGATGTGTTGTTTATTGATAAAATGAAAACTTGTAACTGTTGGCAAATTGCTGTGATATATTAACCAAACACTTTGGGACACGCTGTTACTGGAACATAATAATTATAATAGTAACATTAACCCCACTTTGCATCAGGATGCATCACACCAGCCTGTCATTGATTATGTCCCTATAACATCGCGGTCTGCCATGTTTTATTCCTTACGTGACAAGCCTCCTATATTAGTAATAACTCAGAGGTGAGGAAGTGTTGCCAGAGATGCGTCACAAAACAGGAAAATACAGAGCTGATTAATGCCGTAGATTATTTTATCTGCTCAAGCTATGCATTGTCCAGGGGCACTGCAAAATATTTACTCCATAACTGATGTCTAAAGAGGCATATTTCTTCTCAGGAATTCACAACAGAACACAAAGTTCTGCTCATGGAGAATCAATCAATTCAGTAGGACATAGCTCTCATAAACCATTGTTAACTAAACAATATGTTGCAAAATAACCCTTCGATATAACATCTCCACTTCTATATTCTAGAAGAAGTGGGGAAAACAGTTAGACTTCTTCCTACGTGAATTATCCATTCTTTATGCAATTCAATATTTCAGAATCGTGCCTACTGACAAAAAGGGTGCTAGAATTAATGGTGCTTGCTTGAAAGCATTGACACCTATTTCCTAAGGGAAGGAAGCCAAAGATGAGAAAATAGCGCATGATCCAGGGACGTAATGTGATGGAATCTAATGTCTAAAAGAGGATCAGGAGAGCTGACAAGATTACACAGCTTCTGTCACGACATGAGAACTCTCAGTGACTGCATGACAAATCTGGAGAATGTCAACTATAGAGGCATCCTAGGTTATTAAGAAAGACAGATGGAGAGAGAGAGAGAGAAAATAGATACAGGAAGTGACTGAGGGAATTGTCGGTCTAGCAAGAAATTGTTCGACTCTGGTCCTCATATGTGGAATGGGAGAGAGAACGGTGCAAGGCAATTATTTTAGTGCACCATCTGCACTGCTAAATAACCAATCTTCCTGAATATTAAGGGGTACATTTTCAAAACCATATACAAGGCACTGGGGATGTCAAAGTATTCCTGAGACCACTTGAAAACAGGCTCCTCCAGGACATGTATTCATGAATAACAGGTGTTGTAAATGTAGGGAATCGTACTTGCTGAGGATTTTCATGCTATAAATAAGAGTGCAGATAGACAACTTTTGTGAGTGACTTTTGTAACTTTTGTTGATTTGCACCTGTAGTATGCAAACCAGGCTTTAAAAAAAAAAAAGAAAAAGAAGAAAATTAGTGCAGTGCCTCTCAAAGTGGGTCCATGAAGCATAGGCATGGTGGAAATCACACCATCACTTTACATCACCATCATCACATCATCACCCACCATTATCAAGTTATTACATTCATTATTGAGTTCATATAGTTCTTTGCCAAGTCTAAACTGGAATTTAATCCAAACCTCAACAGCTAAAAAAAAAAAAATAATAATATCAACTTGCATCCTGTTCATGTAAAGTTCAGGAATAAAAAGCTCGAATGCTCTAGTAAATAGACAAAATATTATTGTACACATAATTGGAATTTATTTTACTGTTAAAGGGGTCCCTGGCTACAAAAACATTGGAGAACTCATGAATTATTGTGCATAATATATGCAATACACTTATAGACATTTTTATAAATATAAGTACAAATATGTATAAATGTATAATCTTCTCTACTCGTGTCTCATAACAGTGTAAAAAAGGAAAAATAATGGCACGTTATGGGAGAAGTTCTAAAGTGAGGAATTATGTCAAAAACAAACAAAAAAACAAATAAACAAATAAATAAATAAACAATGTAATATTAAGAGTATAAAATAATCATTTGGTATATTTGTAGAATATTGCTTGTTTTCCTTTTTTTCTTCCTTTTTTTTTTTTGACCCAGAACAGTTAGAATTGTTGTACTCCAATACTCACAACACAAAACCTTGATGCAGATGGCATGCAGGTTGTTCTCTGCACGGATGAGCGTGCGCATGCCAATGACGAAGAGGTTCCCAAAGCAGGTGAGGAAGGCCATCACCCAGACAGAGACCCGGAGGATTGCACTCGCCAGCAGGTCTTCGAAAGACGAGAGGCCATCTGAGTTGGGCTTGCATTTCCGGACATGAGGAGCGTAGGAGCAGTACTGGAATTTCTTAAAGTATCTGTGGAAATGTTAACAGAACAGTTTGCTATTACTAGTGGACCCAAGCAATGTGATTTTAATATCATTCACTGTTCTAGATGTAAAGGCGGCAATGTCAGCACTTACGCACGATGCGTTAACCAATCCTACAGGATTATAAGATATTATAAAATGTATCTACGTATTAATGAGACAATGCCGTTTTACATCAGTGGATGATTTGTATTGTAATGAAAATCAGTGAGCTACATGTAGGAGAGGTTCTTCATTGACTGGAACAAGCGGGTCTGGATGTCTGGGATCTCCACGCCTTCCAGGCCCCTGTGGAAGTGAGTAGAGTTTCAGTAGTTATTATCCGTCTCCCACAGGCTTTCAGCAGTACTGCGCTTCGGTGTGTTCTGGGCTGGACAGGAACAGAGTCTGGCCCTCTGTTTAATTTGTTTTTCTTTTATCAGCTCATAGCCCTTGGTCTGGAATGGTACAAAACCTCATTTCAGTACACACACTGGGGCATAGTGCTGGCCTCTCTTAACAAAATGGCAGGTATAACAAAAAAAAAAACAAACAAACTATTTTTTTTTATAGTATCGGCATTGAAAAAGTAAGAAGAAATAACTATTCGGTACTTAAATGTATTCTAAACTCATAACACTGCTGAATTTTATCAATTAATGTCATACAGAGGCCCTTCTGTAAGTGGGGACTAATGTTTCATTATTTTTTACTTAATTAGTTGCTGTGTCAAAATATTATTAATTATTTCAGTTTAATATCTTTGTACTTCAAAGTCGACGGTCATTATTTTAACTTAATTATTTTGAGCTAAGAATGCATAATTTCTAGTTTTATATCTTGTTATTTCAAGTCAATTTTTTATTTGTCATTATTTCAACTTAATATTTAACACACCACAGTCAATCTATCACATGACTGCTATGGCCATTATGGAATTCCATCAATTTACATGAAATATTGACCACACTTGAGCACATTTAAATGAATTAATGTATATATGCCAGCTGAATTCTACTAAAGCAATGTCCCGCTTACTTACCATCTGTGAAATAGCATATAGAATAGGAATTATTATTACCATAAACTAAAGCCAATTAATCAACACCTCCTGAGCATTCAAATTCAAGAAGTTAAGAGTGTTATAAGAGCTTTACAAGGTCATATTTGTACAGCTTGTAAAAAAATATACTGAATAATAAAAATACTGATCCTTTACTCACAGTGACTGGAGTTGCGTGAGATGATCAAACTGGCTCAGGTGGATGTGGCTCAATGGGTTTTGGGAAAGATTCCTACAAATGATATAACTCACAGTGGATGACATGGAACAAAATGTAATAGAAAATCCAGAAAACAAAGCATAGTACTGTACATAATTGGATCCTCAAATAAAAAAAAAAAAATAAAATAAAGTTCCCTTAAAGATACAATACTGGCCCCTTAGGGTACAACTGACTATATTAACGACATCCCGCTACAATTACAATCCTATACATACAGCTACAACTTCAGAGCTCTCTTGAGGCGAGTGTCTGTGACTTAAAGTCCAAGCTTTGTACTGTTTTAAAGTCTTGCTTCATCAACTGCAGACCCAGCGAAATAGTTTTAGGTAAGCAGTTGAAAAACTATCGTAGTAGAGCTGATAAACTCTGTAGTTCAGTGACTCTAGATTTCTAAACATGAACCACTGTAGCTTCTGTCTGACATCCTGCATTGCGGTTTATAAATTATTTAGGTGAAGGCAGCTCATCGGACCAGAGACTAGCTACAGGGCTAGAGACATTAGATCAGAAATGGGAGAGTTTTCACAGACCTTTGTGGATTTTTTCATTTTATTTACCCTCTGGTCTGATTAGTGAACTGATGACATGGCTGGTTTAAAGAAAAGTCAAAAACAGGAAGAAGAAATGAAGGCAGAGGGGTATGGGGAACATGAAGTGCTACTATGAAACGAAACAGAATGACTTATTTATGCCTGACTTATAGCCATAAATTAGTCATTAATTGTTAAGCATTAAAAGGTAAGTGCTATCGCCATCCAGCCATGGTAGTTTCTTATCAGGACCTTGGTAAGAAATGCAATTTTTAGAATTGGATCTTTCCAAATTTTACCACTGGTATATGGAACAGTCAGAATATTCACAGACAGGCTTAGATGTTATGAAGCCCTTAAAGTGCACATATTTACAAATCGCTAAATCAGAAAACTCACAGTATCTGTAAAGACTGCAGACCCCTGAAGATGTTCAATGGCAGCTCTTTTATTTGGTTACTGGAAAGGTCCCTGTGTAATCCACAGAAATATTGGGATTGTTAATAAATACGCATCACATATCTAATACTCAGTGAAATAGACATTGCGTTCGTACTCACAGCTCTCCCAGCACATGCAGAGATTGAAAAGTGTTTTCCGGAAGCCTCTTGATGTGATTTGCTCGCAGTGAACTAGGCAGAAGAGCAGAGTGAAGGACTGTGAAATGATTGTCCTTTATTGAGAGGAGAAGAAAAGGCAATGATGTAGAAAGGCAATGACACTGTGGTATGACAAGAAACTATAAAATGCAATAATATATACATATATGTAATAACCATCTGACCACCTTCGCAAAAAAAAAAAAGCAGACTAACAGCCAAATGCCAGAAATCACTTATTTATTTATTTATTTATTTATTTATTTATTCATTCATTCATTCATTCATTCATTCATTCTAACTAAAGTACAGTTTTGTTTATGGAACAGCATGCCCTGCTTAGGCTGTAATGATGAAAAACCATTAAGGTCTGCTTGAGTGGAGTTGATGGGAACAGCCTGAGATTGCAGATGAAACCATGGCCTGTGTGTTTGCACTCAAAGTTTCTTCATTACCCCAGGACTCCTGCCTTAATTAAAGGTCGAAAAAGTAATTTCTTGCCCAAATGAAGGATGTGTTGACACATGCCTTGATGCAGTCCCAGGTAATATGCCCAAAACAGCAGGAGACATGACACATGGCTTTTATTATAAATATGGACCAGTTGTTATTACTTAATCAATCCTAATAATCTGCTGCACTATCAATCTCATTTAGATAATTTGATCATTAAATTTCTCTCTCATGAGCGCTATCCCACTTTGTCTTTCTCTGCATCTCTCTTTCTCTGCTGTTATCTCTCTCTCACTCTCTCTCAAACATGCTACATTATAAGGCCAAAAGTTTGTGGACACCCGAGCTTCACATCAATATGTGCTTTTTTATTTAGTCCCCCTTTGCTGCTTTGCTGTTATAATAACCTCCACTCTTTTGGGAAGGCATTAGTGAGGTAACATTTGTATTGCCAATGCTTGGACACAGACTTTGGGAACAAATCAGAAAATAACTACAGTAACAAAATTACCAAGTCAAAAAGAAGCACTAGTGATGAAAACTCATAGAAGCCTGAGAATAAAAAACAGAACACCAAGTAGAATAGTGTGTGTGTGTGTGTGTGAGTGTGTGCACGTGTATGGACTCTCTGTCTCGCTGTCAAGCGCTTCCCCTCTCTGTCACTCGCTCTTTCTTGTCTTGCTTTGTCTCTGCTTTGTCTCTTATCTCTCCGTTTCTCTTGAGCAGAATACCAAGTAGAGAGAGAGAACTGCTTCTCTCTCTCTCTCTCTCTCTGTATGTCCACTGCTTTATCTCTCCCTCCCTGTGTTTCTCTCTTTCATGATCTCTTTCTCTCTCTATATATATATTAGTATATTACAATATATTATAATATTTATTATACCAATTGTGCTGTATGGTAGTGAGGTCTGGGGGCCACTTACAAACCAAAATGTTACACAATGGGATAAACACCCAGCTGAAATTATTCTGCAAATCTGCAAAACCATTCTACAAGTTCACCGAAACACTGCAAATAACATCTGCAGAGCTGAATTAGGCCGATTCCCACTACTGCACAAAAGTTCTATCGGATATCGGCTCCACCTAAAACACAGTAGCCCCCAGGTCTATCACTACAAAGCCTTGCAATCCCAAGAGCTGAGCAGACGGAAGAGTCTCCTCACCTGGCTGGTCCTGAACCTCAGCTCACTAACACACACTAACACAGTTCTACATCAGGGGCAGCCAGACACAAGAACAGTCAGACGTCAGCAAATTATAACACTACAAAAACAAAACTACATCACCCATTGGAACACACATACACAAGCACAAAGTAAAATGCAGTGCTATCTGGCCCTAAATGGACAGTACAATGTAGCTGACTACCTGAGCACAGTGACTGAGCACCAACACAGAACCACGCTGACAAAGTACAGACTCAGCGCACACACACACTGGCCATCGAGACGGGCCTCTATAAGTACATACTCAGCACACACACTGGCCATCGAGACGGGCCTCTATA
>CM075016.1:18963773-18976791 GCA_037576675.1 Pangasius sanitwongsei | reverse complement strand
GCACACACACTGGCCATCGAGACGGGCCTCCATAAGTACATACTCAGCACACACACTGGCCATCGAGACGGGCCTCCATAAGTACATACTCAGCACACACACTGGCCATCGAGACGGGCCTCCATAAGTACAGACTCAGCACACACACTGGCCATCGAGACGGGCCGCTATAAGTACAGACTCAGCACACACACTGGCCATCGAGACGGGCCGCTATAAGTACATACTCAGCACACACACTGGCCATCGAGACGGGCCGCTATAAGTACAGACTCAGTACACACACTGGCCATCGAGAGATATAAGAGATCATGGCTCCCTAAAGAGTGTGTGCACACAGTGCAACAACAACCCAGTAGAGACAGAGCTACACTTTCTAACAGCGTGTAACAAATTCCAAAACTTACATGAAATATATATATTTTATATATTTGAAAAGATATTTCAAATCACACACCCCCAGTTCTCCCTTCTGCCCAACACTGACAAACTGCCCATTCTGTCAGGAGAAAAAGGAGAACTGTGTTTTAGCAGGACAGTACGTATCTGCCTGCCACAACCTAACCCAACCAAACACACACACACACATCCTGTTTGTCTTCTGTTTTTTATTCATTCATTCATTCATTCATTCATTCATTTATTTTACTTATTTAAGATTACCAATATTTGTATTAATGTTTAATTTCTATTCTCCATGTTATAACTAATATGTTTGTTTGTTAATAACAGTTCTTCTCTTTCCTGTAATGCTTTGGCTATACTGTACATGTATATGGTCATGCCAGTAAAACTTGTTGAATTGAATTATATATTAGCACTCTCTTGCTATCAGTCTTCTGACTTCCTCTGTATTTATCTCTCCGCCTCTCTCTCTGTCTTGCAATCTCTCCCTGTCACATACTCTCTCCCTGTGCATCTCTCTGTCTCACTATCTCTCTCTCTCTCTCCCTCTCTTGCTATTCTCTTGTCTGTCTCTCTATTGCAATCTCTCTCTCTCTCACGGTCTCTCCTGGTGTCTCTCTCTCTCTCTCTCATTCTTTCTGTTGCTATCTCATAGCCTGCAGTTCTCTGTGAAAAGCCCCTTAAGTCTCTTCTCTACTATTTTCTCTGCCGTTCCGTCTGCCCTTCCATTCCTTATCTCCAGATGTCTGTTGCTTTTCTGTCTCTCTTTACGTCTTACTCACAGCACAGTGAGCTCATCACAGGACAGCAGGGTGGAGTAGTTCAGCCTCTGAATGCAGTTCCCTTCAAAGTCCCTTTCAAAGCAAAAAAAAAGAAAGGAAAGAAAATTTATGAAGAAAACTAACGACAGCCAAAACAAATACAATAAAACCATTGTATATTGCATAAGAATCACTTTATTTGGATCTGATAAGTAAAATAAAGGGTGTTTACAGTGCATTAGTTAAAAGTTTGATTTGTGGGCAAATGTAGCAGTAAGTTAGGAAACATCTTACATTATATTATCCACAAATCTCTCTGACATACCCGGCACAGGAGATATGAGTCAGTGCTGCAAATTATACGCAGTAAATGGGAACACACTGTTCCAACATTGTACACACATCCACATGAGGGATGAGCTTAGAGCACTATTTGTCATTTTACTACCTTTTTCAACCCAGTGCTTAAATGTGATATGTTTGGGGAAAATCCATTTGGGTTTCAGCACAGCTATTTTAGTAAATGCACTTTATAAATGCAGTATGAATCCAAAAAGGTGTACAAGAGCTCTCATTGTTTGCAAAGCAATCTTATTTCCAGGAATCCCTGATTGCTGAAATGTAGTTAATCACAGTAATTAGACATTTGGGAGTCGCTGTTTGAAGGCAACAAGCAAGACATTAGAATTCAGCAGATATTTGAAATTTGGTTTGACAAAATCCAACAGCATTCTCGTTCTCTTATCTCCATGTGTGTTTTACATTTTGAAAAGGAAGGTAAATCTTTTCTTTTTTGCATGTAGGCCTAAAGTACTTGGATTCTCCAAATTATACTTCTAGACACACATGGTGTATTAAACGCCATCATTTGCATAAAATATAAGTTGAGAATTACTGAAGCTGAATTTTTTAATGCAATTAACATTTATTTTCCACAACATATAAAAAAATGCTTTAAATTCCTGATACGAAAAAAAAATACTAATTTCACACCATCAACCATATCTTCATGAATATTAATAATTTCCTAATTAATATGGAATAACAATATGAGCTTAATTATGAACCAAAGCAGGTGTGGAAAGGTTTTTTTTTTAGTTCTGTGATTTTGTCTGTAATATGAACTCACCGTCCACTTTATTAGGAACACCAGTACACCTGCTCATTCGTGTAATTTACAAATTAGCCAATCATGTGGCAGCAGTGCAATGCATAATCATGCAAATTAAAGGTCAAGCTCTTTAGTTAATGTTCACATCAAATATCAGAATGGGGGATGTGATGAAAAATATGATCTCAGTGATCTCTATGATCTCAGGACTGTCGCATGGTTGCTGGCGCCAGACAGGCTGGTTTGATTATTTCCGAATCTCCTGAGATTTTCACACACAACAGTCTTTACACAGAGTTTACACAGGATGGTGCAGGGAATCAGCAGGGGTATAGGTGTTCTAATAAATTGAACGTTGAGTATATATAAACTGTGTGAACTATGAAAATACAAACTACAAAATAAGACACAAGAACAAAAGATATTTCTTTATTCATATTCAGAAATAATGTTTTGTTTGGCAATAAGTAAGTTTCGTAAATAAGTAATAAAACGTAAGAGGCCGCGCTGTTTTAAGAAAATACAATAATCAGTGATGGGATGATGTGATGTAGCCCAGTGTAAGGTGGACTTACTTGTGCCACCTTGAAGTTTCTAAGACTATTTTACAATAACAGCATGCTCTGAAGTGTTTTATTCTTCTTATACCACAGCAATTTGCTTAAATTACGACACATCTGTTTATCTGTTTTATAGTTATGTTTAATGTTGTGGAACATCTGGAAGACAAGTTAAATCCTGTAATGACATTAAAGCAGCTATGAACAGTTGTTCTCTCACCAGCCTCTCTTTTTTTTTTCTCTGTAAGTTAATTAAGACAAAGAAATGCAGCTTGTTCTGGTACTGAGATCAGCAAGCCCTCTGTCCTGAAGACTTTACATTAAAGTTACAGCTTTGTTCTCTACAAAGCATCGACACTGGAGACTCCTTCCAAAAATGATAAATAAACATCTTTTTAAATCTGTTTACCAGAGCATCCACCAAATTAAAGTCATTGTGAATTAGCTGCATTACAGAAATGAATATGTATTAGAATAAGCACATTAATATAAACCTTAGAGCCGATCAGGAATCCAACAGTGCTGTGATATAATAAACATTACGCTCATTGTGCATTCCTCTAAAAGTTATCTCAGTGCCAAATCACTCCTTCAGCATGTATCAGTAATCAAACCCTAGACATGACTCTCAGTGTAACCTCATTGATGAGGCACTGCGTAACATTCACAGAATCGACTGGATTCGAAACCTATTCCCTTCTTTTACAGCCTCCTTTTACACGCATGGTATGATTGATAGAAGAGCGAGAGGGAGAGAAAGATAGATAGGGAGAGACAGTATTGCCATTTCTCATGTCTGATGTATATGCTCAGTGACAAACTGCTAGAGGACAGGTCTGTATTATTCACTCTAATCTCCAGCAGCACTGTTTCCCGATTCTGCATTCTGAGCCCTCGGCATTGTACATTTCAGTGCATATTTAAAGCACTCATTAAGATCAATGAAGAGTTTGTTAATGAGCTTACTCAGGGGCGTCAATGCAGAGAAACATACTCTAATGCAAGTGCAAGAGGTGCAAGAGGACAAAACACCATAACAGGGAAACACTGATTTAAATCATGCCTCAGCTCCTTTTTATGCAGTCCTTGCTGCTGTCTGTATAGCATAATACCTGAACATATCAATTATGACCTGAAGTGACCTTCAGTGCAATCAATCAGTGCTTTGCCATGCAGGACATCACTGCAACACAAAGCAAGAATACACGTCAGCTTAATATATGCCACAGAGACAAAGGAGAGAGCAAGACTGAGACGGAATGACAAAAGGAGAACCCGAGAGAATTCCATTAGAAAACTTCCTGACATGTTTTTTTTTTTTTTTTTGGTTAGCTGCCTGGCCTTGACATTTATAAGAAATAAAAGACATTAAAGTTAAAAGCCATCTTTGTTTAATTACGACATGTTTGCAAATGAGTCACAATGGATCTTTTTTCTGTTAAAAATAATAAGAAATAGTTTTATATGAAATACGCAACTACAGCAGTGTACTGACGTTTCATGATCTTATGTACTTCCTAAATATGTATTTTAGAAAGAAAAAAACGAGAAGAAATAACTTCCCTTTGCCGCGGACAATAGTTTCATCTGGACACAATGTGCCAGATGGACTTGTAGAGCCAGGAAGAAAGAAAAATGACTGAAATCGGATGTCCTGGTTATATGAACACATGCAGGCTGTAACACGTTTTTTTTCCCTTTTTGTTCTTTCCTTTTTTTTTTTAGATTCTACTTGAAATTTCATTAGGCATGTACATTACGTCTCAGTAACTTAAACACAGGTCATGTATGGTTTGACTCCAACTAAAAAAAACACACTTAAACACAGTCAATTATTACAATCGTGATGGACATTTATATTAGCAAATAATGTAGAATATTTGCTATTATGGAGTTGAATGAATCATTTTACAAGCATCTGATTTATATTTGTATTCATGTCTACAGCTCAATGTCTTATTTGTCTTATTTATCAGTTATTTATGCTTTATCCTTGAGTTCTCGAGTTATTGCAGATGTTGCAAACGTGCTGCTCAGGACAGACATGAATACCATATATACATGGGCATTTTTTTTTAAATATCCAACTTAACTGGCTTATCTGTACACCTCAATATCTGAACAAATTAATCATCTGTAAAACACATGACCTGAGCTCACAGCTGTGGAAATGCTCAGAGAACATAGGCTTGTGAAGAAATGTCAATGAAAAGTTACCACTAGACCAGGATTTATCCATGAATATACATATTCGAGAACTAGACTGCCAACAGAAGCCACTGCTCAAACGTGACTCATGAGCCCTGCAACTAAATGCCCCCAAAAGCTTTGCTTTGACAGTCTATTGTTCCACACACAATGGGGGTTTAAATTAACCATGAATTCACAAGGTTTGAACTAATTTGTAATCTAATGCCAAAACATAGCGGTTTTTCTTTTTTTAAATAAGCTGCAAATAAACTATGTTGGATTTTACAGACATTTATAGCAAAGTGCTGCTGAATTCTTGATTCTGACTGGTCAGAAGGTGTCGATGAACAGCAGCTCTGACCTACTTTCTGTTCTACAGTGACTTACGGACTACTTGTATGGTGGACACTTCACATAAACAGGTTAAAATGTGTATAATGACTGATATGGTGATGTTTTCTCTGACGAGATGTTTAGCATTTTTGGAAGCAGTCAGAGGTAAACCTGTAACTAGTCTTTGGGATAGTGCGCTTTCTAAGTTATAAGCTGTGCTTTTTGTCTTACTGTCTTATTTCAAGAGAAAATGGTAAACAACGGTCTACAGCTGCTATAAAATAAGTCATAAAAGGAAGGAAGTAACTTGTTCCACAGCTGTTCCACAACACTGAATCTTATAAACTGATAACAAGTAACAAGTAAGATATGTTATCCTGTAATAAAAATAATGTAAGCATTGGCAAATTGCGGTTGTATAAGTGGAATAAAACACCTGTGCTGTTATTGAAAACTATTCAACTTCAGGGTGGTAACAGGAACTTTGCTTCATGCCAGGCCACATCACGCTAACTAACAGGAGAAGAAACTGTAAATAGATTGAAGTCAAAAGGCAAAACCAATTACACGAAAGGACAGATGACAGAACCATAAATTTAGTGTTTTGTGCTTTGAATGAAAGGTTTGCAACATTTCTGTTTAATGTTTGGAGAAATCATGAATGTAGATGCTGATCTGCTGATATATATATATATATATATAGTGTATGTAATAGTTTGCTCCACATGTCTAGTGTCTAGATATTAGATGACAGCTTCTGTGTCTAATATCACAACCAGCAATCACTACATATTAATTAGCCAGTAGAGGGTGCACTACTGAAACCGCCCGGTATAGTGTGACGATTATACTTCCAGACACTAATACTAAAACTTAATAGGGCTGACAGACAGAATTCTGATTCAGATTCATTTTATATAGGAGAAAAAGGAGAGAAAAGAGCACACTTACAGCCAGTTGAGAAAGGGCATGTGTCTGCAGAGTCTGGATGAAGGAAGCCGTTCAAGTGAGGTGTTCACCATCGACCTGCACACACCCCTACCTACATGAGCTATGATCACCCAGAAACCATTTCACCCTGCTGCAGTTTCTCAGCTCTAAACCTTGAGAACAATCTGAGGACTTAAATGTATCTTGAGTCATCATGGTTCTTTTACTGAGAACAAATCAGGTAGAAGTCGATGCAGTGTATGATTGGGTTATTGGGTAGGCACAGTAGTTCCTACACAATAAACCAGCATTAGTCACATTAGTCATATGCGTTAGTTAAAAACAATGGAGAAAGGATTAAATTAGTTGATAAAAAAAAAAATCGGTACATACAGGAAGAAGAGAGACCTCAGGCCAGTGAATGTGTTCACAGTGATGGTTTTCAGAGGATTGTCATCCAGAATTCTAAGTATAGAACATAAATAAAATTCATATACCACTTACAAAGAAGTGAGACAAAAAAACAATATAATGGAATAACTCCAGTAAATTAAAATCACTTTACTTAAGAAGTACAACTTCAGTTCTGTTCATTATGTCTTTGGTCTGTGGAAAAAGTGAGTTCTTTTTGTGTAGTGGCATAGTAACCGACTTTTCTGCCTCCCAAATGTACTATTAAAATACTGCTCAGTAATGCCAATCTGTGCTCTTCAGCTGGGATACATGCATAAGTGCCTCCATTTGTTACAGAACAGTGCCGACAGACAAGGGCCCACTGGACACTGAAGAAATAATCAACAATAATCACTGTTCAAGATGGAATCCAGCCAGATGCTGTTACTCCCAGTGAGTAATGCTAATGTGTAAGGAAGTCATATTTAGGTGGCAGCATGAAACTACTTTATGGAAGGGAACTTGAAAAGATAGGTGAGGATCTCAAGGAGAACACCTACAACACCCCAGCTTACTGAATGATACAGCTTCCAATCACAGACAGATTTACGTGCACACAGTGAGGATTTACAATAATACGGAAATTGCCTGCATTGGTATTCGGACCTCAGATGTAACTACAGACTTAAGCGCTATTCAGAGAGTAATACAAGGGTAATGCACACTGGGTGAAGTTTATCTAAAACATAGTCATGTCTCAGTTACGTACGACTCTAACCTTGGACATAAGCCTTGCATGGTATTGGCTTGTGTAAGGAACAGTATTGATTAATAAGTATTATTACAAATGACCATCAATGCATTTAATGTCCTGCTAAGAGGTATCTGTATGCTAATGTTTATCTGTATGCTAAACATAAAGGATAAACTGTGGCTTTAAATCCCCTCTACATATGTTTACACATGTGCACATAAACTCACTGGTCTATATTAGGAACGTGTCCACCAGCTCTTTCATGCAATTATCCAATCAGCTAATCATTTGGCAGCCAGGCAGTGCATAAAATCATCCAAATATAGGTCAAGAGCTTCAGTGAATATTAACATCAAACATCAGAATGGAGGAAAATTGTGAACACAGACATGGTGGGCATAGTGGACATTTGCTAATAAAGAGGCTGGTGAGTTTATGTGCACGTGTAAAGATATATAGAAGTGGTTTAAAGCCACAGCTCATATTTTATCTTTAGCATGCAAATGAACTTCAATGCATTTAATGGCCTGCTAAGTGCTACTGGACCATAAAATGCAGAACTCTAAATAAACCTTCTGGCCTCATTTTTTAATGGTTTCTGTTTAATGACCCCAGCCACAGTCCATTAGCGTAACGATTTAAAGTAATGTAACCTGTAGAGTATTTCAGAGATAGAGTGTTTCATAGACAGTGGTAGTTCAGTAGTTCTAGTTTATTTCAAATCCCAGGACTGCAAGAAAGACACCATTGAGCCTGTAAAGAACACCCTTAGTAATGAATTATTCAGCTGTATGCTTGGATTGAGTGCTGCCTCACCTGTTAGTTGGCTTGATAAAAGCATCTTGATATACTATATACTTACAGTGCATTCTCATGGACCGCAACTATATTTTTCTTTCAGTAAATGTAAAAAACTAAAGGTTTGTGCTAGACCTAATTGTTTTGCTGCATATAAATGCAGTGCTGCACTTACAGCCAGTTGAGTTGGTGGAGATCAGCAAAGACTCCATGTTTTAATAAAGTGATGCAGTTTTGGCTCAAAGACCTGCAACAGAATAGAAATGTTGACATATATCCTCATAAAGAATAGAAAAGACCAGTGTAGTCTCTCCAAAGCACATGATGGAGATTTCATCTGATCAATCAATAGGCTTGAAAGTCTACAGGTCTATGTGGAGTAACATTTAATAAAAACCTTTAAGGATGTGCATACAGTGCATGCACACTTCACTTCACTTCATGAATTCTGATGAGGTTACCGCACACACAGTGTTGACATGAGTTCAGTCAAACTGAGAGCATTGATTGAGTTATTTATAATATAATGTTTAGTGGAACAGTGGTACAGCAGGTAGCATTGCCACCTCAGCTTCAGGGGCCCTGGTTCGATCTTGAGCTTGGGTCTATGAGGAGTTTCATATTTTCTATCTGTGTCAATAGATGGATTCCCTATACTAAATTGCCCCTGGGTATGAATGAGTGTGTCCATAGCATTCCTGCCTCATGACTAGTGCTCCCAGGGTGTATTCCCGCCTCACGCCCAGTGTTCCCGGGATAGGCTTCAGATCCACCATGACCCTAACTGCTAAGATAAAGCAGTTGCTGAACATGAATGAATGTTTAGTATATGGTTTAGGCACAGTTGTAGAATACTGGCTACTAGTCTACTAAAATATAAATCATGATTGTTGCTTGTAAAGAAATGATTCCATATTTTTGTTTTAGGACCTCATCATAATAGTTTTGAATAAATCAGCCAATATGCGATTGCTGTAGTCTAAATCTTTTTTATATGTACATATAATTGTATAACTCAAAGTGAAATACAATTATGTGGAGTATATGTTTCGTGTCTGTGCTGAGGAGCAGAGCTCTCAGCATGGACACAGGTTTTTTTTTTTTTTCCTTGCAACTCTTTTAAGATGCGTTGTGCTCATTACAGCTCCACATATCAGTTTTTCAGTCAGATTAAATAATTATAGTGGATGGGGACACAGTTTTTTTGTCTATGAGCTGTTAAGTGGCATGCAGTCTGATCATTAAAGATCATTTTTAATTCTTTATGTAATAAAATAAGGAATGAAAAATGTGCACATCATGTACACATCAAGTGTAGAAAGTTCAACTTCAGTCTGGTGGCACAATCCATTTTGAACTTAAAATTCAGATTCAAAATTTCAAAACACTATATCATTGTCTGCTTGGCTGAAATGGTAGCGACTAGATCTGTGCTCCACATAATGTAGCGTTTTGAATCCGAATTTGAAGAACTAAAAAACCCTGGACACAAATTAAACCTGGGAAGTACATGTTGATCTAATTAAACAGCAAATTTTGACTTATAAATTCAAATAAATAAAAAAAATCAGATTTCTAAATTTAAATTCAAATTGAATGGCATATTTCTCATTACACAGTTAACACCCTTCTTTAATATTGCTTAAAAAGGATGGATCATTTTAATTGCACTCAAATAATCATACAGATGAGTAGCAAACACAACCAAGACCCAGGAATGCATTTCTAAATTAATGACATCGAACAGCAATGAACTTGTCTTTGCAAAACATTTAACACATACTCTAGGATTCTTTCCTAAAAATGTGACCTTTCAGCAACTGGAATCTAGTGACATTTCTTAAACAGAAATACTCACAGTTTCTGCAATTTGAATAATCCATTAAAAGCCTGATCAGACACAGAGCTTATGCAGTTATCCTGAAGAAATCTGAAACACACAACAACAAAACCCCGGTGATAATAGGCTTATTTCAATGAAAGCTCTTTTATTATTAAAGCTCTTCAATAATTACTACCAGATGTTGCATTTGTTAAACTGTCCATGAGTTTAACACTTCACTGTAATTAAATGCAACCGAGAACAGGGCCAGTATACTTAATGAGACTGAAGTGTAGATAAATTAAGTTGATGAACTTGGTTAATTATTTTACTGATCTGTGCAAGTTTGAACTTGCAAGAAAATTTAGTAAAGTCAGTCTCCTTGATGATATATGTAATGGACGTGTGCACATACACACACACACACACACACACACACATGATAATGTGGTAGAAAGGGATATCACTTTCTTTATAATAAATTACTTTTTAACTAGCATCATGTCAGTAGTTGATCACAGGGTACAACCTAGTGACATAAATTGTTGCTTTGTACCATTTCCATTTAAAATATAGTTATTAAGGTGAGTCAAAATAGTTTATCACCAAAATGGGACTTTCTGTGTGATTTAGTATGTTACCATTGAATAAAGAATTGCAAAGCATAAGAGAAATGATTAACACAGTGATACCCGCATACCCAGGATTTGTCTCTTTGCACACCAGAGGCAAGGAAAGTAAGATTCCTTTTTATTAGGGAATTGCTCAGTACCGTCTTTTCACTATTTCCTTTATTCAGTCAAACCTGTTCAGTTGAAATCAGGCCAGCAGGGCTATTGGCTGCTACTCAACATTATTGACCTATTAGTGCTGGTCTAACATGTGGAACCTGTCTGTTAGCATACACTGACATTTTTATGATTACTCAGACTTTTGGGAAGTACACTACTTAGCATAACCTTTCCATAATTAAACAGCTTTGGCATCAAATGGAGCTAATTGGCAATTAGCAATCTGTTCTTTTGGCATGGGGACACCATGCTAATAAACCTCATCATTAGGAGGCAGTTATTATTACATGCGGGTGTAACAGAGAGAGGTGCAGCCTGTACGTGTGTAGTCAAAGCAGGTTTATTCAGGACAATCCAAAAATCTTAGTCAGGACAGCTGGTAAGATTCAAAACAAAGACAGACATGGTGAGATTAGGCATATCCATAATCCAGACCTAGGTCAAACAGGCAACAGGTCAAAACCAGGAAGCAAGGCCCAACAGTTGAGACTGCGCTTGGAGTGCTTGGAATGGCATCAGTGTCCACAAGCGGAGGACACAGAAAGGCAACACCTTCACTGCTCAAAGACAAGGCTGTGACAGAATGGGAATCTGTAGTCAGGTGAAGGAATTGGCTTGGAAATTGATGTCTGCTGGAGGGCCCATTGATGTGACAACTAATGCTGGAGAACAAAAGAAGACACAGCTCCAGGAGACGCATTTATGGGACACCTCTCTTTGCTTTGCACAACTTTGCAAGGTAAAGACATGGCTAGGAATGAATGGGTGTCTGGAAGTGGAGCAGACGGGTGATATGATGAACAGTGACATCCACTGGAGAGTACAGATATGCAGAGAACATGCGACGCTCATCACAGACATTAACCCACGCTCAATCCCAGGATGCTGGAACTTTGAGGTGGCAACGTTACCACCATGCTGCCCTTGCATGATAATTATTAATAACAACTCTCCCTGTTAACAGTAAACTCCTTGAGGGGAGCGGCTAACAAATTTAATATCTCCAGAGTGTCCACTAATGTGTTCTCATTCATGAACTTAACCCTTTCTCTCCCTTTCAGGTAGTGTATCTTGTATATATCACGACTACAAAGTGGAGCTAGTATGCTCAAGGGCATACAACAGAACATTCCATTGAGTCAAACAAAGACATACATTGAAAGGACATTCTCCTGGTAGCACGAGGTGTTTTGCAGAGTTGACAGGCTGTCCTGAGATATTTGGAGCGATTTGGAAACACTGGACTGCTATATGCTGGCAGCATCTCATACTTCACCGTGAGTCACTGCATCCTTGCATATTCTCTAATGTCTGTGTGTGTGTGAGAGAGAAGTACAGGCCTCAAATGCATACTTAATGACTGTTTATTTGGAGCAATCTGAGAATGACAATCAGCACACCAGGCAGAGGTCAAAACACAGGCAGACAGGGTGAGAGTGGACATATCCATAATCCATAACTAGGTTGAGCTGCCAAGGGTCAAAACCACAAGATGGTTGTAATTTAGAAAATTAATTCAAAGTTAATTTAATGGTATAAAAAAAGCTCACTAAGTTCACTCTAAACTGAATCTTTTTTTTTTTAATATTAGAGTAATATTACTTCTAAAGTAAGCACTGAAGGTACAGAAAGACATCTATGCTGATTAAAGATTCTTGTTTTAACCAAAAATGATTTAAAGATTTGGACAGGCTTCTCCTCCTTTCCTTTTGGCTTGCTTATACAGCACTGCAAAAAATGTAAAGCTGAGCCTTACTAGTTGATGCCCTAGTACTTAAGGCTAGCAAAGCCACGGCAACAACAAAAGGAGAAAAATGATGAAGAAGGAAGCTGGAGAATTGGCAGAATCCTTTACAGGAATAGAAGGCAACTGCAAAACTACATCAGTCACTTCTGGTCGGATATAGGTCATTTGTTGCAATACGAAAAATATCTGAGATGGAGGAATAATCAGTAATAGAATTAACTGAATTAACAGAACAGATTTAAATGAGGACTGGGGTGTGCCTGTAGACAATGAGCAGATTTAGCTTCAGAAAGGTTCTGTTGTTTAGACCCAGACCGCATTACAGAAGTCCAGGCTTATATAAAATATGGGCCAACATACATCCACGGCCCTCAGCCTCAGCACCGGCTCCCCACAGGGCTGTGTGCTGAGCCCCCTGCTCTA
>CM075016.1:18948195-18963673 GCA_037576675.1 Pangasius sanitwongsei | reverse complement strand
GGTGGTGTATAGAGCCAAAAATGTTAGAATTGTGTCGATGTCCCAATATTTATGGACCTGACTGTATATATATAAATCTTGTACCTCACATGCAGGCATTAGTCAATTGTACAGCATTTTTAGGTTGGGTTGAATCTTGGTATGAATGTTTAATTGTGGTAAAGCAACAGGAAAATAAAAGTTTTAAACAACTTGTAGGGACTTACAGTCTTTGAAGTTCTGTGTATCTACTAAATGCATTTTCTGGTAATACTCGGATCTCATTGCTCTTAAGAGACCTGTGGGAGAACAAAAAGCAGCAGTGAGAGGTAATCCATCCAGATGTTTCCTTCACAACATGAAAGGGTATGGTGTTTTTTTGTTTTTTTTTTTTACTGCTAATGAGTACTTGCACAAATTGGGCTTATGTCCTGAGAAATTCAAGTTTGAGCATTTCAGTTTGACACACAGTGAGAATTGGCACTGAATATTCTATTATTTCTAAATTCTATTATTTTTCTGGTTTGTCTGTGCCCTTTTGTTTGTAACTTTTCCAGATTTACCTGAACAAGTGTGAATTCCAGCTTGGCACTGAGCACTTTTCCAGTGAGAAGCAATTGGATGCTAACAGTTGCTCCTATGACCCACAGAATTCCCAAATATGCCAAGGGATTGGTAGCGAATTAAAAACTCCCTATTGGTATAAATAGCTTTTGGTGTTTAAGTGTCTGTGTTGGTGCTCTCTAATACCTTAAATTGTATCAGACTCTTAAAATCCATCAATTGTCAAAACAATATTATCCAAATAATAGACTTGAATGTTCAGCTGAGGAAAATGAAAATCTTCAGGGATAAGCACAATTGATAACATGATAACCATGTTCTGAAGATTATACAGTCTTGCGTTTTGGAAACTCTTTATCTACAGTGTTGTATAAGCACTATATACTCAAAGAAGATACAAGTCTTAGCAAGACAAATGGGTCAATTAAATAATGACAGTGCAATTAATGAATGATGCCACTTACGAATTAGGTACTTAATAACAATGAAGTACTGTTCTCACAAAATAACGATGCTACAAAATAGTTGCAGAATGCTACAAAATGTATTTCCTTCCTTCAAAGCAATTCCTTTTCTTTCCTTTGTTGTCTATTTCTTGATTACTCACTACCAAGTGTTTTCAGAAAATCTTCCTCTTTCATATAACATGTTCTGATATGCAAAAGAGCATGACAATTCAATTAGTATGCAAATTAGTCTATTACATCATCTGACAGCTTCTAGCGACTTTTTGAGGGTGCATTTCCCCTGAAAAGAATTGGCAATACTGCTCCTTGATCTTGTAGTGTGCAAATGTTATACAGAGTGGATTATGACTATGATGCTTTGTCTATGTTTTGTGAAGAGTCTATGAATGCCCTGAAGAGCCATTCTCATCTCCAGGCTTGTGTTTGATGATTTTCTCAAATTATTAATACCTGAATTTGACTCAGTTTTTATAACTCACAAAAGTGATATGCTTTTTTTTGTCCCTCCAGCCTTTGGTGAATCAGCTGTCTGTCTGAATGTCTAGAGTTAGGATTAGTCTGAAGTCCTTATCAGCAACTGTGGAAACAGTACCATGGCAGTCAGGTCCAGAATCGAAACCTGCCCATCAGCTACTGCAGTACCTGAGTGGAGCTGTAAGTAAATATCAGCTGCAGCTACAGCCTAAGTGGGATTGTCAGGAGATTGCATTGAGTGCCTGCAGGCTGATACAAATTGACAATGAAAAGTACATACAGAGAAGTCACATTGGGTGAGACATGCGGCACGGAATTCAAACTGATGCGCACACACTGGAGCTCCAGTTCAATGCACTGACAGCGATCTGGGAACTTCTGCAGAACTGTGTACAATATAGACAGATAGATAGATAGATAGAGAGAGAGAGAGAGAGGCCAGAAAGGTGAAGGCAAAAGACAAGGAAATTGAAAATAAAGTTTTGAAAAAAAAAAACCCACAAATATATTGATTGAATTGCATTTTCTGCTTTTAGTATATACAAATTTCTAGACAAAGTTAATTCACTACACAGTTATGTCAAGAACTTCAGACTGATTCAGTTGATCCTCAATGCCTGAGATAGCAGTAAGATATGTAAATGAGATTAGGTGTACTCTTACAGCAGTCTGTGGACAGATCACGTGGGAGCGGTATTTGAACGGTCCTGTCGAAAAAATTGGCCCAGCCACTGTTATCTCCTACAGAACACAGAGAGGATTAGCAAATTGGTGCAGAGTGGTCAAGCTGTCCATGTAGAAAAGGTCAGACACACACACATATCTACACAAAAACACTCTGAGTACAATATGGTTGACAAGACCTTAGAGATTTTGCCTAATTTTTGTCTAGCTTTATCATGTTTTTCAAGAGCACTGACACATGGTTGCGTTCAGAAATATAATAGAAGTCTAAGGGCAGTAACTGATGTTAGTCAGTAAATGTTTAAAATGTGAGATTATATGCAGTGAATTTAAAATTACAACCATTACTCATAGTGAATGTCTTATGATAAGAGAGTTTTAGGGAACATTTTACAACAGCTCTAATTGTGATATTTTATCCATCTTTTTCAAAATTGGCACAAAACCATAAAAAAAAATGTATTCCAGTTTTACTTTGAGCTACTATGTTGGTAGTGGCCATGTTGGCAATGTATAACCAGATTCTTCCCTTTGGAAAAGTAGTCTATCTTTGAAAGATAGCTTCTGAGTGGTCCAATGGGAGACAGTGAGTTTGAATCCTGACAATGCCACAGCCATCCTTGGCCAGCAGTCCAAGACAGCAAACTTAAACTTAGCCATGGCATTTCTCTCTGTCCTGTCAATCAGAGGGACACTGACCAATCGCGGGCATCTATGAGCTTATGTATGTTGAAGAGGGTAGATAGCTCTTTCCTCAGAGTGTGTTATGCTGCATTGTGACATAAAATGAATAGCAATTTGAGAATATGTGTTCGCTTCACGTGTCTTAGAGGAAGCACTTATTAGCCTTCGCCCTCCCTGGCTGCTATCTGTGATGTGAATGGGGAGAGTAAGAAAATGAGTGGAAATTGGCAAGAGAATCAAAAATTTAGAGCTTCGTGTGGTCAATGGGTTTGCGTACTTTGGTGAAATCCAGCGCTATGTCTCTTGGAGCTTAATGCTTGTAGTAGGGCCACCCTAGGTGAACAAATCTAAGGTAAGAGCCAAAGACTCTCAGACAAAGAGAGATCCTAAGATTCCTATGAAAGATATAAAAATTACTAAGGGTACCCTGCTCAGATTGGGGTTAGCGCGACCCACCCCTGACCTGGGGATGATGTCCACAGGCAAGTGTCTAGTGACCGGCCACCTACGTAACCCAGCCAGGCTCAGTGACATGGAGACATTTAGTGGGCTCACCAATGGTGCAAGGTACAATGTCAGTTTGTCAGAAGGCATGGTCAATTGGACTAGAGCTTGGCAATCAATCAATCAAACAATCATGAAAGCTTTACAAAAAAGACACAGTTTGCCTTAATGTTTATTGTGGTTATTTAACAACTGCCATTAGACTTCCACTGTAAGGGAATTTTAACAAAAAAAATCCATTCCTATCTGATCCATGAACATTGCGCTCATTCGTTTTCCATTTTGAAATTGAAAGAAAAAAATTGCTAACAAGATGTTCAAAACAGTGTCTCATTATAAAACGACAAATGTTACGCAAAGCTCTTGTATTTATTCTTTTTTGTTTGTTTTTCATCATCTGAGATTCATTTTGATACTAAAATTAATGAGCGATCTTGAATGACCCAGATGTGTATCAGCAATTTTTGGGTAGATTAACGATTGCCATTAGTGCCTAATGTACTGCTAGTATGGAACACTGTGTACTTTTAAAAAAACAGCACGAGGGTGATGGTAAAGGAGGATGACCTAGGGTTAGGGTTTATTTCTGCATGTTGATCCCATTGTTATCATAATGTACTTCCATTTTAATTTTTAAAAATAATTTTATGAAATAAAATTAATTTGTTATTTCAGTGTGTGCCAAGAAAAAAATATTAAAAAGTAATTTCCTTGTTTTCCCATTTTTCATTTTGAAATGACAAAGGAATGACCGCAGTAGAGTGAAATGTATATGTAGTATTTTTCTATATACTGCAGATATGATGGATAGATAAAAATGTTAAAAAAAGGTTAAAAAATAAATAAAATACTCTGGAGTATTTGTTCCAGTTCAATCCACTGAAGTTTTCACATAAAAGTTGCTACACACACTTACAGACATACAGTTCAAGATCCCTGACCAGCAAAGTGGAGTGTGAGATAGAGTAGGAAAGTGTCTGTGTGTGTGTGTGTGGGCACTGACCACAGTGCTCCTCGTCGGCTCCGTTAGGACAGTCCTCTTGGTCGTTACAGTGTAGAACCTGAGGCAGACACACACTCACATTTCCACATGGGAAGTGGCCGAGTGGGCAGATCTCAGATGCTGACCATGTGCTACCAAGCCCTGCTGCCAAGAAACACACACACACACACGTGCTCATTTACATAAACATTTACAATGTCACTTAAAATTCACACACTAAATAATCAAAACTGGGCTCATTTTCATAGGAAAGGTTATTTAATCAAGATCCCATAAATTTGGAATTTTGATAGCGATGTAGATGCAAAACAGGATATCCCGGCTTCTCAGTGGTGATCCTGCCCCATATCACGTTTTTCCCCGTATCACCAGGAGCCCAGGCCTGGGAGTACATGAGAGTATAATTTGTCGTGCTATCTGGATGACGAATTTCCCTTTTCCCTATCTCTAATTAATAGTTTTAAATGTTACAGAAAAAAAATCGATGCCATTAAAGAAAGTATGATATTAAGTAACAGACTATAGACCACTTTTCAGATAAAAACATTACTCAGCTTGTCTGGGGCCTACAGAGACTGGATTTCCTTATAAAGCTGTCATTGTACATGGGAGACTCAATACAGTTTTAAAGGCATTTAAAATCCCTTGACCTTTGTGTTTACTTTTCCTGCTGTACTAACCTCCTCTAATAGTGTTTTAGCTCAGTAGTATTCTTTATCCTTCTCCCTAACCTAGTGACCTAGCCCTGTGGATATGTTTTTGGTAGACTACAAACCAGTTCTGCAAGCTTTTCTGGATAAGGAAATCTGCTAAAGGCTGTAAATGTAGAGTTAGAGGGAAAAGGGCAATTCTTTGTCCTAGATAGCAGGGCAAATTTTACTCTTTTGGACTCCTGGTCATGGAATTTGGTGATCTACTCATGATATGGAGAAAAATGTAAGCAGCTTGACCACTGGGAAGCACACATATCCTGTGATATTTATTAATGTAATATTTATACCAATATTCTGGCTCTCTGATTTCGTCTGACCTCCCAGTGTGAGAGAGAGAGAGAGAGAGTGTGTGTGTGTGTGTGTGTGTGTGTGTGTGTGTGTGTGTGGTGCCACATTATATCCAGAGTGAATTCTTGCCTCAGACCCAGTGTTGTCGGGACAGGCCCCAGATTCACCACCTCCCTGACCAGGATAAAGCACTTACCGAAGATGAATTAAATTAAATATTTAACTTCTTAATGCATACCAGTCACTTGACTTTGTTTTTGCTTGATGTTAATTCAAGTTGCAAAAAATATGAACATATATATAAATACAAATCTATAAATATACACGTACATGCATATCTGATATTTATGCTTGTACGCATAAATAACATATCATGTCAAACATCATAGATGTTTTATTTTTTTCAATTTGAAATGGACGGCAAGCAAGAACAAAGACCTCAGCTTGAAATGAATATCACCCAAGAACAAGAACAAAGGAAAGTAAAGGTCGTATTTCCTTAACTCTGGAAAATTTTAATTACGTGATCTTATTAGAAGTTTGCACTGAGAAATTACCATCAACTACGGCTAAAGACAAGACAAGAAAATAAATAGCACATTCCCTGAGGGCTTGATAGATAATTTTCACTGCAAGCACATGTTAGAAATTTGTAGCTTGAAATTAATATCAAGCAAGAACAAAGACAAAACAGTAAGGAACAAAAGTCATATTTCTTACATCTTCCAGAGAGGTGGAGCAAACGAGTGGATAATATCCAAGTAAATAAATTTATCCTGTCATTTTAGTTTTATATTTTATAGCATGTATTACATCCCAGAGATGGTATAAGCAATGTACTTGCTTATTATTATCATGCATCAATATGAGGGCTAAAAGTAGACATCAGGAAGTGGGCCAGCTTTCCTGGATCTGATCAAACTAGACCTGCCAGAAGCTCCTTACTTCTGGGACCCCTAGGTGCATTTCCAAATTGGATACAAGACACACCTGATTCACATATATACGTATTATTCCTTACCCGAACTTTAAAGCAAGTTAAAACTTTGTTCATGTCCAACAAGTGTATTGGAATTTTTACTTTTCCTTCACTTTAGCCTTATAATGAAACTTATACCACAGCGCTGATACATTCTCAAGCCTGATTGGAATTCTGAATGTATCAATGCTGATTAATGTTCTATAAGAGCAGCTCTGACGTTAGTTCTGGCCATAAGACTAATCACAGGTTTACAATAATGTGCTTATTCTAATACATTATTGTTTTTATAAAGCAGGGACTTATATGCAGATGATCCACATAAAAAGACAAATATATGACAAAAACACAAGAAAAATATGTTGTTATGATGAGGGTTTCAGTGAGGAGCCAATTCTTTAACATTTTTGGAAGGAGTCTCCAGTGTCGGCACTTTGTAACAGTGCGTTACAGTTTTATATCATGAGAAAGTGTTTCTTGGTAACATGGCAAGCTGAGTTTTTTGCGTAATAAACATCCAGAGAGAGGCTGATGAGGGAATGACTGTTTATAGCTGCTAAAACCTAAGTGATAACAAGAACTAAATTATTGCTCAGACGTTCCACAAGATGAAATGGAACCATAGATGTTTAAAAGGAATAACATGTCCTCCATTAATAGATTAAAAATTGTATTCGTTGGCAAATTGCCGTGGTATAAGAGGAATAAAACACTTCAGGGTGGTAACTGTAACTGTGCTTCGTGTTGGGCTGCATCACACCACCCTGTCACTGATTGTTTTCCTATGACAGCACACACCATTGTGCTTTATTCCTTACATAAGAGCCAGCAAAAGAACTTACATACACAGGTAACAGGAAAGTGCAGTACGTACAATATACATACAGTACATGTAACCTGATGCAATTAAATTCACTTTCTATATTGATTTAGCCACCTGATAGTCACTGCAGTCCAGGTGGCAAATGCCAAGTATTTTCATTCTGAACTAGACCTGCATCAAATTCTCGGTCAGCAGTAAGGTTTGTGCAGAAGTTTAAAACTGCTTTGCTTCCAAAGCACTCACCATCCAAAAAAATACTATCTAAAAATGTTAAAACCCAGGCTTGTTGGGATATGTGCAATATGTTGCAAATGTGTAGAAAACAGCCTTTAAAATCAAACCTTTCAAACCATTCAATTATAGGTGTCTTCTTATTATTCCGTTATTCATCTTAAACAATATTCAGTAATTATTATCAATCATTTAGTAAATCCAGTGAAACTGAACAGCAAAGTTTTGGCTCCTAGATGTTTAAGCATGTTTTCAAGATGTTTTAAGTTATACGTTTTTGTTGACTGTATTTCATGATATTTCTTTAGTATTTTGATACTAGTGTTACTAACTATATTCTATCTATATCTAAACTAGACTTAAAATAACTTCTAATCTTCTCAGTGGCTGCCAGACGAGGATGAACTCCCTCTGATACACTTCCCTCTCATGATTTCTCCTCTTTGGGAGTTATTCCTCACCTTTTTGCTTTTGATACTGTGGCTGTAAAACTGCATTGAGACCATCTGTATAATAAAAAAGTGTTAATAATACAATTTCTTTTTTAAACTCAAGTACAAATTCTTGAACTTCAAGAAGCATACACCTATGCAATGGATACAAGGCAAAAACACATACACACAACAACAACAACAACAACAAAAAAGCATGACAGTGAGGTGCTGATAGATAGAACTTAGATAGAAAATAGAACTTATATATACTAATCAGGGTGAAATGAGACGTGGGTGATAGTGGTTAGGACATGTGATGTGCCGGGGCTGATGGGAAGTGTAGTTCAGCACCCCTTTGGTGCTACTGTGACAGTAAGTCACACACTGTGTCTCTGCCTCATCCTTTGGATTTTGACACCAGAGCCTGCCCTTTAGCGTAGTGTTTCCCTAAATGTGGGCTTTCTAGAGTGTCCCTGAGGGGCAGATTGGGAAACACTGCCTGAGCTGGATGACTTGATTAATTCAGCCAAATGTAACAAATGAATACAATGTGGCAGCGATGAAACTCCTTTCTGGGGAGGAGAAGTTCTTCTTTTCAAGCGAAGTTGTGTAATTGGCAGGGTTTGGCCTTAATGACAGGAAGTTTAAATCCCCCAAGGTGCCACTGACCATTGACCCTAATTTTTTTTCCAAGATGAAATGAAGCAAAAAGCATTTCATTAAATGTGTATACACATAATATTAATAAGGTTGATTTTTGGGGGAGAATCTATGGACTCCCGTCATACCATAATCACACAGAACATGTCAGGTCGCTTGAGGAGATTTTTTACCAACCATAATGTAGCTCCTTGCACATAAACTTGATTTATGGAATATTTTCCATCCATCTATCCATTTTCAATACTGCTTATCCTATTCCATACCGATAGCCTGGAGCCTCTCCCAGGGAGCTCGGTGCAAAAGATGGGGGTGACACCTCATTGCAGGGAAAAATTGCACACACTCACATACTACAGACAATTTGGAAATGCTAATCAGCCTACAATGCATGTCCTTGGACTGGGGAGGAGACCAGAGTACCTGGAGGAAACCCCTGAAGCACAGGGAGAACATACAAGCTCTGTGCACACAGGGTGGAGGCAGGAGTTGAACCCCCAACCCCAGAGGTGTGAGGCAACCATTAAGCCACCATGCCCCCCATGGAATATTTAAAAAAATAACAATTAAAACTCTTTCACATTGAGCCCATTTTAAACCAAACTCCAGCAGCATTGTGTCCAGTGCGCTCTCAGGTTAATCAAAGTGGCCTTTTACACCTGACACTGGCAGCACATAAGCCTTGTAGGCAAGGTCATGGTTTCTAGCTAGAAACATATATAATATTCATGCAATTTGCAGTAAATGCCCACAATCTAAACAGCACGAGTGATATTTCAGTCTGTAGCCTACTGCAGCAGCAGCACTACTCTACTGTCGGTTAAAATTCCACAGAGTGTAGAAGTGGAAATCTCTTTGGATTGACAAATTTTATGTGACCATATACATATACAATGTGATCATATAAACGACATGTTTATAATATTTACAGATATATATATATTTGCACAATATATTTACTAAACCAGCACAAGAAAACACATAAATGAACGCCCCACATGGGCCCAGACATTTTTGGTGTAAAATTGGCTTCATGCTCAAATGATCATCCAAGCAATGTTCCGATCTAGACTGGATGTAACAGCTGAGATGAAATTTTTCTGTAGCTCACTTTCAACAACAAAGCCCGACTGTGATATGCTGCAGTGCAATGCACAAGCCCAGGCCTCTCATTAGACTCTGAATGCCTGCGGTCGTTATTTAAATATTTAATTATGAATTTTATGAATCACTTTGTATAAGAACTCTTACACAAAGTGATTTAGAAAAGCACTGTTAAATATGTGAATATGTAGAACCCATATGCTAGTCTCAAAGTCTTTTGAGGTCACAAGAATTTTAAGCCCTTAAAATAGGGTTAGTGACCAAAAACGGTTGAGAACGCCTGCTCTAAACCAATGCAATTCATGAAGATCCACCAGCCTGCAGAGCTCAGCAACAATGCACATGGCTCTACTATTCAGATGCTACTGAGGGTTGTGAAGTATATCATGTGTGTTAGATTATGGCAGTAACTAAAGTCTGCTGGAAATTACCTCTCCAGGGCCAAAGAGTGACCATAACTTGACACAGTGAATTTTCACCAATCATTCCTTTCTTATTATGACTCTTCTCAGCTGTGACCCAGAGTGCCTTGTCTCCAGCTTCATAGCACAAATCATGAAACGCAGGGAAGTCCCAACTCTAGGACATGACACACCATGTCCTGGATCACTCCTAAATGGTTCATGTTGGCTTCAGGTTTGACTTGGCATCGCCTGGTCATTATCACCTGTACCTGCTCCATCTTTGTGAAACGGAAGATCATGCGGGTCATGAAGGTGTCCCGCAAAGGACTGATGTGGCTGCAGGTTTGATTTGGGACTGATGTGGCTGTTTAATCAGTTTATCTTGATGTTCAATCAGCTATAAGTTGCTCCTGTTTAGTTGGACTTCTCTCAGATGTCCAGCCAGCAGCCAGCCACAATGGCTATTTGTAGATATCACATCTGTGGTTCTCTTCTCGGAAAAGTTTCCATTCAACACTAGAACTACTGACCTTCCGACAAACCCTTGAAGCCTTTTCTCAAGTTGTGTAGTTGTCCTTGTTATTTCCAACTTTATTACAAGGATGTCAGCCTTTTTTATGACATGTCACAAAATGATGGAACACATACAATCTGTTCTAACAAGATGTCCTTATTTTTAATCCTTCATATGGTGTTGTCTTGCTGACCATGAAACATTGCGCATTACCCATGATGACTGTAAGCACATCACTTCTAACCCTGAGGAATGGCTTCCACTTAATAGCTATAAATGAGCAAAGTTATGACACTCTTTTCTAGAAACTCCTCAGTTGTACATTTTCGATCAGCAAACATTGTCTTTCTCATCAATCTCTTGTTAGAGAGTTTTAACTATTTGTGGAAAAGCCTTAAATAATTGAATATGCAATGGCCAATGACCATCACCTGTCTCCCACCTGTTAAGGTGCCCTCATTCTCCTTCCTTTTTTATTCTAATTTGAATTTAATTATATTTGCACACCACTTTTAACAACAGACATTTGACAAAGAGAAATCTGGATGAGCAAGCCAGAGGCAAGGAATATCTCCCAGAGATGACATGAAGAAAGAAACCTTCAGAGACACCAGATAAATCAGGAATAAGAGTCATAAGATAAGTGTGCTTTACCTCCAAAATCTTTAGTAGAAAAACATGCATGTGAAAAGCTAATACCTTGAGGAGCTTAATTTCAGCTCAAATCAAGTACATCAGGCTCCAGCCTGATGTGGATTATCTGTGGATCATGTGCCGAACACAATGGAGCGTGTGTTCATGCATTTGAGCCGGAACACACACTCACATTTATTTCAAATCCAGTGACGTCTCTGGCTGCCAAAGTCATGGCCACATTCATCATTCTAGCTTCATTTTCTTTGTCACAAGTGGCATTTTTTGAAAACAAAATGAAGCTCAAGGTTAGCGTTCTACTCTGGCTAGAAATACAAATTTCTCTCTTTATCAGATTGCTGCGTTGTCATCATGTTACCTACATATAGCGATGTTATGTCTAATGGAAAAAGGGAATTTTTTTTTTTTTTTACTATTTTACTACTTTATTGTGGTTTAGCATCTGGCAATGATTTTATTTCCCATTAAACACTGACTGGTGCATTAAATCTGAATAAACAATCCAGTGTGTGAATAGTTTTCTACTATGCCAGACCTCAGGGTGCATTAGTTCGACCACAGCTGGAGATCAAATTTTCCTTTTAAATGAATTTTCAACTCACACCAAGGCAGCACTAAATCACAGCTAAACTGTAGTGGCAAAGAATCAATCATTATTTAGAGAAACATGCAGTGGTGGGTTACTCTATTGAACATCTGGGAGCAAAGATAAGGTCTATAGACCAGTCAGAGATAATTTTGGTGCCTCTGTATTTTTGGCATTTTAAGATTAATTATCTGTAACATTTTAACATTAATATGAGTAAGCCAGGCTTTGGAGTAAGACAGACTAACAGCATCGCTGTTAATAAATTATGTTCACTCCTTAAAAAAATTAAACTCAAGCTTTTCCACACCTGGGATGTTGCAGCGCTGTCAAGTAATTCCACATCAGGCTGCATTCTATGTTCACCATGTTATCAGTGATACATAAATGAATCAGTGCAGCTGGCATTCAATATGGCAGAGAGTACATGCAACCCGAACTGCATTACAGGTCTAGCAGAAGAGTCACACTGAGTCTCCTGCACAATGCCGACCAGCTAAAGAGCACACTGAAGCTACGGGTTCTGCTTCATTTCCTCTCTCATGTAAACGCTGAACTTTTAAAACTCTCTCTCACACACACACACACACACACACAAACTGAGTTTCACTAACATGATCAAATATAGATACAAAGTGAGACTGTGTAGATGTGAGAAATAATAATAATAATAATAATAATAATAATTATTATTATTATTATTATTATTATTATTATTATTATTACTATTATTATTATTGTCCAACATTTTAAGCTAAAATCAAGAAAATGGCAATTATTATTTAATGTTTAACTTGAGAGCAAAAATTCAGGTCAAATGTGATTTTCGTGTGTTTAACTTAGTTAAAGTAAATTAAGTACATTCAGTTTGCTATAATAATAATAATAATAATAATAATAATAATAATAATAACAAAGCAATCTGTGCACAACAAAGATTAATACTAATTAATACAAATTAATAAAATAATTACGATTATTAAAGTGTTGTTTAACAGATTTGTTTTTCTTCTTCCTGTTGGTGTTTTTGTTGTTATTATTATTATTATTATTATTATTATTATTATAACAATTTCATCTAGGGATCAATAAGTATTTATCTGTCTGTCTGTCTGTCTGTCTATCTATCTATCTATCTATCTTATTAGTATTATTATTATTAATATTATTAATAATAAAGAAATTTTTTTTTATTCCTCACACACACACACACACACACACACAGTGCATAGTCTTACCTCTGACTGTGGAGATGAACACGAGGAGAGACAGCACCAGTGAAATAATATCCAAGCAGAGGGAATATCCGGCGTGCGGACTGACTGAGCTCATGGTGGCTGTGTGCACAGAGCCCCACTCACACCTCAGCTTCACACACACCTCCTGCGCGTCTCACCAAACACCCAGAGTCTTCTTTCAGCCCCATGCCATGAGCCACACGCAGCATGTCCTGGAGAGAGTACTGACACCACAGCCACACAAGTGACTGACTGACTCTGAACACCTCGCTCGGGGTGCACACACACACACACACACACACGCACGCACGCGCGCGAGCACACACTCACACACACGCACACACTCGCACACCCACACACACACGCACGCACATACGCGCGCACACGCAGTCGTGAGACGCGTCTATCCTGAGCTTTACGGTAATTAAGTAACGTCAACAGCGCAGGGATGAGAGGAGACATACGGCAAAGTGTCAAACGCACTCCACTCTATTATTTTTCTAATTACTTTTCCCAACGAGAGTAAATTTCCCATTAATTATCTCCATAATAACTTCAGCAAATCCGTAAATAAAGCGTCTGAAGTGACAAACCCATCAGAGAAGAGGCTGGAGAGAGACAGACTGTTTATTGCTGCTATAACTTCAGTGATAACTAACTTGCCTTGACACTTTCCACAACACTGTTACTGTGCACAATGCCATTCAATAATAACTTAAACACTGTCAGAGTTGCCAAAATTGCTGAGGTATAAGTGGAACAATACACGCCACTGCTGCCATACAAAAATAATACACTTCATATGAAGCTTGTATCACCCCAGCGTGGATTATTTTCATATAACCGCATGGCCTGTCATTCTTCATTCCGTAAATATCTTATTTCAGTACAGAGTTCTGGACAGTTAAGTAGAGGGTGCGCACTGGTGACAATCTGCCCCATCAGTGGGTAAGATGTCACACCGGATTTTTCAACACATACAAAGTCAATGTAAATACTGAATTTGTTAAAATGTCAAATTCAAAACCAAACATATATAGTATAATATATAGTATATAATATATAAGTATAATATATAGTGTACTATACGCAATGTATAATTTTATAATCATCAGTTTACAATCACATTTAATACCAGACACAATCATCATTATACCAGGGCAAGTTGTCACATGTGGCAACAAGGCCTTTGTGACAGCTTGCCCCAAGCTGATGTGTGTTAATGCTGGCTATACAGTATAGCACGTCTAACTTAACACTGGACTGCAGTTAAAGTATCAAAAGTCACTTTATTCTCTCCTCTACTCCCTGGAAAAATAGAATTTGTACTATTCATACCTAGCAAAGATTTATTACGTAAAATGATCTTTAATGATATTTTGAAGGTCAAAAATAAGAAAATTGTGCCTCAGATGAAAGTCACTTTGAGTACAAGTAATCAGGATAATGACCATAAAACACAACCTCGCACAAAACAGTTGTTTAATTTTTGAGTGCCTGTTAGTGTTGTGAGTTTTGAGTTAGCGCTGGCGTTGGAGTGGTGTTGGAGGAATGAGCTGTGAGACAGCTTAACCAATCAGGAAGAAATACTGTTTGCAAACTTTACACACTTTACACAGGAGCCTGTCCTGCTGTGTGCCTGCACATTAAACACACTCAAACATATTAAATAAAACATGCAGACGGATTAAACATCAGCAACAGGTGATTATGTTGTTCAGTAAGATAAAGTAGATAAAGTAAACTCCTCCTCTTTACTACACTAAACCAATCACAATCATAATTTCGAGAAAGCTGATGTTGGTACTGCAGTTGCAAAGACAACCAGAGACAATATTCAGTTATCTGGAATAACAACAGTGGAAATGTAGCTCTCCATAAAATACTGCGAATTATGTCATCAAGTCATTTTCCTCCTACACTATTAGTGTTTTCTTCACAATTTAAAACATTTTTTTTTTTTTTTGGAACAACATGTTTTAGAATATTCACTGGAAGAGTATCTGGCTGCTGTCTGATAAACTATTTTTAAAAAATTCACAGTTGTTCTGGACTGATATTTTTAATGATTGAATATATAGGTTTTTTTTTTTACAATAACACCTTGTTGATGTTGCACATTCTGAGTAAAAAGATGTATTTTTTCTATTCTGAACACATTTCTGTATGTAAAACTTGTAGTGTTTAATTATAATCCAGGGCTTAATTTTCCCTGCTTTTCTTAGCCTACTGCAGTTATGACCAGTCATTCTTTATGATCTGATCTGTAGTTATAGTTCAATTTCAATTCAATTCAATTTTATTTGTATAGCGCTTTTAAAAATGGACATTGTCACAAAGCAGCTTTACAGAAATAAATGGATTATCCCTAATGAGCAAGCCAGTGGCGACGGTGGCAAGGAAAAACTCCCTGAGATGATATGAGGAAGAAACGTTGAGAGGAACCAGGCTCAAAAGGGAACCCATCCTCATCTGGGTGCAACAGATAGTG
>CM075016.1:18920232-18948095 GCA_037576675.1 Pangasius sanitwongsei | reverse complement strand
ATCCCCAAACCATCTCCACAGCCCCCAGGTGGCACCATCCCCAGCAATCCAAACAGTTCTTCAGGCCGTCCATATGGAGCCCCAGCAGCAGCGAGTGAAGTCAACCGATGAGAACTCCAACCAGAAGTAGGGCATCAGGATGGGTCAGGCAGCGAGGAGGAGCAGAAGGGACATCAGGATGAGTCAGACAGCGAGGAGGAGCAGAAGGGACATCAGGATGGGTCAGGCAGCGAATAGTTAATATTATTCATGTGATACATGTTGGTTAATCATTTAAAAAGGGAATTTTACTAAAAAAAAAAAAAGTGACAGAAAGAACTGCAGTCAAGTATCAGGCCTCTTCGCCGACAGACTCCAGAGGGGCTTTGAACTCATGCCCTTTCACCCTAATGCAGCATAAGTGCTCTCTTGGCTGGTGTTTATAATAATTATAATTTATATGGCCTTCTGGGGGCTCCCTGAGAAAAGATGAGTGCACCTGAGACTGGAGACTCAACCCGAGCACCGTCGTTAGACAAGATCCTCTTCAGTGAGGCACAGCTGACTCAGGAATTGCTTTGGGTTGGCTTTGGTCCTGAGAACTTGGCTAGCGGGAGTTTCTTGTGATGCAGGAGTGGCTTATCATCACCTCTGCAGCTCCAGATTAGAGCAAACCAAATCCAGTAAGACCTTGCATCACAAAACAGAGTTCAGCTTCTTGAATGGTTTATTTATGGAAGCAATGCTAAACAATATTTTTACTATCATTTCTAAAAATGTTATTTGCTTTTGCTAAGAATCAAGTACAACTTATAAATATAGGCTTCTATTTAGTGTATGAAGCATACAGTTGTGACTATATGAAACTGCTACATTATGTACCTTCTAGTCACCCCTTTCTAGTAATATTTGATGATTTTAGTATTTTGAACTGAGCATCACAGCTCCAGGGTGCATGGTTCAATCTGGAGCTTCGGTTACTGTCCATGCTGTCCCCGTGTCTGCGTGGGATTTCTCTGGGTTCTTTGGTTTCCTCCCATCTCCAAACAAAACATCCTGGTAGGTGGATTGTTGACTATATATTACCCTCTATATGTGTGTGTGTGTGTGCATGGTGTCCTGCTATGGACTGGCCTCTTAGGCAGGGTGCATTCCTGCCTTGTGTCCAGTGTAGATTATACATTTCTGTGCTTGGGCTTGACAAGAAGTCAGTAGTAGCAGCAATTCTCTTCCATCTAAATGTTACAGGAAACTGAAAAATGTACCTTAGCTAATCATTCTAAGCAACAGCTATTAGCAATGGCTAAACAGTTTGCTAGTGAGCTCATTTTTTTTCCTGGATATTGCAGCTATCATTTAGGTGGGGGTTAAAGTTGCTGTACTTTTCTGATGCATGCTCAAAAGCAGCATCTCTGGTCAAAGTGAAAAAACTTCATATTTTAATAATGTTCTCTGCAAGGGGCTTTATCTGAATATCTGTACCGCTAGCCATATGACAGAACACGAAGCTTGCGTGACAGAAAGAGAAACATTGTATTTTATTGTTTTTATGTTATTTTATGTGGTTAGTTTTGGCTGTATTTTATGTGAGCATCCCTGTGCAGGCTACATCCATGGTTTACAGTGAAAACTCTAAGATAAAAAATAAGCTTTTATATTACCCTTCAAGGTCCATCTTCCCCTCTGCCAAGTTGTATGAGCCACTGTAATATTTTTACAGATTTTTTTTAATATAACAATTGTATAGAGATTGATTTCACATTGCTTCAGTGGTGAATCCAGAAAATAAAATTCAGTGCATGATCTGTACAATTATATTGATAAGTGTGACATGTTTATGTAATTTGGGTGGATATCAGACAGTATTATTATCATTTAATTATTTAAGGCATAATACACCATCAGCAAATCTTGTCTTAGTAATAATTTTAAAAGGCATATGAAATAACAGGTATGATATTTGAAACGTCTGACAATGTCACTCAAAATGATTAAATGGGGGTGGGATGGAGTAGGGGGAAAACAAACAAACAAACAAATAAATAAAATAAAAAAACTTTATTTTACTACTGCACTTAATTGGCTGTCACCTCAATATCCCTATTCTGAGGGTATAGGTAGTTGGGCAGTAATTTCAAATGGAAAAATCTGTAAACCTGATTGGCTAATATTATTTCAATTGGTAGCAAAAAAACAAAACAAACAATGTTGCTTTATGAACAGCATTATAGCACAACTACTGTCTAAAACAATGTTATTTGACATGAACAGCTGCAGGCGGGAACAGGGGGCTTAGTGGCTAGCACTGTTGTCTCGCACCTCCAGGGCTGAGGGTTTGATTCCCGCCACTGCCCTATGTGCGTGGAGTTTGCATGCTCTCCCCGTGCTCCAGGGGGTTTCCTCCCCCAGTCCAAAGACATGCGTTATAGACAGATTGGCATTTCCAAATCATCAATGGCTGTGTGTGTATGTGCAATTATATCCTGTGATGGGTTGGCACCCCATCCAGTGTGTCACCTGCCTTGTGCCCTGAGTCCCCTGGGAAAGGCTCCAGGCTTCCCCTTGACTCTGTGTAGGATAAGTAATATGTAGAATGGATGGATAAACAGCTGCACTGTTTTATGTTAACCACCAGAATAAATATTTGGAACTGTCCTAAAATATTTCAGGAATATTATAACCCAAAAACAACCCAAGCTACATCTCTTCATTGAAAATAGTAACAGCCATTAGATAGAAGCAGATGGATGTACTATAGGCATCAGCAGGTAGAAGTTGAATGTCAGGCAAACAGAGCGATGCAGGGAAATCAACATCAACATTTAAGGACAAAAGAAAAAGTGAAAAGATAACAAACTGAGAAGCCAAATGCACAGACACACAGCCTGAAATGACAAGACATTGTAAAGACAGATGGCAAATTATCTGGTATGAATACACAGAAGTAAATGAGGCTTAACAAGAAACAGGTGACTTCAATAGGCAGGTGAGTGAGAGCGAGATAATGTCTGGACAGGATTGGACTGTGAATTGGTGCTGGCTTCTGGACTGGCAGTGGGTTCAGATGTGGCAATATCAGTGGAGTTGCACTAAAACAATTGAAATGCTGGATTTGTTTAAGCTCAGCTATTGCACTGCACTTTGCATCACTTTAAATGTAGGCAGACCCAAACAGTACACATATCATTGCTTTTTAGTCCAAAAAATTCAGCATATGTTCCACAATGAAACTCAATAACTGTCCAGTCACAAGTGCTTTACTGAATTTAGGGCATGACAGAGAATCTAATAAAAGGATTGCTCAGGATGCAGCAGATACTTATTGTGGCCTGCACTGGGGGATGAACTGAAATGTTTTGTGCATTAGGGAAAAAGACTGTGAAGAAATCTCTCAAAATAGATCATAAAACACTGTATTTCTCCAAAACGTCACTTTTGGCTAAATTACTGTTTGAATAATTAGCTTCTTATGAACCTTGTTATTCTAACAACCAATCAATGATGACATAAAACAAATTCTAACTACTGTGAAGAACCTCCTGTCCTAAAGACCTCCTAAAGAACTCTTTAAGGTTCTAGATTTAAACAGTTTTTTTAAAAAATTTTTTTGTAAAGGCCAACCTGAAATAGCATGGTATGTGTTTCTGTGAGGTGAACACTGTACACTCTTAGAAGAAAAAAAAGGTTCAATAGTGCATTACCAGAATTCTTCTCCTGGGAACTCTAAAACACAGGAATCCACCCTAAATAGGAAGCCAGTCCATCTGAAAGCACCATTTCCACTCAAATGCAAACCTAGGGCCAATTTAGAGTAGCCAATCCACCTACATGCATGTTTTTCGGTGCACAGGGTTGTGGGGGAGCCTGGAGCCTATACCAGGGTCACAAGGTGGGGGACACTCTGGGGTGCCAACCCCTCGCAGGACACAATCACACACCCATCCATACACTACAGACAATTTGGAAATGCCAATCAGCCTACAATGCATGTCTTTGGACTGGGGGAGTCAAGCCACAGTGCTTACAGTGGTGCAGCCCAGGTTCGTGTCCCGGCCAGGGAACCAACCTCAGCCACTGGGGTTGTATGTAACAGTGTGCTTTTTAAAATGTACTAGGCTTTTACATATTCAGTATTTTTAACATATTAACTTTTAATATACATTTTGAACATTGTAACATTCATGTATAATATTACATTGCTGAACAATGTAATTTAAAATTACACACTGTTTTGCATTGTAGCCTAGTGCAAGTCAAAATCTAACTGGATCCAGCATGTAAGCCCACGAAGTAAGGAAGCATATGAAAAACAACATTTAAGACAATTCAATATATGTTGTTCTTCCTCTTTCAGCTGCTCCCATTAGGGGTCATCACAGCAGCTCATTGTTCTGCATATTTGATTTGGCACAGTTTTACACCAGATGCCTTTCCTGACACGACCCTCCCCAATTTTATCCGGGCTTGGGACCGGCACTGAGAGCACACTGTTGCATACAACCCCAGTGGCTGAGGTTGGTTCCTTGGCCGGGACTCAAACCTGGGCTGCAGCAGTGAGAGTTATGCAGTTTCATCCAAAACTGCTGAAAAAAATGTGTTTTGACCAAAATTGGGTTTTTGTGCCTATCACATACTTTGACAGCTCTACATCATGAAAACATAAATATACAGTATTTCACTGTAATGATCTAGAAACTTTCTTAACTTTCTTAACTCATCTAGATGCAACTGCAAAGATGGCATTAGGTAAATAAAGAATCTGTTTAACAAATGAGGCTGGAAAAGTGGTCACTCTGCCTGAAGATGTTTTATACGGACTCTCCAGTACGTGCCATATTTAAATATTTGCAATACATTATTCATGACTTACAGAACATACAGTCCGCAGATTATTGTATTTTATTCCCTCCCAACTGGAAGGAACTGGCAAACTCAACTGTGAATGTCTAAACAAGTATCCGCCTTTCCTGGGTATGGTGTAGTATGCTATTTGTAAAACAAAGCCAAAAGCATGTATGTTGCAACAGCACTAAAATGGTTCAGGTGGATGCCAAGAACAAGAATATGAGGCTACAGTGTGCAATGAAACTAGACAGTTAAAGATTGGAAAAACATCACCTGGTCTTTTACCAATGTTCAACTGTCCATTTTTGGTGAGCCTGTTCCCAGTGTATCCTCAGATTCCTGTTCCTGACTGACAGGTGTGGAACCTGATGTGATCTTCTGCTGTTCTGCCTCAAGGTTGTTTGTTCTAAGATGCTTTTCTGCACACCATGTTTGCAAAGAGTGCTGAACAGGTGTACAGGTGTTCCTATTTAAGTGGCTAAGGCAAAATTTCCAGAAAAACATGATGTGTCAGACAAGTCCTTCATCAGTTTTGCAAGCAGTGTTATAAGTTTGTATAGTAAATAGGAAGCCATTTTGGATTGACTGTACTGTATGTTAGAGCCTTAAACAAAAAAGATTTTACGTGGATCCTGGGTGACCTAAGAAATGTAAAAATCCTTCTAAAAAATGCATCTCAACTTCTGCTGCTCTGCTTCTCTATTTCCTTGATCCCTAAGTCCCCCCCTTTCCCCTCGTTTTTTGGCATTGAGGAGAGGGTGGGTGAGTGAATACAAAAGATGTCTGAAGGTTGTTGGTTTCTGTACTGAAACGATTGGAGACTTCTGCCTCCTGCATGTTTTTTTTTAGAATGTATCTCACATCCACAAGTTTTTCTGTTTATGAGAAGATATTTAGTCTTTAATCTCCCTTGACACATGCAGAAACCCATGGGGTACACAGTCTACAGCAGAAATAAGAGGGAAAATATGTTCTGAATATAGACTCTAATTCAGGTCAGAAAGGGCTTTGCATGCGAGATATTTTCCATTTTCTAACTTAGCCAAGGAAATAGAGAACATCGTCAAATTTGCAAGTTTATGACCCAACTATTTCCAGAGTATTTAGGTCTTAAATATAACAGATTTTCATTAATGGTGCCGAATTTGGACAAACTGAGAGACAGATGGGGAGAGATACTGTATATCACACACAATGGAATCTTAAGCTACATAATAGTCCTGTAACTAAACTTACAACATAATTTACATTCACTGTAACTATACACGCAGCACAAAGAGAGCTAATTTAAATATGTAGCTGACGCACATTCTCATCATCTGCTTGTCAGTGGATAATTTACTCTTATTGTATGCTGCTGCTTTCACTAGCTGAAAGGCGACATTTTTTAAAATTGCAGTTGCTTATAAGTACAGATCTAAAAGATGACGATACAGGTACCTTAAGAGAACTAATTTCCATGAGTAGAAAATGTCAGTTGGGTGGCATGGCGGCAGAGCGGGTAGTGTCGCTGCCTCACGGCTCCAGGGTCCTTGGTTTGTCCCTGAACGCGGCTTACTGTCTGTGTGGAGCTTCACATGCTCTCCATGTATCTGTATAGGTTTTCTCCAGGTTCTCCGGTTTCCTTCCACCTCCCAAAAACATGCCAATAGGTGCGTTGTCTATGTTAAAGTGTGTGTGAGTGTGATGTACAGGCATCCCTTCCAGGGTGTATTCCTGTCTCTTGCCCAGTGTTCCGGGGATATGGTCCAGATCCGCAGCAATCCTGATCAGGATAAAGCATTTAATGAAGATGAATGAATACATTTTGTGAGTTTACAGCAAATCTGCTTCCATAGAAATGGACATACAGTGTATCTTGTTTACTGGTGTGGTATGCCATATTACTGAGCATGTCCATGTGCCATGTGGGAGGGATAAAATTACCTCTCCCCTGTCAATCGGAGTGACACTGACAAATCATCAACTGTGTTTTTTTTGTCCAATGCAGCAATACCCAGCCAAACTTAGCTAATATATGTCCCATTGGGAAGCAGACGCATGGTAAAATCATTCATGAAACATTGAAGTGAGTTCAACAATTGCACAACACTTCACTTCCATGATCTGGATATCTTCCTTGTCTTGCAGCAGTAGAGATTGACTAAGATCAATTCCCCGTACCCTTATTTCCTCAGAAATCTGTTATGATATCAACAAAGGATATAATTTGGATCATATTATTCACATTTATATGACAGTGCTGTTAAATTCTCGAATCTGATTGGTCAGAAAGTGTTGATTCATTTTCTATAACAGCAGCTCAGACAATAGTGCTGGCTGTAATTCAAATCACGGGTTAATGTTAAAGCCCTCGTTCTAATGTTACGGTTTCTATAGTAACAGCTTACACAGGGACTTGTATGGTGGACGCTTTGCAGTTTCTCTGTAAAATGACAAGTTGCTTTTTTGTCTTAATTAATTTCAAGAGGCTGGTGAGGGAAGGACAGTTTATAGCTGCTTTATTGTAAGTGATGACTGGAAATTACTTGTTTCGCAGATGTTTCACAACATTAAAATGTGTCATTCTTTAATAAAAATAAATAATAATAATAATAAAATAATTTAAAAATAATTATTTTGGCAGATTGCTGTGGTATAAGAGAAATAAACACTTCAGAACCTTCTGTAATTGAAAAAAAAATCAAAATTGTGATGGTAACAGTAACTCAGGCATAAATCATGTCATTCATCACTGATTATTTTCCTATAACAATACTCCCTGTCTTGTTTTATTGTTTATATATCTGGCAAACTGTATACACCTATATATTTACTGGCACTTGCTGGGATTTTCAACACTGTGTACACTTACTGCAACTACCTTGTTGGTCCACCATGCATGTGTACATGCGTACAATTAGATATTATATATCTAATATTATAAATCTATTATTTTATCTAATTTGTGATAGTATTATGGTGGTCCCTTTCCACTGACAGACAGGGTAGAGCAGGGGTTTCCAAACATTTTGGAGCCAGAAACAGCTTTACTAACTGTAAACTAAATTTCACAGACTCCCAATATTTAAATATTGTATAGAACTTTTAACCATGGACACTATCACAAAGCAGCTTTACAGAAATATAAAAATTCAGAATATAAATTTTAAATTTATGAATTTATCCCTAATGAGAAAGCCAGAGGCAATAGTGGCAAGGAAAAACTCCCTGAGACAATATGAGGAAGAAACCTTGCCAAGAACCAGACTCCAAAGGGAATCCATCCTCATCTGGGTGACACCGGATAGTGCAATTAGAAATTTATAACTTTTATTACTTTTTATTCCTGAACTTTTCACTGACAGAACACATTAGGCTCAGGTTGACATTATTTATAGGCTACTTGTTTTTGAGTTGTTGAGGTTTGATTTAAAGTGACCAGTCAGACAAGCTAATAACTAAAAGAACTCAATGATACATATAATACGGTATACTTTGGTGTACTGTGAATTCACTATTCATTTTGATTTTTTTTCCCAGATGGGTCTATTCATAAATATTCCTCTCTGAGGAGTTCTGGGACAGTGTGAGCGGTTTGTGGCAACCCACGGCAGCTGAGCCAAGCTAAACTTTGGAAGGAACAAGAATGTTATGATCATGAACCTCTCAAAAAAGCACAGTGTCACCATCTTAAGAGATCCATCATGTGTGGAGATTCAGAGTGAAATCTTTTCTGTGTTTAAGTAATAATATTGACACAGTGCTGTGGTTTCCTGTAAGTGTTTTGAGAGGGTTTAAAGCTAAAAAAAAAATATATATGTTTAAAAATACTAAAGATTCCTTTCATTGTATAAATCAGAATACAGTGATTACAGGGAGATAATCTAGGCTCATCTGGCACAGTTGGACTTTCAGCTTCTGGTCCTGGAGCTGCTCTGATAAAGAGCTAAATAAACACATCTGAACAGAATGCTTTGTCTTGTGATGAATTATTCAGCATGAACAACATATTAATAAATAATTACAATGCTTCATCTTTCAGTAGTACCTCAACAAATCTAAACACTAGATATAGCTTTGGATATTAAACATTATGTACATTATGTACTGTATGTGACACAGCAGTGTGTTGTTTATAACCAGGCTCTGAATACAAAAGAAGTAAGAAGTCTCGGTATGATTTGTTTTGCTTAATGCACCTGCATTTTTCAAAAAAAAATCACTTTTGGTTTTGCTCCTACCGCAGCCTCTTGATTTGAATGAAGGCATTTTGTGAAACAGATACAGACATTTGAACAGGTGTGATTCAAAATGCCAAACCTAAAGACCATTATTAAATACCTTATGCACCAAACTGGTCCTGTGATGGACTGGCATCCCATCCAGGGTGTATACCTGCCTCGTGTGAATATACCAAACTGAACTGAAGAACAATTAAAATATGGTATGCTATATCTTAATTGTCTAAAATACTAAATATAAACAGCTTCTGTGTGCAAAGTGACAGTCACTGTACTTCCTATAGTTCACCCTTCGATGAAAAATCCATTCAATGATGACCTGATCTCCATGTGACCTTCAATGGCATTCAGGATTTACTTTTTAGATGTTTTTAGCTTAAACTTCTTTCATCGACATGCTGGTCTATTTTCACTTTGAGTAACGATTTCCTTGAATACCCACAATGCCATCTGACTACCTTCTGATAGTGGTACAGTGAGAATTCATCTCTACCTAAAGAGAGCAATGCAGCAGCGCTTTAGCTTTTTAGTCTCTCCAGCTCCCTTACCTCTTCATCTGTACACTGCTCAAACAAATCAGCTTCCAAAGCTTTACCATCCATGCTAATACCGCCGTCAGCACCGTCACGCTTGCCATCTTGGAGATTGCTAACTAGCCAGGCTGAGTCTCTGCCATAACTCAATGCAACTGCACCATGGTGGATTTGCATTCTGGGATTTGTGTCCAGAGTTTGTTCTCTCCACTACTTACTATTGTTATTTTTTTACACTCACTAATTACATTTCAATACAGGTTTCAGGGCGGAGGTTTATTTTCAATTAAGGCTGACATTCTGCAGTTTATCTTCATAGCCTGTGTGTGTGCTGCAGTACAGAACCAAAACAACATCTTTTTTTTTTTTTTTTATCACTTTGCAAATACATTGCAATATGAACCCATGCAGAAGACACTGGGTAGAAATTATAGCCGTTTTCATACACAGCGCTCCCATTTGACATTTTACAGCACCTGACCTAATTAGAAATGTGCTGCTTAATTGTTTGTAATTAATCAGACAACAGATGACATTGAGTGTAACTCAACAGGTGAAGTTCTGCAAGGCTCCGAGGACTGCCAGAGGGCCACTGCTGAGCCAGTAATGATGTATCTCACTCATAAGGTGCTTTGGGTCAAAATCCTACCAAATTTAAATGAAAATGAGATTGTGCATAAGAGTCCTTTATTGAAGTTATTGAAGTTATTGAAGTGTTGTTTTTATTTAAAGTCTCTTGTGGTGGTCCAACAGTGCTGTCAATGCCAGTAAAGTAGTCCAAAAATCTAATTATGATAAATCAATTACAGGCATAGCAAAGCATGTGTGCTTCAATCTCCCATTTGGCGGTTGAGGAAGTGTATGCACATTTCAGATGCTGGTCTCTAACAGCTGCTCTACTAAGCTGAATCGAAAACACTACTTAGCTTTCTTTCCTTAGGCAAAACTAAATGATGTGAAATCCATTAAATAAAGCATCTATTAAAAATAGCATTTTTGAATGCAAATATTACATTTTAGGAAGTGAAAATATCTCGAATATGGGCAAAATGATCTAATATTGCTTATTATGAGATTATTACAAATCAAATATTATATTATCCAGTCTGTTTTTTTTAAGATGCTTTTACTCATTTTACATTTACATTTAATGGCCAAAAATTTTATTTTAAGTGACTATTTCAATCTTGAAATTAGTAAGAAATATCTAGAAATATCTAGAAATAGGTTTAATAATCATATCATTCGTTTGTAATAATCTTATAGTAGGATATACTATATACATTTTACTATAATTTATGCCAATATTATTTTTTGTGTTCAATTCTTTTTTTACGTTTTCAGCATGAAAATGAAAATCCTTCATCTTACAAAAACATTACTCTGACCAATCAACCATGTTTTACTCATCAGACTTTTTTTCTCTCACACATAACCCCCCCAGACCCCCCCCCCCCCAACACCCACCCCCATATCCATGACCTTGAAACACCACTGAAGCAAGGCTTTACAATTAGTCAGAAGATCAAGCATATTCAGATAAAACAAGGTAGTGAAATAATCGATCACTGCTTCTTAATGTGTTAGAGTACAGGAAACAATCATTTTGGACACTGGCCAAAAGCCCAATTTGTATTATTATATATTAGGGAAGTGAAAGAGGGCTGTAGTGAGGATGAAATATTACTGATCAATTTGAATTTACTGCAGGACATTTTAATTCAGCTCATTTTTTTTCTATAATATATAGCAGACAACGTGTGTCTTAAATATTCCATATTGTGAGAAATGTACTTGGCTGGGAAGGTCTAATAGCTCTAGGGTTCTGATGATATACCAGTGTACAGTACCATGATATGAATCATATATCGGTACAGATGTTGACAGTGGTTTTAAATGTAATAAGGGGTTCATATATTTACAGATCTATTTAGAGACAAGATCAATTTTCTTAACACTTTCACAATTTATCACGTAACAAAAAATACATCAGTTGTCCTAAAGAGATAATTTAATATTTTATCCACCAGGTTAGTGTTATATGTCTTCAGGGTTGGTATAAATGGACTAGAAAGACTGAGCCCTCTCTGTATTTTACAGACAAAAGACATCATTACTGTATACTCCCAAGTGGCACAAAACAGAAAAGCCTTTTCCCTTTTGTCAGAAGATCGTAAGCTTGAATCCTGATGATGCCACAGCCATCTGTGTGAAGCAGCGATGCTAGCTAATAAAGTGCACCTGTGAACTCATGTATGTGGAAGAGGGCAGATAGCGCATTCCTCCATGTGTGTTATGCTGCCCTTTGATGCAGCATGAGCAGCAGTTTCGAAAAGATCCGGTTGGCTGGCTTCATGTCTCTCAAAGGAAGCATGTGTTAGCGTTCTCCCTTCCCAGTTGGTAGCTGTCATATGATAGGTGCGAGCTGGCTGGTAGGTGAGACTTGTCAGGTGATCAGTTGGGGAGAAAAGCTGCATATCTGCCTTTTAAATGTGTGTGTAATATTTTGCCCAACCGCATTCTTATTATGCCATGATATTTCATGATATAATGTATTGCTCAACACTAATACTTTCTTCTCTTAGCTGAACCAATGTACATAGATTCTTCACCTTGGAAAAACAACAGCTTAACTACTGCATACTTAATGTGTATTGGTGAAAATATCCATTAACTGAATTCTAAGATTACCCTGAGAATCCTAACGTGTGTTAAAGCTCAAAAGTATTGTCAAGGAAATTAATTCCATGCATTAAAAGTTTTTATGTCCACTGCACCCAAGGCACCGAAGTCCTTCTGAACCCCACACAGCACTACTTGAGTCCAAAATCTCAGCATGGTGTTAAAATAGGATATGAGATGAGTGGAAGCGAGGCGCTTAGGGGTATAAAGATTCAACTATTTGAATCAGTGCCTAGGTCTCAATGGCTGCAGTGATTTACTGTGTAATGAGCAAAAATTTTTGTCTGTGACTCAATATACGGGTAGAAACTTTCCAGGTCGACCCGTATACTATTCTGGCAAATGTCTACGTGTTGATGTGAAGTTCCATCGAGACAAATACAAATGCAGGTATTTGAGGACAAGCTCGGCTGGATTCTAATCAAAATGTTCTTCTGTTTTGGATATTACAGCTTGTTCAGTTTGTTGCTGTGGTGTGTTCTTCCCACCATTTATTTTGCCATGTCTCATTAATTTCTAAGGGTGAGAAGCCACTTTGATTACATGTATGCATAGTGAAATCAAGGCAAAACAGACACACAAATTTAATGCTTTTAATGATTTATTCCGCTCTTGTTCAGTGGAAAGTGGAACTATCAGGTCCAGTGAAGGAGGTGTGAACTCCCAATTCTCAAGCTAACAATGTACTTTTTTTTTTTTTTTTGGCAAAATCACTGTTTGCACCTAAATTGCATCTAAAAAGTTCAATCATATGGTATTGATTTTTTTGGCTCATTAATTGTGACTGATTTTTCATAGATCAGATCACATATTGAAATGGAAACAGAAACACAGCCCTAGAAAAACAGGATGGCTGGCTACAAAATCTGGACCTTAGGTTATTTTTTTTTTCTGGTGATAGAAAAATGTATAAGTGTACATAGGAGTCTGGCTGGAAGTTAAAAGCAGTAATTTGGGGGATTGTGGAAATGATTCCATCCACAAGACCATTGAATTATCACAAATGACATATTTATAGTGTATGAATGTTAAACCCAAAGTCACGGTGTGACACAAAAGTCCCCCAGCAGAAGTCAATAACTCATGTTTTGTGTGTCCAGCTTTGGACGGATGATACAAAACAACTGTCTTATTTAAGATGGACTATGCATAAGTGATTGATTAAGCACCATTGAGAATTCACGTGCACAGCGTGTAGAATGTTTTCTGCAGATATTTTCCGGTATAAAGTGCTCCCTTTTATCCTCTGTTTTTTTTTTTTAACATCAGGAGCTCTTCTTCTGCAATTAAGCTCTTTTGCAGTATTTTGCACTGTCAGTAGGGTCACTAAAAACCCTTTAGACTGCGCTTATTAAAGAGGCTGCAAAAACACTGAAACATTGATTTCATTTTTATCACCTACACTACTGTTTGAAAGTTTGGAATGTGCCCTCAGTAATATAAAATCCATTTTTGTTGAGGGACATTGGTCATTATTCATTGAAACACATGAACAAGGGCATACCTAAGCCCCCGGAATGATGTATGAACGTATCTGCGTCTGATTCATGAAACTGGCATAGAATATCAAAGCAAGGGGAGATTTTTGAATTTGTGAATCAGCTTCAACTGCATGGAAACAATTTCCCACGCACTAGTCCCGTATTTACATATCATATGCATACGGCACCCACCAGGTTATCCTCATATACATTTACTTTACATAAAACACACCCTAATTTATGCAAGTGTTGTGCCTAGGCAATAAAAGGAAAGAATTCAGTTATCCAGTTAGTTAAATAATGGCGCAGAGATCTTTTTTTTTTTAAATAATGGGAGTTTTATAAGTAATATAATACACAGCATTAAAGAAAGAAACATATCCAAAAAAAAGTCTAAACATATTTTTACCAAATAATAATGACCGATATTATAAATATCTCTCGCATACATTTCCTGTCGAACATCTGACAACACCTTGCCATTTTTAAAAACATTTCTGAGTACTTTTTTCATTCTCAGTGACTTTTGAAGACTCCACACACACCTCAAAGCTGTTTAAGAGATATTTGGAGAGGAAGGAGGAAGAAGGCAGTGCTGTCTGTAATGGACTGGCCTGCCCAATCCTGAACTTTCCAATCAAGCTGTTCTAAGGGAAGCTGGAACGAGACATAACAGCGTCCAAGCAGCTCCACAAATCTCTGGGACGTTCTGCAAAGAGACATGGCAGGGTATCTTCAAAGGAAGTCTGGAAAAACTGATGAAAAACAGGCACCTCCGCTTCTAAGGGAGTTTTTGGTGGAATGTATAGTTTGTTGTTAGTTAATAATTTGTTATTAGGCCTCATTTATTCAACATTCAAGATTCAAAGAACTTTATTAATCCCAGGGGGAAATTGCTTAAAACATTGCCCCGTGTGAGGCTCGAACTCACAACCTTCAGATTATGAGACTGATGCGCTGCCTACTGCGCCAACGAGGCCTAGCTAGCATTTAGTAAAGTGTATAAATGGTTTGTAGGCCACAAAGATTTTTTTCGCCCTAACGTAACCAGATTTTCTTAAATTCCACATTTCTTATGTAAATGCACGTTACGAACAATTTACGTATAAATTTGCTAGTATCCAGCCTGATAAATGAGGCCCGTTGTTATGATACTGCAAAATAAATCAGGTTAGCCTTTAATACACCAGGTTATTGCAAGCTGCACAAACAAACAAACTACTACTAGATGTAACAAATCTAGATGTACTCAAACTTTAGATTTCCCACATTCTTTCTCTCAAAAATGTAGTTCTTAATCAATGTTAGTAGGATGGACATTCTATTTCTTGTCTTTAAGGCTAGAACGAAGTATCTCACCATTTACCTGTCCATGTCTCAGTCTCAATAAAGAGTCCATTTGCTATAACTCTTCTTTCGAAGCTTTTCTCAGTTGTTCTGTACTGGAGCCATGCACATCATCAATTAGCCACTTGTGAAACACTGCAATTGGGTCAATATTCCAGTGTTTGTGGAAAGAAATGGGAGTCTGGTGGGCTAGAAAGTCTCTGGCATAATCATCCGGCCGTGCCTGGGTAACACAAGAAAACAGCACAAAGACACACTCAGAGAAAATCTGGGATCCAGTCAGAGCATGTACTGGAGCACTTACTCAATCAGAACATGACACTCAATCAGTAGGGTCAGCACAGATTTAAAGCGATTGAATATTCATCCGGAATAACCAGCTCTACTTTAGTGCAAATACACTGCTCCTAATAAATCTAGGACAAACTACTTAATGAAAACCCTGGCACTGGTGGTGCTCTTCATTTGCCTGAGTTCAGGAAAGCAATATGTTCCATGATTGCAAATCCAAAAACTGAACAAGTGAACGTTTTCCGACCACTTGTTTGTTTGTGAAATACTGCGTGTCTGGGAAAAACATTGGACATCTGAAATTTGCATAAATAATGGTATGCTGCTAAGTTTATATGGGCTATCTGATCTTCTGGAAATACAATCTGACACGCTGGAGGAGGCAGCATTATCCCCTCCTGCTGTCAGCTTTGATTAGTGAACCTTATGTGGAACGGAGGCTGTGTAGGCTACTTTTCTTGTTTTTACTTTGACATTTACGAAGAATCTCTGGGTCTATATGTACATGCTTGTGCTTAGATGTACCTTTCACTAAATACTCCTAAGTTCTCAAAATCCAGTTTTAAAGTTATCTAGAGTCTGTTGGGGAAACTTCTAAGCAGGGTGTAATTGCTCACAATAGTGTCGATTTCATCGAAATAGAACTATGACAAGGTCTGATTGAATGTTATTATAGTTAAGTGACACAGTTTTGAGCTCAAATCTCATAGCTCCAACTTCTAAACCAAAAGTCCTTATTGTGGTTGGGAGGCTTTTGTAAGCAGCATCTGCAAGATCCTGTCTTCCAAAGAAGCCAATATTTTCCAAACAAGCAATGTATTGTTCTAATCCCCATCTTAGAGCTATTTGAGCCTCTAGTGTACAAAATGTCTAATTATTCAAACCCACCATGAGATATTTTTTACCCTCAAGGGTTTCCACTTTTCTAACCACACAACTGCACACAATTAGTTTGATCACTAATTAGCATCTCTCTGTAAAAGACTAGGACGCAGTTTACTATAGTTCTATAGTTTTCCGAGTCAAACAGGTGCAATAGATGGCAATGTTTGAGTTCAAAAATTGTCTCAGGACAATTTTAAGAAAAATATCATGGTTAATAATAAGAATAGTGTGAGACAAAAAGATGCAGTAAAGTTTTCTTTCTTCATTACTGAAAATGAAGAGACAAGCGTATGAGACACTATTGATGTAACAAGTGCCAGGTAGAGAAAAACAGTTCAATAGCAATCATCTTCATCGTCTGTTCTTCAGAGTTGGACAGACTTTTCTGCGATTAATGTTGGGCAGAGCCGTTTATGACTCTTGTGTCTGATGAAACGTTGAAAGTTAAGTCTATATTGAAGTTGTGCATTCATTCATCTTCAGTAAGCACTTTATCTTGGTCAAGGTCTCAGTGGATCTGGAGCCTTTCCTGGAAACACTGGATATGAGATGCGATCCACCCTGGATCATAGCAATCCTCCTACCAGGATGTTTTTGGGAGGATGGGAGGAAACCAGAGAACCCAGAAAAAAAAACCTTTGCATAAAAGTGAGTAATTGTGATGCTATCAATCTAGAGATTTAATTAAACAGTTCACATTCAGAAGACAGCTACAATACTCGCATGGTAGTGAAGAATGTCAGATAATCTGACAAAAAAACTGGTATTTTACCGTGTTAGTTACATAATGTAAAACATAACCAATCACAACATAACCTAACTTGTCTTTAGAGTGTCTTTCAGTGACCAATGAGGTTAGATGTCCCACAAGGCGCAGATTTTATTGTGTGACACCAGATTTTCTTATCGATGCTCAATTTCTAAAGTACACTATAAGGTCAAAAGTATGTGGATACCTGAGCACTGAACATCCCATTTCAAAACCATGGGCATTAATATTGTGCTTTTCCCCCTTTACTGCTATAACAGGCTCAGCATCTCTGGGAAAGCTTTCCACCAGATTTTGGAATGTTTCTTTTCAGGATCTGCTCATTCAGTCACAACAGTGCAAGAGGTCATGCACTGATGTCTGGAGAGGAAGCCTGGTGCTCATTTGGAGTTCCAGTTCAACCCAAAGGTGTTCAGTGGGGTTGAGTTCAGGGTTCTGTGCCGGACACTCAAGTTCTTCCGCTCCAACCTTGCCAAACCATGTCTTCATTGATCTCACTTTATGCAAAAGGGCATTGTCATGCTGGAACAGGTTTGGGCCCCTTAGTTCTAGTGAAGGGGAATTTTAATGCTACAGTATACAACAACATCTTATACAATAGTGTGTTTTAAACTTTGTGGCAAAAGTTTGGTGGAAGACCCACATATGGGTGTGAGGGTCAGGTGTCCACATACCTTTGGCGATATAGTGTATATAGGAAATGATATTGTTTTCTTCATGCAGTTTCTGAGTTAGAAATAAATAGAAAAGCCTTCTAGAAATGAATCCAATCTAATTAGGAGGAACTTCATCATGCAGCAAGACAATGACTCAATACACACTGCCAACACAACAAAGGACTTCGTTAGGGGAAATAAGTGGAAGGTTTTAGACTGGCCATGTCAGTCACTAGACTTTAACCCATGCATTTCACCTTCTGAAGTGGAGGCTGAAGGGAAAAAACCCCCAAACAAACAACAACTGAAAGAAGCTGCAGTAAAAGCCTGGAAAAGCATCGCAAAAGAAGAATGCAACAGTTTGGAGAAGTCAGTGGGTCGCCACCTTGATGCAGTTACTGCAAACAAGGGATATGCAACCAAGTATTATTACTTTAATTTACTTTATGCCTATCTTTTCCTATACTTTTGCTCACCTAAATACTGGGTGATCTGCCAGCAAAGGTGCCATGTTCTAAGGTGTTTAATACATCTAGATGTAAATATCAGGAAAATGAAAGGAAATGAAATGAAATTCTGATCTATCGTCTCATATTCATCTCAGACAAATGACAGCTGTTCTAATACTTTTGGAAGGGAAAATATACCATGAGGTACATTCAGTGTCTCTCCTTGTTCTTTCTGCACCTGTTCCTGGACAGTTGATGGAAACTGATGCAGCACTTGCATGTGTATAAGCTCTTCATACAGCTCTAAATCAGCAGTATTCTCAGTATTCTTCCACATTTATATTCCATTTTGAATAACAGTGTCTGCTGGATAAATACATTTATATGCAAATATTACAGTAAGGATTAAGAGTTATGCAGCTTCAGCTGACATTGTTTCATCAGGGTGGTACAGGCTTTCACACTCTGACGCGCTTATTCACTATGACATTCCTCATTTCAGTCATAAAGACCCAATACAGCAGGTCTTCCAGACATTTTCTAGTGACTGCAAATAAACCTTGAAATCTGCTTACTGTCTCTTTCAATAAAGCACTGCTGAAGGCTGAAGTAACCAATCATCTCACATTTTAGCAAACGTGCAGTAATCCTGACTGGCAGCTGGTGCTGGTTGTGAGGTAGGAATCTCAACATGCCCAAAATATTTTGCTATCAACAGGCTTTATTGCTGTCAATAGGTTGATGCTTTAACAGGAATCCTTCATTAAAATCCCAAGCAAAGTTCTTCTGGAGTTCCTTGCTTGCACAGATCATCATGCACATCTGTCAGAAACATTTCCAAGAAACCATTTGTGCTACCCTATTTTTATTAATTTATTTATTTTTTTACAACTTTTCCATTTATTTCTGAACCATCCTCATTAATTTAACTCATGAGAAAACACAGTGGCCCAGGGTTAGATTATTAAACAAAACTAGATTCATGACTACATGGTCATTTATAATGCCCAGAATAATAAAACTGTATAAGAAAAAATAATTTATGTCCTATAAACGTTTCCAAGTTGACTTTACAAGCAGCCACATATTACAAAAGCAGGCACAGTATATCAGTCTGATGAAAATCCATGCCATATTATTTGTTCATACACACCTTTTCAAGTGATCTACGAATGTCATTAAGTGTTCCGTGCAGGCAGGATTTGTGCTGGAAGTGCTGTTTACCTGGTGAAACAGTGGGCTGTGTGTGACAGGAAGTCGCAGAGAGTTGAAACACATCCCCAGCACCATATCATCAGGAGCATCATTACTGTAGCATTTACAGCCGCTGGCCAAGAGCCTGAGAACAGCCTCCCTGCTGAACACCATCCTATATAACACAGGGTCAAAGAGTGTGAGAGTACAATTCAGTACCCGATCATTCTGTTAAAAAAAATATACAAGCGTATACAGTACAACATTTCGATTTACATTTATAGTATTCGGCCTTATCCAAAATGACTTACAGTTGTCTCAATCAAAAACATATCCTTGTGCAAGTATAAATATGTCAGGGTCTATGAATACTAGGAGTGTAACGATACATCGTGGCACAATGCATCGCAATGCAAAAATGTGATAATGTGCATCGTGAAAATGTGTGATTCACATTCTATTCATTTTGCATCTAATGCAGTTGCATGGTTTGAACACCAGAGGTCCCAATCTGCACAACCCATAGAGTTAAAATATGCAGAGAGCACACTGGCTGACAGCTCCAGATCACAATGACTGACACGCATTATAGGTTACATAGTTACACAACCACATTATAACCATTAAAAAGAACTCTTCACTAGCTTTCAAATGAATGTACTGTGCCCAAGAAAGAGGCCACTGAATTCAGGCATTTTAACCGACTTTGGAGCTCTATTTCCATTAAAATGCTGCTGCAGAGCTCGTTACATTTCAGTTTCAAAGAATGGTGAACCTGTAGTGCATTTTGTTTACAATATTAATTCGTAGCAATTTTGACTTTTTAGTTTTATACAGACAAAAATGCACATTGTTTTGTATTGTTTATGATCAGAAATAAAAATGGAGAGAATTTTTCTTCATTAAATTTTTCTTCAAAATATTCTGAGAATCGAAATGAATCGTGAATCCAGTATCGTGAATCTAATTGAATCAAATCTTGACTGGAGTGTATATCGTTACACACCTAATGAATACTATAAAGCCAAAACCCTGGTACAGAAAAGTGAGTTCAGGATGAAAACCGACAGGTTTAAGGTTGTTTCATTTTACCTAGTGCTCACTTAAATGCTTGGTGAAGAGTAAGGATGTAACCAAATATGAATACTCCACTGGGATTGAACTGATACTGATATGGATATAATGCTGTTGTGCACATCTTTAGTTGAGACTAATTATGAACTCAAGTGAGCTGAGGAGAAAAAAAAAAAATCAAAGGTCATGCTGACAGTAATGGCATTTCTGGGTTTTTTTTGTGGTTTTAAAACAACAAACAAACAAACAATAACATTTTTACAAACAATAAAATTCTAGTTTAGGCCACACCCATTATGGGTTTAAATTTGAATACAGTTTGGGTACAGATACAAATATTTGGAGCATTATACAGATACAGATAAAAACAGTGCATTGTGTTACAGCCCCAGTGAAGAGGTAGGTCTTCAGTCCTGAAACTTAGCTGTTCAGACAGCCAGGGGAAGTTCATTTCACCACCTGGGTGCCAACACAGAGAAGAATCTTGATGCAGATCTTCCTTGCATCTTGAAAGATCATGGGTCAAGTTGATCCATGCTAGAGGCTGGTCCATTTTTGGCTTTGCATATCAAATCTCATGTGGAGGAAACATAGCAATGGGGTTGGAGAGAGTGAAAACAAGTCGTGAAACTGTATTCTGGATCAGTTACAGCGGTCAGATAGCACGCAGGGGAAGACCTCCCAGGAGTAAGTTGTAGGCCAATCCTGAGATGACGAGGGACTGAACAAGCACATGTGTGATCTCCATCAAGAGAAAAGGCCAAATGTTTGTCCTGCACAAGTGAATCATGTTAGCAGCCAACTGGCAATGTGTTTACATGATGAAATATGTTCCTCAGCTGTAACTCTGAACAAATGCCTTTCTCACATCCCTTCCCTGAGACCCTTTATATACTCTTGAGAATTAATTAGATAGAAGTACGGATACTGCTCACTGAGGTGGACCACTGTTGTACATTGTTTGTACTTTGGGGAACTGAAACATACCGTTTTTCCCTGACAGAGCATAGTGGCTGACTAATGATACTACTGTCTAGTGCAAAAGTTTGCATCCCCCATGAATGCTGGGGGCAAAATCAAATGAAGCCTATATTACAATTTATCTACAAACAACAGAAATCAAGAATGAAATGTGGGACACTCCTGGACCAAGGCAACAGTCCAATATAGAGCAAAATGAACAGGAGAAAATAGTCTGAAAACAAATTGCCATGAATCTCTTAGTGCCCACACCTGATCTGATCGGATGATGTTAATGTGTGACTGTCAGTTATAACAGATACGTCAAGAAGAGCAGATAAAAAATGATCAAGCAATCTGGCAAGTATAGAATAGATTTCAGGAACAATGGCTAAACTAAGAGGATCTGAGGATCTTTGTTCAATGCATATGAAAGAGGTTGGAGGCAGGAATAAAAGGCAATGATTTTTTTTTTAATTGTAGATGCAAACTTTTGCACCAGTTTTTTTCACTACTAATACAGAAGGCTGACAAATAAAAAGGAAAAAAAAATAGTGTCTCTGTTATGCTGTAAGAGGGGGCATTTATTTATTTTGCTGTTGGGTTTGGGTCTACGTTCCTTAGAAGGAAGAATCACTGCAAATCAGTATTGCGGTTTTTCTGACTGATCACATTTACCCTGTGATAAAACTTTTCCAGGATGCTCCGAACCCATCCACAGGGCACAAAAACTCGCTGATTGTTTTCATGAAAATGGTGTAAATCATATGCTATGACCTTCACAGTCACTAAATCTCAACCCAACTGAACACTTCTGGGAGATTTTGGAGTGTCGTGTTAGACAGTGCTCTCCACCATAATCATCAAAACACCAACCGAGGGAATAGCTTGTAGAAGTGGTGTTCGGCGCTCCAGAAATGTTCCAGAGACCTGCAGAATTGACACCAAGGAGCACTGTAGCAGTTCTGGTGGCTTGTGGCCCAGCAACTTGCTAACAGTTTAAGATGTATTTTCCATTAGTCTATATCATAATCTGCAATATTTGTCCATTTTTGCTACACCGTTTTGTCTTACGGGATGCGCTACAGTGGATTATTTTAATCAATTTATAATGTATCTAATTGCACAGGTATTTATTTCTTTTACTTTATTTGTGTAAATGAATTGTAATTCTATTTGTTGTTCACTTCTATCCTTTAGCATAGTGGCTCTCACAGGGTATGGTGAATAAATTTCTTTACAGTTGTAGAAAAAAAAGCTCACCATAATCAAAGTTATTATATTTATTAGAAAGTTTTTATAGTTATTAACCAGCTTTAATTTCATCCAAACCTCAGTAACTGAAAAAAAAGGAGTCTATAAATATTTTGAATTTAGACGTAATGTGTTCTGTCTTTGGAAAGTTCTGGAATAAAAAGCCCCATGGCTCCAAAATGTTCCTGAAATAAATCTGTACTGAGGGGGTCTGTGTAATTTATGCTACCACTAAACGTTCTGAACCCTTGTTTTGCATAATGATTCTGATATATTTATTGCGCATTCAGGAAGACTAGAATGAGCTTACATGGAGATGTTTTTTATTTATTTGAGAGATTAGTCAGGCTCAGGAATTTGTTCTATTTGAGTACAACTGAGCCCTGAAGTTTGGTTTATGTGTCACGGGAGCTATGCTATGTACACTCGTCCTCACACAAGGCTACACCCAATGAGAAGTTTAACTGAAAACTAATCTTATTTCGGATTACTTGGATATCCCTACCATTTCCTGCACACAGGCTCTGTTCATCCAGTGCCTCGTTCCTGATGGGATTGGTTTGGAGGGAAACGGATGACCAAAACAAACAAACAAACAAACAAACAGCCCCCCCAACCCCCTAAAACTGAGTTGTTCTGGTTATTGACCTTGACAATAAGCAACTAAACATCTCTTTCTAGATAAATTACGATCAGCAAACCTCTGGGCAATATATCCTACGTTTGTGAACTGATGAAATTAGCGAGCTTGGACAAATAGATAAATGCTTTCCAGTTTCATTTCCACTGTTGGATCCTGAGAATAAACATTGCAGAACAGATCCATCTTTCCCGCTTTCAATTCGTCGTTACTACACTACATTTAAATGATGATATTTAGGTTAAAAGGATAAAAGCAGCAAAGTATAAGGATGGGAGCTATGACAAAAATAGCTTAAGCATTAATATTATGGTTGAGTGAAAACGTTAGCATCCCCATGGAATCTGGGTGGGAAATAAATGAAAATGTACCTCTATTTTAAAATGTATCTATAACAAACCAGAATTCCAAGGAGTTAAACAATAAAATGTGGGTGGATCCTACAACAAAATGACAGAAAAGCATGCCATGGTCATCTCAGTCTCCAGGTGTGATCTAAAGAAGGCACTGTAGAACATATGACAAAGTTACAACTGAACTGTCAGGAAGAACAGGCTCAGGAAGTACAGGCCAAGATAAATATTACAGCTGAAAGGAAACAAAAGCTGTTCAGAGGATGTGAAAGATTGGAGGCAGTTATAAAGGCATTTTATTTGGCAGAAGTTATTTCACCTCATCAGTACTTCACCATTATTGTATAAAGTCTCAACATCATATCATAAACAATTATACTTAGGTAAACAACAGACAAAAATCGAAAGATGGGCTTCTGCATGGGTGAGAGCCCATCCCATCCCAACCCATGGCATCCCATCATATCCCATCTTATCCCATGGTATCTCATCCCATCTCATCCTATCCTATCTTATACCATCTCATCATATCCCATTCCACCAAATCCTGCCCTAACAAATTCTATCCCATTCCATCCCATCCTATCCTAAAATGTTACCATAGAAAAAACATTTTTGAGGAAATCTTCTGACTTCTGACTGGTTTTAACCATTTTTTGAGGATATTTTTGTTGACTTGTGAAAAATTTTGAATCCATTTACTGTGGCTATAACAAAATGACTATATAATGTTACAACAAAAATTGTTTATCTATGACATTTCTCTCAAGAACCTTTCCTGGCAGCGTTATTTATACACATCCGTTTCAGGTGCAGCTGCTCACCCAAATATGCTTCAGCAGTTTTGTAAGTCACCAAGGTCCTGTCAAGTGTTTTCTAGAATGTTCAAGATGAAATCGGTCAGCCTTTTCTAGTATAACAATGATCAATATTTCAGATTTGCAGATCATGGGGTGTGCTCTCTGTGTGCTCAGCGCTGTCTGTAAAACCCATGGCCTGTAACTCATTAGCTAGCTAATTTAAGATGAACTGGCAGTGAAGTGTAGTGGTGTAGTGTTACCAAGTAGAGAATACACATACTGCCAATATATTTCACAACCAGTACTAAGATCAGGTTGAAGTGTGTATCTGCTTACAGCCAATGCCATCGAGTGATCTTAGTTTGCGATCTACACAATCAGTGGGCACATGATACACACGGGAAAACCTAACCAGATGCAAAATGATGAATGTGTCATGCAGGAAAACCGAGCCCTCTCTACATGCAATGGTTTGCTCATTATTAAGCATATTTCAAGCCTTTAGAAAGTATGCCCTTTTAAAACTTTCAGGCATTGAAAAAAAAGATGTCTATTACATATACTTGTAATCTATATGAAGTAAGTGTCCTTGCACAGCAAGGACACTTACTTCAAGAGAAAAGACTTTCTCTTTTACTTTGAGAAAGCTTACTTAGGCCAAATGTGTAGTCCAGGTCAAACAGTGAGAGAACAAAGAGCACGCGAGATTAAAAACGAGTGCAGTGAGGGATGAGTGAAACGATGTAAGAAAAAAGATAAACGTTTCAATTGAAAGACTGTTTTCTGTTTATAAATCATAATCAGTTTTAGTGTCATTTTTTATTTAAAAAAAAATGCAATAATAAAGCCAAAATCTGCTTGAATATCATAAAAAAAAAGTATCAGATTCAAGATGTATTAGATCTATAGACTTACATTTGAGTGGCAATGTTTTAACTAGCAAAAATATTGACTGGCTGCTGAATTGCAAAAACAACAAGGTAAAGGTATGCCAAAGGTATGTGGACACCTGAACACCACACCAATACATCACAGCCTTCCACAAACTGTTGCCACAATGTTGGAAGCACACAATTGTCTAGAACGTCTTTGTACACTGTAGCATTACAATTTCCCTTCACTGGAACTAAGAGGCCCAAACCTGTTCCAGTATGACAGTGCCCCTGTGCACAAAGCGAGCTCCATGAAGACATGTTTTGCCAAGGCTTATACTGAAGAACTCAAGTGGCAGATCCCAACCCCACTGAACACCTTTGGGATGAACTGGAACGCCGACTGCACGCCAAGCCGTCTTGCCCAACATCAGGGCCCAACCTGACTAATGTTCTTGTGGCTGAATGAGCACAAACCCCACAATTACAATTACATTTCCTTGGTTTTGATCCTATGATGGTTCTTTTCCAGTGATGAAGTGAGTAGAATGGAGACAACAGTTTGTGCTTAGGAACAAATAGGATACAGTAATTGTAAACCTATAAGTGTGCCTAATGGTAAGTTTACCTGATATAGTGAATTGTATGGGGATACAAGGCAGGTGTACCTAATAAACTGACAATGGCACTCGCTACCTCACATTTTAATGAATGACACTCAGTTATCCTTCAATATCCCCCCTGAATCACCCTGCAATTTTCCTCAGCCAGTTACTGAGATGTCATTGTCTGAAAGTGCAGGCGATTTCTTTACTCTTAATCCATCTTGTCATTTTAAATATGAGCTGTCACTTCAAACTCAAATACCTTTTCCGCTCCAGGTATCTTTCTCCTTTGCAGAGCCCAAAATTCCCTTACCTGCTGCTGTGATACTTGAATGGAGGAGTATGATACCTTACTGACGTTATTCTACACCAAGCCCTGGGAGAGGATCACTTTCACACATGGTTCGGTTGCACCCCGAATGCAACTCCAGACCGCTGACTGAGACCGAGATCGTTTTTTTTTCTTGACCCCACCCAGGTTTCAATACAGCTTTCACACCTGATTAAAGAGACTCAACCTCTCAGTGCAAACAGCCTTGGGTCCAGAGAAGCTCACGTGTGAAATGTCTGTGTATATTTTCAGCACCTGCTGGTGGAACACTGTGATGTTCTGACCTGAGCTGTATCTCTAGTACATGAGAGAAGAGTTTTTGATCACTCACCCGCCTCCTCCTGTGATATAGCTATATCCTCCCTGGCCAAGCCCGTAACCGTAACGCTCCCCGAGGAACACCGGCTCTGTGGGATCATAGCAGCTGAGGAGTGCTTGCAGTCTGGGCAAGCTTAGGGAGGGAAACACACACGCGCGCACACACACACACACACACACACTTTATTACACCACTTTAAAAATTGTGTGCATGTGCATGGGCAGCTTTTATACTGTATATCCAAACAAGCTACCTGCTCTTATAGTTCTTTAAGCTTTTCATGTACAGTATATATATAATTATTCCATATGTAAGGGGGAAAAAAAACACTTGAGGGTGTGCTGTTTTAGGAAAATAATCAATGATAGCAATTTACATGGAGCTTCCACCATACAAGTCCCTGTGTAAGTTGTTACTATAGAAACGGTAACATATGACAACGAGCACTACTATCAAAGCTGCTGATACAAAAAAATCTACACTTTCTTACCAATCACCATGAGCATTCAACAGTGTTTCAATAAAGAGTCAACAATAATACACTGCACTCAAGGCCATTTCCCACCTTGCGAACCACACACCTGCGCCAATCACTAATTCCTTCACCACTTACTCTCCCTCCAGTGAATTTTCAGACACAATTTAATGCAGCCCTATAATTTCCCCAGAGGAAGAACATGCCATAAAGGAAACCTCTGCATCATCTCTGTTAATTAATCTCTTTTCACATGAGGAGGAGATTCACAGACACTTACATATACCCAGAGAAACAGAAGACAGATTATGAGAGTTAGAAGGAATATAAAAGGAATAACTGCTCTCACCTAATGAGTGTGTCATCGTCTACGATGAGTAACCAGTCAGTTTTTGGTACAGCACTGCTTATGTATCTCTTCAGGATGGCAAAGGTTTTCCCACAGTGACCTGCGAAAACAATTACACATATACAGTGTGTGTGTGAATATATATATGTATTCACACACACATCACTGTTTCCTATATATTATTACACGCACAGGCCATGCCATTATTCTCATGACCACTCAAGTGATTTAAATTGGTATATAGGTTAGTTATGAATTTCAGCTTCATGGCTGAGGAATTTAGGCAGAGCACTGCATGGCTTTCATGGCAGTATGGCTTCTTGCCCAGAAAGAGCACAACAGATGCAATTTTTGCTCTGAGAATTCTGATGGAGAAGTATAGGGATGGTGAGAGGGAGTTGCACTGTGTGTTTGTAGACTTGCATCAGGGATCGGCTCTGAGCCCCTTCCTGTTTGCTATGGTGATGGACCAGTTGTCAGAGGAGGTCAGACAGGAG
>CM075016.1:18904793-18915369 GCA_037576675.1 Pangasius sanitwongsei | reverse complement strand
GTATTGAGGGTGGAAGAGAGCGCTGGTTATTCACTCCCCCCACCTACAATCCCTGCCGGACCTGAGACTCGAACCCATGACCTTCAGGTTCAGACTCTCTAACCATTAGGCCACGACTGCCCCCATATACAGCTATGAGGGTGATATGTACAGGGAAATAGATGACTTATGTACAGAAGGTGCAGTGGGTATTATAAATAGGGATTAGTTTGTAGAGCATATTATGAAAAGAGCCTGAAGATAAGTAACAGAAGACCTTTGGACAAAACAAACGAGGAATGAGGATGACACAGAAAAGACAAGACTGCAAACCAAAGCAATGTGACAGTGTGTCTGAAGCAGGGCAGGCAGAACAGAATGTGCCGTTGTCGTATCTACCAGAAGGAAGACCAGAAATCTTTCACAATAACAATCACATATGCTCCTGTGACGTTCTCGCGTATCGCATTCTGAACTACAGGGTCTCCAGGCTGCAAGCACACCACAAATCGAGTTGCCAGAGGAATGAGAAAACTCTTCCTCCTCATTCACACAATTTCTTCAAGGTGTGAAAGCATGTATGTGTTTTTAGCATGTGTGTTCATTGCTTTGAAGGATGCAGACTGAATGGGAGTGTGGTGAAGGTAAACTGTCAAAAAGCTTTGTAACTTCCTGATGACTGACATGAGTAGTAAACGATACTAGCATCTTAACATCCATCTTCTCAACGATGCTTACCTGCAATATTCTATGTGTTATGTTTAATGTTATGCTATTAATAAATACTGAACTGCTATTCGCAAGGAGAACTTGTTAAGAGCTCTGACACTTCAAGCTAACAGTCAAGAATCTTTATTGCTTCATGTCTTCTGTAAAATGCTGCACTGATGGCCAAACTGAAATAATAAAGAGATAACTCACCATACCTTCAGAGTTAAGAAATTTCAGAAAAACTGGACGACCCAGAAATCAGAAAAATGTCCCAAACTAAACCAAATTGATTGCTACTATAATTAAATAACTCTAAATTGCCTCAAGTGTGAAAGAATGTGTGCATGGAGTCCTGCAATGTACTGGAATCCAATCCAGAGTGTATTCCTGCACTGTGCTCAATGTTCCTGGGATGGAATCTGGATCCGCCATGACTCTGACCAGAATAAAGCGGCTATTAAAGATGAACGAATAAACGTTTGTATTAAATTCTATGCTACCTATCAATAACAATACCCACAGTGATGTACTATTTTGCCAGACTATTGGATGTAGTTGAGACAAACGAACCAGCTTAACTAGCATTTTCACATCACTGTGAATCTCTTTAAAAGGTCTGCTTGGACCTTTTTCAGAAATAATAAGCAGATGGTATAAGTTAATAAAATAAAACAACGTGAATGTGCCATATTTGTACTTTGCTTCTCCAATGATTTGCTAGGCCGAACAGCCAATCAGAGAGGTCTCTCTCGTCACTAGCCTGTGAAGCATATTCAACACGATCAGTCAGTGTGTCCAAACAGTGCTACTGGTGAAGGAAAACCGCAAAAACTACAACCACCAGTTGGACATAGACACTGACGACGTCTCATGGAGGACAGATGGCATGTCAGGACACTAACAGTCACTTGGAGGTGTGCCATTATAGGAAAATAATAAATGACAGTGAGGTATGATGTGGCCACATGCCAACATTTTTAATGGTACAATACCAGAATTAAACCTTAAAAAGACACGCCAATAAACATTTAATCGAAAAGCTTCACATTAACACTGATGTGGGGATTTTCACTTTTTTCTGAAACATCCACTTTTTCCGATTCATTACTTCCCTCATTACTGCTGCCAGTCATATACGTAAGACTTTGAGATAAAAAAAAAAAAACTTTTTAAAAGTGCTAAATGAATCTTTTATATGCCCCCGGGAAACCCTGTATTTCTCTTGGTTTCTCTGTAGTGAACCATCATTTGGTCCACTATGAGCTCAGAATAAGTAAGTTCAGCTTGCTTCCTCCCTAAACACATTATGATTAATAACTGCAGCAGGTGTTGAATAATGATAAGCATCGTAATTAAAGCATGCAGTTTGCAGATACAGAAACAAGGTCAAAGCATTATGCCATAGTATTCATGTACAACATGTTGTTTAACATTTTATCCTTTGGTCAAATCAAATGATTTATTTGTAGATCCTCAAGCTTTGAATATTAATCCGAATTCAAAGTTAGCAGTTCACTAGGTAAAATTTTACCAGAATATATACAACCAAGTCCTGTCAGAGATGCTCTCAGTATCACTAAGAACACTAATAACACTAGATCAGCTATTTGCTTTAATCAGTGACACCATGTAACGTGATTTTCAACACAACATTGCTGAGATTCATTAATCAATCTTCACTATCTGCACTGTATTGTATAAAAGCACTCTTAGGAAAAAGGTTTCATAAAACATTCTTAGGTTTGTGCCTCTGGGGAAACTATTTAAAAGTTCTCTGTAGAACTGACTGTATAGTAGCTGTTCATTAATGTATGTAACTTTAAACACAATATCAGACCTGCAAACCCTGAAGAGAAATAATTTGTAGACCAAGAAGTGAAGGTCTGCTGCAGCTCAAACCATTCGAACGCATCTATGCTGGAAAACAAAGTGTTTTTAATCACTTTCTAATTATAATTACCATAGAATTTATTTGTAAAGTGTCAGATGTGACGTCATTGTAGCCCTAATTAACTTTTTTTTTTTGTTTTTTTTTGGCCAAATGTTTCGGTGGCCAATATGTTGGTATATCTTGAATAAATAACTGATGTTAATTATATGCTTGTTTAATCGTAGCTATATCAAACATACACTGATAGGTTTTTATTTCACATTAATGAACTCAAAGACAACCTCCATTTAGTTTGACAAAACACGAGTGTGCTGCATCAGTGCATCTTTCAAATCACGTCGAGACAAAAATCACTGGCCAAAATATTACTGATGTGAGATTGGGGGAAGGGAGGGGCTTCCAGGAGGTGTCAGTTAATATCAGAGAGTTTAAAACACCTAATAGTCAACTGTTCCAGCTTCATAATAGTCGATAAGATCATCTGCCATTTTTTTATCGAGGGGAAAAACGCTGACTGCTCTTTTGCCATATTATGACTGATAATTTGTACCAGCATATTCTAATCAAACGTGCTTATAATGTAGAGATCTTACATGACATGTGTGAAGGTTGGCAGGTCTGCAATACAAAGGTAATATTGTAACATTTTAAGAAATTAAAACCATTCACCACACAGATTTCTGTCTCTTCAGGAGTGCACTCTGTTGCTGTTACCTTTAAAGGTGTTCAGTGTCCTGGATTACTAAAAATATTCCATCATTTTATCATTTTACTCTCTATCTTGCACTTCTTTCCACCAACCTAGCCTTAGAGCACTTGTAAAATCCTTTAGCATCTTCATGCTTGGATTGGATTCTGTCCTGGGATAAAAGAATCTACCAAATAAATACATACAAATATACGTGATGTGGAAATGTAGTATTGGTGCACGTCTGCTGCTAGCTTTTATAATCAGATGAGAAGATGCACTTGGCTTTACTGAAAGCAGACATTAGGTACCTCAGTCACGGACAATCATGATGAATTTACAAGCTCATGAATAAACAGGAGAAGAGAAAAGAGGAACATGGTGTGCTAACAGCCTCCTGCAGCATCGAACAAAGCCGGGGTGGCAGAAATGAGAGCCAACATTGTGTGTAAGATCTCATTCTGTATTACTTTGCCAGCTCTAATGTAATCAAAGAGGAGTGACTTTGTTTTTCTTAGCTGATGGAAAAGTTTGGAGCTCTGCAGGCTTTCACCTCAAAGTTTAGAACACATCAGTTTAAACCAAGTGGCACAGCTGCCAATAAGAAAGCATTGTTTATTGAATAGAGAAGCCAGTGAAAGAGAGACTTTGGCTGATGCTCCGGGAAACACACAACACACTTAGAATTAGTAAGGTGTGTGATTATGGTTCACAATTTTATCCGATTTTTGATAGCTTAATTGCTGTGAAATGATTTGGTTTTTGTTTGAGCTGGTCTGGTGTGGTGGTTTGGTTAATCTTATTCTTATCTCATTGCTCAGTGTGTGTGTGTGTGTGTGTGTGTGTGTGTGTGTGTGAGAGAGAGAGAGAGGAGAGAGAGAGACTGTTTCAGCTTTAGCTAGTTGAGACATCTCCCTTAAACTGTTACAACTTTAGCTAGCTGAGACATCTATGTTAATCCATTTCAGCTTTAGCTAGCTGAGACTAGCTGAGTATACTATGTATTTACTTCTAGCCTTTGGCTTCTGTGCTCTATAAATAATCCTCGCTGTGCTGTATGCTCTCATTGTGTTTCTCCTCAGTTTTTTTCTTTTTAAAGTTAATGTCATGTCTCTTATTGCATTTCTAGTGGAAAGTTCACCAAGCTCAATGCAAAAGCAGACTCCATTAAACTGAGCATGAGTACGTAGAAAACAGGGTTGCATTAGAGATGAAAATTATGCAGTGTCACTTTTCTACTCCTCATTACACTACTGTGAAAAGTGCAGTGAGAAACTGACCCCATTTAAGTGTCTTCTCTGGCCTGTTCATGGCTTTATCACTCCCTGATTTATGCCTGTGCTCCACACCAGGCAGTATAACAAGTGCTCCACTGCCACTCCATTTAAGTGTTTCAAATTTGTCTTCTGTCGAAAGAGTTGTCTTGTTCAGATGACCTAACTGAGAGGCGATACAATTTCCAGACATCTGTTGGAGACATCATATTGTTTCCAGCATAAATATGATGGTGAATGCTACTTTTAGAGTGTGTTACAGCTTCTGTTTGATTCAGAATTCAGATTCTGCTTTATCTCACCACATTCAACAGTCCACCTTCTGCCTCTAAAGTTTGCGTTTGGATGAGTCAATGCATATAAAGAACATTTTCAATTGGTCTTATATTTTGCACTGTCCCATTGTGTGTATATATATATAGTTTTTAAGAGGACTTGACAACAATTGGTTTAGACTGTTGCATTGGAGGCCCTGGTTTGATCCTGAGCTTGGGTTACTGTCAGTGTGGAGTTCTGAAACAGTTCTGCATGTTCTCCACCAGCATCTCTAGTCGTGAGTGTGTGCATGAGTGCATGGGAAAATTCATCATATGTGGTTGGCTGGCTTCACGTGTCTCGGAAGAAGCACGTGATAGACTTCGCCATCCCTGGTTGCTAGCTGTCTTATGATAATTGAGTGCTGACTGGAGGGTGGGAATTGGCCAAGACTAAATTAGGGAGAAAATTGGGAAGAATATAAAAAAAAAAAAAAAAAAAAAAATTCTACATGTGCTTTGGCTTATCACGTTATGTAGATCAAGACGCAGTTTAACAATGAATAAAGGCAGGTATAATGATAGTCATATTTAATATTTTATTTCTTAAATGTTACATTAAAAGCAAATGTTGCAAATGTTGCAAAAGATTGCTTTTTGACAATCAGTGTGTTGATGTCTTACAGCACAGTAACAATGCAAATCTGGGGTAACCAGATTTTAACTTGCTATGACTTTATTCTTGGTTGAGATATGCGCAAAAGAGAAAGATATTTCAGTTCAGGAAAGCCTGTAGTTTTCAGAGCTTCCACTCATTAGCCTAATAAAGCATGTTAAATGATGTCTTTCCAAAAATATCTCATCATTAACCACCTAACTGGATTACCAATAATATTAAATGAGCATCCCACCAAGATCAGGGTTTTTGCACAGTATACCCAACTCACCTCTGTCTGTGTTGGGGACACCAAGATCAATGGTTGGGATGGAAGGGTCAGCATGATCACTGTAGTACTCCAGATGTGAAGCTTGTTTCTCCCATGTCTTCTTCACAACAGGGACTACAGCAGATTAGGAGGCAATGAGTCAACACTAGCATACCAGGCTTGCAAAAATCATACAATGCTTAAGATTTACTGGTGTTGTAATGGTGCCTGCTCTAGAGTAGACAAACATGAAAATTTACTGCAGCACTAACGACTTCTATTACAGAACAACACATTAAAACGTCTCTCAAATTGTGGCTCTCAAATAATATTGGTTCTTGAATAGTTCTGATATAAATCTGAATTATTTAGTGTTAGAAGTTCCCTTTTGCCTGTATAAAGACATACCAAATATTTGCCACGGTTCTTTAAATCAAAGCACATGACCTCTGTGATGGCTGTTTTAGCCCATTTATTTGGTTAATGTGCAGATATAAAGTCAAAAGAGTCAAACAAAACCAATAATCCACAATTAGAACACATCAATGATTCAAAAAAATTGTTAGCTAACAATACATAATAATTACTTGTAACACTTAGCCACACAGAATACACTGGCTTCTTGATTTATCTTCTAAACATGGGCAAACTCTGCAACACTAAATCCCAACATGCAGATTTATTAACAGAGCAATTAAAATCATCAGTTTTTGTCATCCACTATTCCTTATGCATCATTGCAGGAGTTTGTCTGTCCTGCAAGTAAGTAAGCAAGTATCATTAAAAAAAAACAAGTGAAGACTGGCTGAATGCTGTAATGGATTTCTCCTTTCCAGTGGAGAGACATTACATGGAAATAACATTAAGGTCTGTTTGCATTTCTAATTGTTACAGGAAGAGCAAAGCCCTTAAGGTAGAACCCTTTATTGAACACATCCTATTATACATAGGGGGAAGTGGTGGCTTATTGGTTAAGGCTTGGGGCTAGTGATGAGGCTGTGAAGGTTGTGAGTTCAAAACCCAGCACCACCAAACTGCCACTGTCGGGTCCTTGAGGAAGACCCTTAACCCTCGACTGCTCAGGTCCGTCCTGTTGCAACAGTAAGTCACTTTGGATAAAAACATCAGCCAAATGAGCAAATGTAAATATCGCTTCAGTGGGCAACTACATAAAGTACACACAAGAAAACATAATGTAGATTGTCTTTGGTTGACAGATAGAACCTTATAAAACCAAGTTTGTGAGTTGGTTTTATACACACAAAACACCACAGGGAAATATAGTATCCTTCAGAGATGATATAACAGTGCACATAATTAATTTGCTCAGTCGATTACTCAATTTAATCAATCTTGTCATTGCTACTGTTTGCAGTCACCAATATTATAGTTATGGTTATGATATTTTGTTTGCTGTCATTATTGCTGCTGCTGTTGTTATTGCCATAATAAAAATCCTCCTCTTAAAAGTTCTTTAAAGTCACTTCTGAGAGATACTTATGATAATCAAGCCAATTAAATGCTGGCACCAGTTCCACAAATACGTCCTTCCGTTCCAGGTATGTCTTCAAAACAGTTGGCAACACTTAAGCTGTCTCGTTAAGTGGAGAATCGATGGGATGGGTTGGATCTATGTGAGTGCTCAGGTCCATGTAGACCTGTGATAATGTGAAAGGCTGTGTGCTCAGCCAGGTGTCTATCTGAAACAAGCTCATTCTGCTTCCAATGCATGTGAAGACATTAGCGATCAATGATTTTGAAAGTGATAACGGAATAAATGAATGTAGGACTTTGTTCTCAATCGCAATCGTGAATGATATGCCAGTTTCAGCTCATTATAAAGTTCTAATAAGTTCAGATAATTATGATGTGATTGACCTGGATTCCTAATGACCTGAATCAGATTTATTAGCAAAAGGGTAAAAAATGAACTATACAAATAGACGGAGAAATATAAACGTAATTTATAAAGAAAAAAAAACAACTTTCACCTTTACAAGACAAAATGGACAGACGGACCTTTGAAGTATAACTAGAAGCTTGATGCATTGATGAAAGAAGATGTGTGTGTACATATGAAGGTATCCACCTTATTTTCAGTGTTCAGATGAGCCATTTCTGTTTATTTCAGCTGACTAGCTTGTATTCATCACAGCATGTATCGACACTGCCATTTAACATCTCATAGTTAATGTCAATAGATATGGATTTGGGGAAAACTGCTATTTTGTGTGTGCAGTTAAGGGTTGCTATAATAACTGGCACAAAAAAGGTTTTCTTAGAGCAGGTGTGTTTTGACCGTAAACCACGCACCACAGCTGAATGCGGATGTCAGATGCTATAGGATCTCCATCTGCCTCCTAAAAGTTAAGAAGCTCTTTGGCTTTCATTAAAAAGATTTGAATCTAAAGGAACCACTGAAGCGACCGTATGTTTGCTCTTTTCACTTTGGACAGATGATATATGGACGAGCTCCATATCCAGAGAACAGATGTGCTCCGATGCTCCAGTGAAACCTCTGAGGTGGTGACTTGTCTGGAAAATACAGTTATTTGAAAGCCCAGTGGTGTCCACTGTCCCGAAACAACAGCTGATGCAGACAAGGATTGAGTTATTTCAGGAGTTGTCTGCTGTCTTGTATAACCATTAGACTGGCTAGCTGGCAAGGGAACATTAGCTGCATCTGTTCATAACAGTAGCTTGTGCAGTCAAATAGCCATGCTTATAGCACAGAATTAGCAGCTAACAAACAAAAAAATAATAATCTTGTACCTGAATAAATATAGAGGTTTTGTATTTAGATTTCTGCTTAAGGTAAAGTACAAAAATACCTGGAAATGTATTTAAGTATCAAAAGTTAAAGTACTGTGAGAAATCTGAGTGACTGCAGACATGAGTTAGCTGTTCATGTCTTCCCAGACACAGGTCTCCTCAAAAGAAAAACATAATAATGGCATCATTCTAACAAATAACAGCAACAGCTCACAGTACTTTACTACATTTACAAAAAAGCAAAGTGAACCGGAAGTCTCACACTGAACCGGAAGCCTTGCACAAAAAGAGGAAGTGCAAGTGTGTAGTAAAATAAGGTGGATAGTGATGTGCCATATGATTTTAGGACAAAAAAAAATTCCAAGTGGTATGGCCCAAAGTTTCAACATCATTTGGCGAAGCAATATTGAGATCCATGCCCTGGTTCTGCACTACAGGTGCTAATGGCTGGGTGTAGACACTTGGCAACTAAGAGAGAATAATTAAAACTGAGTTTTTTAGCCGTGTTGTGTTTTAGGAAATTGCTATTCTTATATGATTCAATGGTATAATGAATATGAATAATGAAAACTTGGATTGTGATGTACAGTATGATCCAAGAATGTAAAAATAATAATAATCAAGGAGAGGACTGAGGACCGATCCCTGGGGAACACCATGAGCAACAGCAGCAGTGACAGATTTGTGTTTAGAAACATACTGATATTAGTGAGGGAAACAGGAAAACATCTATATTACCAGAGATCTGATACCAGTCATGGTACCTGATACCAGGCATGAAATGATTGTCTAATGAATCAAAAGCGGCTGAGATCAAGAATGAGGAGAAAGTTCAGGGCCCTGGAGCTTATGAAGTGAGGAGATCATTTAGTACACTTGAAAGAACAATCTTAGTGCTGTGTCAGGAATGAAAGACAGTTTGAAGGAGTTTCAAAAGAATTGCTGTTATCTAATAAGGTTTGTAAGTGTGTGGCTACAACACCAACACACAAACCAGAAATAAGAAATTGGACAAAAAAGAAGGGATTGATGGTTTTTTCCAGTGAGTCAGACTTAAGAACAAGAATATGCGTTTTAGGAGCAGTAAGGACATACTGTAACTAGAAATAAGTGACATTAATTAGATGACATATGACAGCAGAGATGACAGATACGTATTAAAAGCAGTAGTAGGTGCAGGATAAATCAGGCAGAAAGGTGCATTAGTTGCAGAGATAAGATCAGAGATGACATGTGGCTGTGTAAGAAAAATAATTCACAGGGCTTGCATGTAGGGGAGGCTGTATGATATATTTTGCTAATTTTATCTTTAAAGGAAGGTTCTTTAAAGAAGAAGAGTTCCACTAATTAGCTTAGGAGTAGTCCAAGGAGAGGAGAGGCTTGATGGAACGAATCTAATCTAATGGGCTCAAGATGATCAAGTATGTGAGAGATTGTGCTATGGCAAAAGCTTCGCAAGTATGCGTGAATTAATGCAAATACAATACACTGCGGTACAGCATCTTTTCATTTGTTATGCACCTTACAAATATTCTTCTCTGTGATTCCAAACTCCACAAACTTAGCTTCGTCTGTCCATAACACTGTCCAATCATCCACTGCCCGGTGTTTGTGTTGTTTTGCCCTTTTGTAATTCTTCCATTTATTGGCCAGTCGCAGATGTGGCCTTTTCTTTGAAACTCTGCCTAGAAGCTCAGCATTAGTCTCTATACTAGAGACTCTGGTGTATTTCTCCTCCTGCACAGTTGTATACCAAGACCTCCCACTTCTCTTTCTATCCTGGTTAGAGACACTTTACACTGTTCTGTGAAGGGAGTAGTACACACCTTTGTGTAGATATCCTTAATTTCTTGGCAGCTTCCTGCATGGAACATCCTTAACTTCTCAAAACAACAATAGACTGATGAGTTTCTGAGGAAAGCTTTTTCTTTCTGGCTATTTGGAGACCATATTCAAACCCAAAAATGCTTATGCTCCAGGGCCCGTATTCACAAAGCTTCTTATAATTCTCTCAGAGAGCTCCTATCTTAGCCTAAAAAGTCCTAGCTGCGAGTCCTAGACTAAAAGTGATTTAGGAAACT
>CM075016.1:18859466-18904693 GCA_037576675.1 Pangasius sanitwongsei | reverse complement strand
CTTTACTAAGATTTAGTCCTAAATTTAAGGGGAAATTCTAAGAAAACGTCATAATTCTAAGAATTTTCTTAGAATTTTGTCACTAGGAGCAACTTTTAGGCTTAGGAAGCTTTGTGAATACGGGCCCAGATACTTAAGTAGTCCAAGAAAGGCCAGTTTTAATGCTTCCTTAAACAGCACAACATTTAAAGAACATTTTCATCTGTGCTAACATGATTGCACAAGGGTTTTCTAATGATGAATTAGCCTTTTAGCATGATAAGATTAGCTAACACACTGTGCCACTGGAACACAGGAGTGAAGGTTGCTGAAAATGGGCCTTTGTATGCCTATGTAGATATTCCATTCAAAACAATCATCTGTTTCCAGCTATAAGAGTCATTTACAACATTAACAATGTCTAGACTGTATTCCTGGTCAACCTAATGTTGTTTTAATTGAAAAAAGTGATTTTCTTTAAAAACAAACAAACAAACAAACAAACAAAGGAATTTCTGAATCATTCCAAACGTTTGAATGGTAGTGTAGATCACACCCCCAAGGTTGCCAGATTTCTTTCTGGGTAGAAGTGTTGAAAATAGGGTTTTTCACTAGTGCCTAGACCTTCCTTTAAACACAAGCACTTGCCTTTAAACCTAAAATCAGGGGATTGAAAATGAGGACTTAAGACGCAGATAGTGTTTTTATTTCTGTTGCTTTCAAATGTAACATGATGTAAGCAAGAGAATATTTTAAAATGGCAACATGACTAGTACCTGTTCATTGGATTTAAAAGGATGATACTATTAGTGAATTAATAGTGTGATATTTATGCATTTAATATTGGCTTCAAACGGGATTCCATGCATTTTCAGTACATTTACAGTCCATAACATAAATCCTAGCATGATATACAGTACTGCGGTTCCATCAGAATCGCATGAACCTGCACCTTTGTTTTACTCAAGCTTCACCCCATGCATGTAACTCTTACACAACTTCTGAATACTGGGTAAGTCTATAGGCGCATCTGAGGTCTGAATACCGATGCGCTCAATTTCTATACATGCCTATAACTCTGAATAGGGGCCACAGTGTATCTGTACATGTAGCTGTCCTGTGGTGTCCTGATTCAGATCTGTCTATCTAAATCTAATTAATTAATATTAATCTATGTGTAAACTATTGTGTTAAAATAATGACACTTGGAAGGTCCATGGTATTTTTTGGAAAAAAAGAAAAAAATTCCAATGGCAGACAAACTGGGAATGGAAAAAAAAACAAACATTTCTGAATGCTCCACAAAGGATAAACATCATTAACCTGATGAAAGCAATGGCAAATCGACTCACCTCTTTCTGTGTGGAACTTCTTGCACGTTTTCACCGCCACAAATATGTCCTCCCTTTTAACAGGCTCACCCTGATGAGGAAGAAAAAAAAAAAAAAAACATGAGGAAATGATATAAATATTGACACACACACATACACACACACACGCACCAGCTGAAACTGACAGGACAGTGCACCAATTTCACCAGATCAAACATCACTTTATCCTCACAAGTCTCACCTCATTATTATGTGCTCTCTGCATACACTGGGTCGCTGTCCACAAAACAAACACTGATAGGCATGCGCGCACACGCACGCACACACACACACACACACACACACACACAGTGTGTACAGGCAGACTTTTAAGCTCTATTTAAATTCGGAGCATGTAGTATAGATTTGAGTGACTCTAGAAAGTGTGATGTTTGAGTAGTGTCCTAGGGACCATTCTCTAGTGTGACAGATGTCACTTTCTGGTTTACTGAAAAGGACCAGACCCTGAACTTTCTCTTCCTTCCTGATTTCACCTTCACATGAAATGTGAATATCAAATATTACACAAAATATACAGCATCAAATATCATATCTATTTCAGTCAGATCAGTTACAGTATACTAATGAAAGAAATCATTAGTATATGAGAATTATTCATTTAATAATAAGATTTTTATACTTGAAATATAGTGATTTTTAGAAGACTGTTACATTTAAATAGAATGTGTAGGTTAGATTGTGTAGATGATAAAACTGCCCATATCTGGGTAAAAGAAATTACACTGATCAGGTAAACACCAATTTTGTGTTTAAAATATGAAAAGATAGAATTTAGTGGAGGTTAACCACTCAGGGCATCTCTAACTAATTAATTCTTCCTTTTAGGATTAACACACAATTTTTTTTAAAAGAGTTTCTCTCACACCAACTAGTCAGGAGCTACATTTAGCCATGAGAAGGAGTTACATGTCCAATCAAATGATAGGACATGTGAATTCTAGCTCGTCACTTAAGCACCAGGCTTTATATAAGAGACCCTAAAAATAACAAATGTGAGACTCACAGTTAAACTGTGAATTTCCCAGCCCCATTTCCCAGATGTGTGGTGCGCAGCGCGTCCTAGTCTTGGTTAATCTTGCTCGCTCAAACAAAAGAAAAAAAGCTCTCTTCACTTTAAGCCTTCACTTCACCTGCAGGAGTCGTGCTGCCAGCTTTTCCCTCCATTCTTCCTTTTTTATCCCCCTTTTTGTGTTAAAATAGGTACATCACAATTACCCTTTGGCTTCACAGCTCCTCACAGACTCTATGAAACGTGGTTCTGAAATAAATGGTCCCTTCTCAGAGAAAATGATCTAACCTAAATCCATATAAAAAAGTATTTCAATTGAAAAAAACAAACAGATGCATAGATATAGATAATAAATAAATGAGTAAAATAAAATAGATTAATAAAAAACAAAAAGTAAATAAAAAAAAACAAGCAAATCATGTAATTATATAAGCATTACATAATAAAAATAAATTCTAATGAAATATAACAAAAATAAGACTACATCGCACTATCCCGTTCATTTTATCCTGATTATTTTCCTACAAGTGTTTTATCGCTTACTTAATAACTGAGAGTAAGCATTCAGAAGTCAATATCAAACACATACGTTCCTGTTATTAGATTTTAGATTATGATTTCAATTGTTCCAACTGATGTTACAGTGATTCCCATACCAGTAATATCACCTGCATCAAATCCATATTCAAGCATAAATACACACGCAGACACGTGCACAGGGGTGAGAGGGCAAAACACTGTGACAGCACAGAGATATTCAGGAAATACCTGCTGCTTGGAATAAATCAAGAATGTTTGCTTTGGTGGGAGGATGGTAATCAAAGATACTCTTTATGCATTTGAAAATATGTGGATGTGAGGCTGCTCTAACTAAGGCTCTGTGCTGAGGGAAGCACCACCGAGTCGTGATAACAACAGATCTGAAGTGAGCCGATAAAAGACTGAGAGGTGAGGGAAGGATGTTATTTCAGCAGGTCTGAGATTAATGTTGGACCTGCTGGGAATCCTGATAAGACTCGCTGACAAAGTAAAATGCAAAAGAAACTCATACTGCTGTGGGAGCCTTATTATACAAATTATAATGATTTCTTATTTAAAGGAAAAAGGAAAAAAAAAAAATCCATTTTCCTTTGTTCATTTCCTATTGAAATCCCATTACAATATACAATTAGTACAGCGATGGAGTCTAACAGTTATCTTTATTATTAAGCAGTTTTAAACACATAGCACTCGTGAATGAATCTCAAACAATCTCAAAAATTAGGACTTTAGATGAACGTGCATGAAGTGTCTACAGAAACATAGTGGCTTGGAATCTGTCTGAATTTCAGGATTTGCACCAGATTCAACCCGGGATTTTCTACCTCTGATGCCATGTCTTGAAGCAAGCCACTAGAGGTAGAAAAGACAATTTTGCTCACAGTGATTTCTATTCCAACTTTTACGTAGGAGCCTTCATTAGCAATACTTTAACCTCAGGAAGTAGGACTGCAGGTGAATGTGATAAAGATGTGTACAGAATCACAGCGGCTTGAAATTTGTCTGGATTTCAGTGTTTGCACAAGATTAAACCGGGACTTTCTACCTCTGGTGTCCTTGTAATGCCACGTCACATGTCTCAAATCAAGGAAAGTAAAATGAAAGAGGAGAACGTCATAACCTCCTGAGGGAACGTGAAACACTGCCTTGAAAAGTGTGACGCTAATGTGAATGGTTTTACATCTACCATGCAATCTAACTGAGTTTCTCTGAGTGTTACCATCAAATATTACAACGTTTCTGGAGTTTTAAGCTAAAACATCATCATCATTATTATTATTATTATTATTATTATTATTATTGTTGTTGTTGTTGTTGTTATAATTTTAAATTTGTTTGTTTTGTAATTAATTAATTAATTATTGTCATTCCTTCATTTATTTATACTTTCCTGTTTCTAAAGTAATGCTTTGCTTCCTTTTTGTCTCATCTGAGTGTGACAATGCGTGATTTCTTTTGCAAAAATAAACTAATTAATTACAAAAAAAACCTTTTTAGTTATCATGGCAAGCTGGCATAGCATGGCATACATGACACTGTACATGACTACAGCTTGCGTGCTGAATGCTGTACATGAACTTTGAACATTCTTGCACTGAGGTGAGTGTGCTTGCCAGATGTTGTGTTTACCTACACACAGCGGTGAGTGTGTGTTAACAGTAGTGGCACAGCGCTGGGCTTGAAGTGAATGCTCCGGCAATGTACACAGCTCAGGAACTGCCGTAAGTCGCGGCCCTTTACCTTCATCCCAGATATACAGCGCCACCTAGAACAGCAACACACTTTAATGTTACACCACTGATTCATAAGCATAGCAAAGTAATGAGACTAATACCACCAGTGTTTAAATATTACACCCCTGCCCTCTTCAATATGTGCTCATTTTCAGCTTTTTTAAATAATAGATTTCATCTTTCAACACAAATGTCGTACAGTCAATATTTCATCGTTTCATGCCAAGTCATTTCAGTCCAATCTCCTCAGCTTAACATTAAAAAAGACAACATGAAAAATACATGTAGTTTAATGACAATTAATTCAGCACTCCGGAGGATCAGGCAATTAATTCAGCACTCAGGAGGATCAGACAATTAATTCAGCACTCTGGAGTACTCAAACTGGTCAAATTTGACCAATTTGCTGTTTTTTCCTCATCTGATTGGCATAAGGTAATTAATTTGTCCAGGCTATAAATCTAAACACACAAAATTAATGATGATTCATTGACTTTTCGTTAGTTTCTTCTCCTTTTCTGTGGTATTCCAGTCATGATTATGAGAAGATGCAGAATAAGAATTCTCTCACTGTCTGACTGTGAAGTTTGCAAAGCAAGTAAAGTTTTGCTTTCTGGTCAGTTTGTTACCTTTTAAAACCTTTTTTTTCAGATTTTAAATTCTGGAAATGCCCATATATTGGCTAAAATCTGATACAGCAGTCTAGCCTAACAGGCTTGAACGAGTTCAATTTCATTCAGTCCTTTGAAAATACAGGATCAAATCATGCTGAATGTATGAAAACAAACTGTGTTAGTGTAACTCAATTCATTCACGTGGAACTGATGTATGCATTTGAATTAAGTAAATTCAATGAGATTTTTGTCAGTGAAAACCCTCTGCATTTCAGTGCTATGTGCGAGACTGTGAGTGATTTCTCACCTTTCACAACTGATGAAACACCTCGAGTGAGTGAGGAAATGTCATCAAGATTAAAATTCAAGTCTAATTACCTAGATATACACCTCAGAGACATTCAGACTGACCTACATGACTCCAATCCTTCACGAGGACCTTTCTGAGGCATTATAATGCTTCAATTTACTAATACTGTTCTTGTCAAATTATTAAATAACCTCAAATTCAAATTCATTTATTCACTGAGGAGTCAACTGTGCAAATCCTAAAGCTGAAAGCTAGCAAGATATGGTGGCTACATTAATAACTCCCAAATAGCATTTACTGTATATTCCAAACATATTCTAACATCTTACTGTTACACTATGGGCTGGAACTAACGGTAATGTCTTCAGACAGTCCAGGACTTTTCGTATACCTTCATAGACAAGGAAATGTGACTTTCACAGTACATCCAGAGGCACTCTTATAAAAAAATATATATATAAAAAAAAATCCTGCCCTGTGCACCAAAGGCAAGACGGCCGACACCAATGGCATATGAAAGAAATAGAAAAGGAAAGAGAAAAAGCAAGATAGAGGTATCATGAGGGTGATTTAATTTAAGAGAGAGAGAACTGAAGATGTGCAGTGATAGGGAGTAAAAAAAAAAAAAAAAAAAAAAAAAAAAAAAAATTTCAGGAGACAAGCTAGGCCCAAAAGGCATACAAAAGAGTGAGTGAAGAGAGAGATGGAAAGAGAGACAGAGTGGCATTGCCGATCTGAAAAGGCCCTTGACTCTGCAGCGTGACTATTTCAAATTGGAGAGCTGCCTGGATGGAAAGGCGTATGAAAAAGAACATGATGAGAGTTCAGAGTGCTTGCAAGTAAAGAGCGAATATCAGCAGTCAGCATACCGGATTTAAATGAGAAAATAAAATATAAAATTCATGAACATCATGACTGAAGTCTTAATAAAAAAAAGTACATCAGTGTGCAAAATTAATACAAATTTGACTTACCTCATGTTTGAGGTCTATGGTGAAGTCTGACTTCAGAGGCTGTTTTTGCACCTTATTGGCGAGCCTGAAATGAAAAATCCAGTCAAATTAGTTTTTCAAGTGCCTAATTAAGCATACACCGGGAGTTAATTACACCATATATTGTGATATTTACATTATAATTGACAGTAATTATTGCTCTGTTCTAATTTGTGAGTTTTGCATTTATTCTTTCAACACGGTGATAAAATGTGATTAGTCACTCCACTGAGAACCTGCCAGCATTTAATATACAGTGGCACTACTGATCGGAAAACTCCAGGGCTGTCATTTAACATTTAAGTTTGCACAGAAGTCCTAAATTTGTGTGCATGTACTGCCAGTACGCATAAGAATCCTGCCATTTATCACAAATCTGTACACAATAGACGATGATAAATCCCACATACTCTAAACTGATGTGCTCGTGCACGCCAACCCTCTTTATATAAAGAGGCGTCGTCCCAAAGCGCCATTTATGTAGCCTGCTTGTGGCACTGCATTGTTCCGGACACCACGGCACGTGTCGAAAGGTCTAAAAAGATGATCTTGACTGATAATGAAACGGAGCAACTGTTACACAGAGTAAAGTTATGCAACACTTTCATGAGTGATTTGTTTGAAAGAAATAAATACACAATATACATATTTTTTAAATGTATAGATACATGTGCAGTCTATTGCCCCAATTACATTTAGAAAAATGGCAATGGCGTAAAAATGTATTTATTCATTCATTCATTCATTCTGCTGCCATATTTGGAAATGTAACATATTGCAGCTTGAGCAATATGAATGCACATAAAATGTGTCATTGTTCGGCTCACAGTTGGTTGGGAAATGTTTCCAATGTCATTGAATCATGCACATGGCTAAAAACCCTAGAACCGAGATCAACTAAAACTGCGCTGGGTAAACAAAATCAACGGATGAGCCACTCAGCGCTCTCAGAAATCAATCTTTCCATGTGTCTTTCATATGATTTTACTTTACAATTCGTCTGTGTCACCTGTCTGTCCCTTACGAGCACCGCAGCCAGAAACGCCTCTGTCGATTATGCTGACATGACTGACAATAATTGTGATGGGAGATCCTCACAATCAGCTTACTCACGATTACACTTTTATGTCACTCTGGGTTTCTGCATACGCATGGTCAGGAGTGTGTGTAAATATATGCACATCCACACGCACAAGAAAGTCACAAGATAAATCACATTCTCTGTGTAGATATGTGTGTATGCACAGGTAATGCACAAAGCTATGTGTATGAATGATTGATAAATGAAAGCCCCGAATACTAGAATCCAGCACAGCTTCAGCACCACGGACAGCATCTTACAAGAACACAGTGCTGTGGGCTGTTGAGGTGAGGTGGAAGTTATATGGACATTAAAAGGTCAGAACAAAGCAAGTACTGATCAGAATCAACATCTAATACTATACCACACAATCCATTAAAGTCAGGGTTCGCAACCCTGTTAAACACATTTTATTATTCGCTGCTCTGACACACCCAGTTTTGACTGTTAATTAGCTGATTAGCTGAATCTGGTATGAAGCATGTCTCACTGCTGGACGGATTTCCTGGACCTGCTGGAGACATTATACCTCACAGTTGACATGGAAATATCCAGAGATCCCCCAGGAGGAGCTGGAATCTGTGGCAGGGGATAAAGAAGTCTGGGCTAACCTTCTCAGCCTGTCGTCACTGTGATTCTTACCAGTAAAAGAGGAAAGAAAGTGGATAAATGAATGTATTAAAGATAAACACCTCTCTTAGTAGAACTAACTACAATTTCCTCATGCAAACCGCCAAAGGCTTGTGCAGTTGTTGAATGCCTTTCTCTCTTAAAACTCTTGATGTTAGATCCAGAAGAGTAGGCTGCCTCATCTCTTACAGACATCACTGTGCTCTTAGACATGTTTGATATGTGTTTGGGATTGTTCATTCATTCATTCATTGATTCATTCATTTACTTATTCATTCATCACCTTTAACCACTCGGGGGTTGCAATTAGTCCAGACTCTATCCCAGGAACACTGGGCTGGAGGTGAGAATACACCCTGGATGGGGCACCAGTCCATTTGTTGTCTGGCTGAAATGCAAATGCCGTCAAGAAGGAAAAACAAATGCTGCCTGTAAGGAATCAAATGCTGTCCAGACGGTATCAAACGCCGTCTAGAAGATATCAAATGCTGCCTAAAAGGAATCAAATTGTATCTAGAAGGAACCAATTGCTCTCTAGAAGGAATCAAAGGCTGTCTAGAAGATATCAAATGCTGCCTAAAAGGAATCAAATTTTATCAAAAGGAATCAAATGCTCTTTAGAAGGATAAATTGCTCTTTAGAATGAATCAAATGATCTCTAGAAGGAATCAAATGCTCTCTAGTAGGACTCAAATGTCATCTAGAAAGAATCAAATTCTCTGTAGAATGAATCAAATGATCTCTAGAAGGAATCAAATGCTCTCTAGATCATATTTGCCCACACGTGTAAATGAATAAATTCTTTATGGAAATTTGCTGGTAGGTTTTTCCAGACTTCTTGGAGAACCTGCTACAGTTCTTCTGTCTATACAGGTAAAATCAACAAATTTTTATGATGTTTATTTTTATTGGGTTATGAGAGAAATTCAATATGGTTGGTGGTCCGATAAAGAGTTTGTTGTAACCAACTTTTCCACATCCATTTTCAAAGGTTCACTGTTGTATGGTTTAATAAGTAAATCGTCAGGTAGGCTGTTCCAAGAATCTCACAGGTCCCTGACAGCCTCCATGATTTTTACCCATGGAAACTACTTTAGATATTACTTTCTTTGAAGACATTTATGCCTTTGGAACAAATACAAGTTCAGCTTCAAAGTGCATTCCATGTACGTGATATTATCAGGATTTTATAGTCGAGAAGAAAGTAATTTGAACCTTTCTTCCTTGTTCCATGTCTAGCTGAATCACAACTGACTCCATGCTGCTAATAAAAGTGCCTATGGCTCTGACAATTATCAGTTGGAGACAAAGGTGAGCCAGAAAGTCTTCTATTAACCGTATATTACTTCACAGTAAGTGAAGCCAGCATTAGTCTCATCATTAAAGTAAGATTTTGTTAACAAAACTGTTATTGCCAATATTATATCATTTATGTGTCAAATTATGCCATGTCCATCTATCCTATGATGTCTGGTAAAAACAACACTCATTATGGAATCTACGGTGGTGTCTGGTTGCCTAGTAATTGGCTAGACAGACATAAACGCCTTGCTGAATGAGGCCAAGAAAATGGCTGTGCCACAACAGCCTGAACAATTTCATGTCCCATTTATATATTTACAGAAATATATAAATTCAGGACATAAATTTTAAATTTATGAATTTATCCCTAATGAGCAAGCCAGAGGCGACGGTGGCAAGGAAAACCTGCCAAAAAAAAAAAAAAAAAAACTGGGAAGGACAAGAAACCTTGAGAGGAACCAGACTCAAAAGGGAACCCATCCTCATCTGTGTGGCACCAGACAATGCGATTATAAATAATTCCCTTTTATAACTGTATACTATATGGTCAAAAAGTGCAATTGCATAACCATGAAAGTTATCAACTGTTCACTGACTTGAGTGCAAAACTGTTTGTGGGAATTGCAAAAGCTATCAAAGCAATTGTAGTCTTAAGCCATCGCAGCAAAACGGTTCATAGCCATTGCAGTCCAAAGCCATCTTCATGGTTTCTAAGTGGTACCATCCATAGTAATCTCATGTAACCTCTATAGCGTGTGAGTAAGCTGAGCCGAAAGTGAGAGATCCAGTCTGACCTGTTGACGAGCGGCATGCTCAGAGCCCATCCTGCACTGAAGTCTGGGTACTTGAAGGCAGACGGGTTCTCAGCGAAGGCGTAATGGTGGATGATGGTGGATTCGTCATCGTGAAGCGGCTTGCCAAGAAACCACTCCTGAAGGCACAGAAAAGAGGGAGCAGTGAGTCATTCTCGTCAAACATCAAAGAAAACACAAAGATAAGGGATGGAACAGAATAGGAATACATTATTCTGAATGAACAGATAACGTGTTCTGAACAGATACAGACACTAAGAGGAGGAGGCGCAGCAGACAGAACTTTTTTTTTTAATCATCATAGACCATCTCTGTCACTTGTAAGTACTTACAAAACAGTTGTCAGTACTGCCTCTCTAATAACGGCATGACAGCTTGAGCTACACTCACCGGCCACTTTAATAGGAACACATGTACACCTGGTCATTCTGAGGCTCAGGAATCTGAGGCTAGTCATGAGGCTAGTCGACTGGACTTTCTTCAGTCTTCATCTGTTCAGTGAGTCTGTGCCCACTGTAGCCTCAGATTCCTGTTCTTGGCTGACAGGAGTGGTCTTCTCAAGATTCAGGGTGTTGTGCATGATTTTCTTCTGCTCATCATAGTTGTCAAGAGTGATTTTTTTTTTTTGAGTTAATGTAACCTTCCTGTCAACTGCCAGCTTGAACCAGTCAGGTCATTCTCCTCTGATCATCAACAAGACCTTTTTTGCACCATTCTGTGTAAAGGCTACAGACTGTTTTGCATGAAAATATCAAGAGATCAGCCATTTATGAAATATTTAAACTAGCCCATTTGGCACCAACAACCACGTCACAATCAAAGTCACCGAGCTCGCATTTTCCACCCTTTCTGGTGTTTGATGTGAATACTGACTGAAGCTCTTGTCCTGTACTGCATGATTTTATGCATTGCACTGCTGCAACATGATTGGTTGACTGCATAATTGCATGAATGAGCAGGTCTACAGGTGTTCCTAATAAAGTGGTAGGTGAGTACCACAGTGTATGTTCACTATCCACTAACTAACTAACTTAATGAGTAAAGCATATACACGAAGAAATTACCAGGAATCTTATAAAGACAATCTTATAAGTACAAATGACTGAATAATTTAAAATTAAAAGCAGTGTGCGTTTTCCTTAAAATGTTTTCACCACAATTCACTTGTGGTTCCCCCAGAGAGATACAAAAATATATCTTTAGTGTACTCGATCTAACCTTATTTTCTTAGACTTTATTGCTTTGATCGCTGACTGGCGCCAGAAATAAAATAGCGCCGGCTGAATGACCTCGAGCGTGTGAGTGCCTAAAACTTTCCAGGCAAGAGGTAAATGAGAAGCATAAGAAAGCTGTCCATTACAGGAGAAGGAGGAAATTTATAGCTTTTATGACATTTCTCCCCTCAAATTTGCCCAAGAAAGGCTTTCCCCCTTTGAAAGCTGTGAATTTTAATACACTGCCAGCTCTCCCCTTAATGAAGAATTATAGTATTATGGAACAGCTTACAAATCCTTTCCATTAACTGATATCTTAAAAAAGAAAAATACCCTGTCTCCATATAAGAACATCCTTTAAAGCATTTTGTTCGTTGTTTTCAGACCTTATTACTATTTACTGTAATTATCTAGTGTCTATTCAGAGTCAGCACAGGAAGAGCACAGGAAGAGCACAGGTCTGAGTCTGGTTCCTCTTAAGGCTTCTTCCCTATTCAATCTCAGGGAGCTTTTCTGCCACTGCCACCACAGACTTGCTCATTCGGAATCCAAATCTGCACCCGGATTTCTGTAAAGCTGCTTTACAGCAACAAAGTCTGTCAATCTAATCTAGTCTAAAACGTGGAGCTGATCCTGTGGAAGTGGAAGTGCACCTGATCTCCTACCGTAATCGTTTTCAGGAAGAGTTTGTGTTAGCAAGATATATTTAAAGAATTTCATCATAAAAAGGACAGAGTAGCTGGCAGCTAATGATAACAGATTTGTGGAAAGATTTACGCAGGTATTCGGAAAATCGCAGACCAATAAAACCCAAAAGTGTACTGTCAGAGCAAACTGCAGATCTATGCTGTGCATCACAGAAACAATCCCAGCCATGGTATTTTCTACAGTGCCTAAGGGAGACATCAAGAGATTTCCACAATGAATGAATTAAAAAAAAAAAATACTGATGGATATTTTTGCCACTATGACTCCCTGCTTGCTCATAGCTCTGGGCCTGAATGCCTGTCAGTCTGCTTTGCGCCAGTGTTCACAGAACCGCTCAAGCAAAACAGAGCGCTTTCTGCATTTTTCGCAGTTTATACACAGAACGCTGCAGTCTGACAAACCTGTCTGTCAAACTGTACTGCTAATCAAAGGCCAACCTTGAAAACTCTACAGCCTAACACACATCATTCACATTCGCCTCCTTATAAACGATCTCTCAGACAGTTTATTAACAAGCCTAACATTTCAAATATCTAACTGCCATTAATGTCATATCCGTTCGCCTCGTTATTGTACACGATGTACATTCCGTTTGTTATGTCAGGTGTCCAGTCATTGATTTACCAAAGGTGTGTGCAAACTTACTGAAAGATGTATGTCCAAATCAGGCTAAAAATTCCCACCAGAAAATTGCTAATGCTGATTTTCTTCGTATTTGTGCGCATATTATGAAAAACGGAAATCACCTACGAAGTGCAAAGCAAGTGGTACAGGTGGTTTACATAAGTGACATCCACAAAACTCCAAAAGATGCAAACTCACAGAGACAAAATGATGACTAATCAGTGAAAGAGCATCTCCTAAGCATCTCCTTTTTCTTAGAAAGAGCACCTCCTAAGATACTGTCCTGTTACCTGGATGATCAACGACTGTTTTTATCTTTTGTGAGAGTTGTTCCTGAGTGTCTTGTTTGTCCTGAGCACTTAAACTGCCCACTGTTCTTAAGAGAAATCCTCCAGGTCCTGCACATTCTTTGCTTTTCCAGCATCTTCTTTATATTTGACCGCTTTCCAACAGTGGCTATATGATTTTGAGATCCATCCTTTCACACCGAGGACAACTGAGGGACTCGTACACAACTATTACAAAAGGTACAAACATTCACTGATGCTCAAGAAGGCGACACACTACACGAAGAGCCAGGGGGGTGTAAACTTTTGAACAGGATGATCGATGTGAATTGTTAGTAGTTTGTTTAAATATCTTTTTTTTTTTTTTCATATATGACTGCAAGACAAAAGAGATTCCACATTAATCTCTATAATAATTTAAAAAGGTGCACTTACTTTTCTACGCTCAAACTTTTTGAGGACACTGTGAAGTTTCTCCAGTTTTATGTTCGTTTCCTCTTCAACAAACAGGACCCATGAGGAGTTCTTTCCAAAGTGAGAGGAAAAACTAAAGACACAAACAGATAAGATACACTCATATGCTCTGTTTTGCTAATGATGGCCAGTGTGCCAAGCATAAAGTTCCTGTATTATCGGTATCTACTGAGAACTGTTATCAGGAAATATTGTGGTATTGATCTGTAAGAGATTCATCGCAGCAGATGGACTCAGTTGGATCCGTGCAGTGCATTTTTATGATCTGCATCTGCTCGTCTGTGTGTGGATTTGTGTGTAATGGCCATATGAGCACAGACAGAGTGGGGGTACTTACTAAGGCAGCAGGGGAAGAATGCTCCAGTCTCCCTCGTTTTCAGACAGTGTGTGAAGAAGCAGGATGACTGGAAGGCTCTGAGCAGGAAAGAAAGTCAGAAATCTATCATAAAAAACCTGGTTTACAGGTTACAGTTAATATACTTACAGCTTCCACACAGATGACCTATGAAAAAAATACGTTCACTATGTTTTAAATAGACAGATTTAGCTAGTTTGTTAAGTGCTAACGAGCAGTCAAAGTCTTTTCGAATCAGGTAATAAGCTATTTATGACTGAAAATGAGGGCCAGTTACTGTAGCAATTTTCTAATCTCTCTCTATTGGTTTAAACCCTTATAATCTGATTAGCTAACAATCACCCATTTTCTAACTATGCACAAAACAGGAGGTCTGAAGAGGCATTTTTAAAAATCCTAATTATATACTACATAAATGATGTTCCTATAGTATATATCTTAGGTTAGCAAGCTGAAATAAAGTGTTCAAGACGACTGGGCTTACAGTTCCAAAACAATTTTAGTTCCTATCTCAATCCATTCATCTCATATTTAATAGAGATTGATACCATATACTGGGTATTTTAATATAGTACTGCTGTAAATTATAACACATGCTCTGGGACGTGAGCTTTTTGTAGTGGGCATAACAGAAAGACTAAAGAGTAATGAGAAAAAGTGAGTGTGTCAATAAAAAAAAGAGCTTAAAGCAGCGAGTCGTTAACGAGACTTCTGTGCTGCAACAGAGACAGACCTGCTTAGTTCAGATCGCTGCTGGCCATAACGGCATGAGGCGCGATGAAGCGTGTGTGATCCCAGCTACAGCTATCGCACAAACTCATTTAGGAAGCAGGAAGGATGAAAGAACGGAAAGTGCTGAAATGTACCAGTGAACCTTTCCTGATGCTTGGGTACTGAAAAAATATGTCCTTTAAAAGTTCGGGGGAAACTAGCATTTCAAAATGTTTTAGGTCAGAGCTTCTCAAACTTTTTGCCAGGACAAGATCCGGCATAAAATTCAATTTCCAAGGACCCCCTGATGATCACAGAACAGATTTAATTTAGATGTTAGAGCTTTATATACCTGAACTTTTTACTCATCCTGCTGTAGATAAAACACTGTGTATCATATTAACAGCACGTCCTGGTTCTATTAAAAGTGCAGTTTCATTAAAATTAACATTATGACTTTTTAGTCATTGAGTTTTAGATTAAACCCTTTCAAGTGACAAGTATTAGGCATCATAACCTAAATACTAGTTGATAGTAGTCTCCACCACTCTCATGTGATTTCTGAGAACATTCAGATGTATGGGTTTAGATTAATATACCATTATTCCATAACATATTAAAAGACAAACCAGGTGTACATATTGCTAATTTAAGGTCCTTTTTTCATAAAAATCTTCATAAAAAGTGTGTGTGTGTATATATATATATATATATATATATATATATATATATACATATATTGGGTTGGGTTGGAGTGAATATACAGGGTGTCCCAAAAGCATATAAAAATGTAAAAGTATATATAGGGGAAATTAACACCTTTTAGCAAAATGTCTTCTTTCATACTCAGTTTATATTAAACATTTTTTTCAGATAGCCTTTAGAATGTCTTTGATAAAAGAAGAACATATAGAAATCATTCTCATGGCTGGATTAGGAAGCTGTTGCAAGCTTGCGATGGACTGTACATGCAATTACATGCATACCACCTGATGTGTTAACACGAGTTCATCGTGAGTGCGAGAGACGACGCCATGTGCATTTACAAAGAAATGGCATCATGTAGAGGAGTTACACTGAAGTTACATTTTGCTAAAAAGTCTTAATTTCCCCTATGTATGGAGACTTTGGGACAACAATATATGTCGGGCCATGCTATGATATAGTTTAAGAACGGAGTGTGCACAGAGTAGCACAGTGATGATGTCATGCCATTAAATTTCACTTAAAGATTTAATATTAATTTATATAACAAGACATGTGACAATGTACAACCACTGTTTTTCTTTTCTTGATCCTCTTTTACTATATTTATGTTATTTGGTTTGTGCCAACCCATACACCAGAGCCCCTAAGCTTCTATCACAAGAACAATCTAAGTCCACCTAGACACCTGTGTTAAAGTGACTCAAATGGGCATTTTATTACAGAGACTATTGATTTTTCTCTCTCTCTATACTGTTTGTATACCAGCAGTGGCCTGTGGCCATAGATTATGGTGGGGCTGGTTGACATGAACAATGACATAGCCTTAAACAAAATTAAGTTGAGAGGCTATCATGCTTGACTTATTCTATAGGCTACTATCTAGTGAATTTTTCAAATAACCCTCTAATAAACAGTTGAGAGTCAACAACATAAAACAGGCATCCATCATGCAGTCAACCAGCTCATTTTGAGTGGTTTTTGAAGTACCAATGCACTTTTGAAGAGCTAATATTATTAACCAGGGCTGCCAGGTTTCCATCCCAACTACATCTCAAAAAATGTCAGCACTGAAAAAGCGAGGCTTTCCTTTGCATGGAAAACAAGGTCACCATGGTGCACACGCATTTCTGAAGTATCAACATTACCCACTCCACAATCCCCATAATCATTGCAATACATCTTACAATACAAATGGTTCTGTTCATCAAAGACAAACTGTCTGCACTTTATTAGATTTAATTCTGATTGTTTGCTATAAAACAAAAACATTTTGTGGGTATACAGCATTTTTAAACTGGCTATTAAACTAGATCTGGCAACCCTGTGAACAGCTGATATTTCTTTCAAAAGAAAAATCTTACAAAGCTAAACACATCAGTGAAATATTACAATGCTACACAGACATGCTAAACGGCAACCACAAGGGTTTCAAATCTGCTGTCCATCCCCTATATATTTCATCTATGCCTTCAAAGGGAGGATGACGTATAAAAAGAGGTCAGAAAGTCACAGATCTCACTGTGAGTTAAGTGTGTGCAGGCTGCTAAACCTGCCACTGAGCTGTGACTCGGGGCAACAATGATGAAAAAGATGATGATAATGACCGGGGTCAGTGAGACCTGCTGCTGCCTGGTGTCACTGGTGTTCACTGGGCAGAACATACCACTTCACTGAAGCTCCATCCACCGTCATGCGTCAGTAATTAGCACATCAGAGCTAACTGCACTTTGCACACTCTTGCTCTTACCTGATGGTGCTAACCTGTCTGGCTGACATCACTGGAAATTTAAAAAGGTTCGTAAACATCCTGAGAGGAGACACGCTGTGGACACTTTGATTCTAATTTTGTTTGTATTAGAAGGTTCCTCCAAGGTTCCAGAAAAAAACAACTGGAAGTGGTAAGAAGCTTATTGGGAGTCATTTACGCTGACATGTTCACGACCTTCCAGCTCCAGTTTCAGCAGTGTGACCTTTTTATTGGAAAACCAATAAAAAGCAGCCAGCCAATTGCTTTTTTCTTTTAAACCACCTGCCATAAAGTGTGAAAAGAATAAAAATGTCAGTCCCCATTGGCAAAGAGCAAGCAATTCTGTGCTCCAACCCGAGAACCCTGAGTGCTGCCAGACAATAACAATAAGGTAGATCACTGTTCAACAATATTGGTCAAAAGCCTTCAAACCACATTAGTATAGGAGATTATAGCTCTTTATAGGACTCAAGACTATAACACACACGCACACACACGCACACACACGCACACACACAAAAAAAAAAAACTGTGTCAACCACAATAAAAGTGCAGTTCTCCTTACTAAATCATTACAAAGCCAACCGAAGTTGCACACATTTCAGGCTGTAGCTGGAGTAACATCATGGAATATACATAAACTTCATCTCACAGCATGCTCTAAAGTGTGTTTGTGTCACTGCCAATTAGAATAAATTATCCCAGACATATAAAACACACAGTGTGCCCCTAAATATGCCACAGCACCTGTGCAAAATCATTAGTGCCAAGTTGGACTAATAATTGGAGTGTGTTCACAATAAATTATGACTTCCAATTTGAAAACAGGCTTGCTCTCTCTGTCACATACAAACACACACACACACACACACAAAAACACACAGTTCATGAAATTTGTACGGACTTCTAACAATTAATTTGTTTAAATGTGTCCTCTGTGTGTCTATTTGCTTGGTTGGTTCTGATTAATAGTTAATTGTGTATGTCTGGTCCATTTGGCTCACACAGCATGCCAGATACAGCAAAACGCACACATCCACAAACAGCCACACACTCCTGTACTTTGAGGAATAATAAAATAAACACTGTGTATGTATGTGAGGAGGAATTGTTACCGAGTGACTGTATGTCTGCAGGTTTTAAACAAGATGATGGTCACAGTGCAAATCTTTGTATAAAATATGTCAGGCAGTATAAGCAGTAGACATATTAATACTTTTTATCTAAATTCTAAAAAGCTTGGTGGTTAAGGGTTCGACAAATCATACATAACAGATTCGAAATTCTGCTCCAATTATTTTAGCGAAGCAGGATGTATTTAAACTGTAGGTGAAGCTAGGTTAATGTGAATGTGATGTGAAGTGTGGCCAAGTACGCTGGCCCCTACTCGGAATTTGTGCTCTGCATTTAACCCATCCAAGTGCACACACACAGTAGTGAACACACACCCACACACACCTGGAGCAGTGGGCAGCCTTTTTAGCTGCGGCGCCCAGGGAGCAGCTGGGGGTTCGGTGCCTTGCTCAAGGGTCTCACCTCAGTCGTGGTATTGAGGGTGGAAGAGAGCATTCACTCCCCCACCTACAATCCCTGCCGGACCTGAGACTCGAACCCATGACCTTCGGGTTACAAGTTCCGACTCTCTAACCATTAGGCCACGACTAACTGTTAACTGTTATGTTAGGTAACATGAGCCCAGCTAGGGAGCTATTGCTTTCTACTTGTGGTTTCTTGTTATTGTGGTTCTTCTTGTGTAACATTTCATTTTAGCACTTTTTTTTATTGTTTAACTTGAATTTCAGAACGTCTTACAGTGTAATCTCGTACTGTATATTTCTTCTTATGTGGATAGAAATGATTGCATGAATATAAATAGTTTTATTAGATTCATTAGTTAGGGTGTTTCCTTACATTTATTTAAGATGTATATTTGGCAATAAAAGAGTTCAAACAACAGGATTACTGTAAAGTGTACTGTAATAATAATGTTATACTCCTATTAAAATAGTTTTTCACTTAGCACTGAATTTACAAAGTAAAATTTTTTTACAGTGTACACTGGAACATATCTATCAATGGACACTTAAAAGAAGCAGCTATCTTTATAACTTGTATCAGTCATCCTCTTGAAAATTTACAAACAGAATTTCCCGTGTCCCTTTCCTATTTACTAGCTGTCTCACATTTGTCTCATCTGTTTTGTGCTCCCTCAGACTTTCCTATCACACTCTACTGCAGTACTGATTTATGGGAATGTGTTTGATCATGCTTCAGCAGGCATGGCTCCTGATAGGCCTCAAGTGCATAACAAACGCCACACGACAGCTGAGTCACAATGAAAACACAATTTTCCTTTTTAATTCATTACACAAAGTCATGGATAAATTCAGCCCTGAGCCATCTCCCAGCATGGTCAAAAGCGGATCTCTAGCAAATGAAACACTTCCAGAATTGTTCCACTTGTAGAATAAAGTACAGCAAAAGTCATTTGTGCATCGTAAAACATATAAGACTGAGCAAACAAACAAATAAATAGAAATCCAATTTAGCTGTCCTAACTTTCCCACGATTGTCAACTATAGTGTAAAATATAGACTTCATTGTGCTAAATGTCTTCCCCTGTGTGATGTCTGCTTGTAGTACAGCTGGCTGCTGTCTCGAAATGTTAAACACCAAAGATCCGTCACTGAGCATGACACGCACTGACACGCTTACTGAAACTGTTGTCAGTGTAGTTGTGACATGACACAACCAATCATTTTTTTTTACTCTTGCTTGCAAAATTAATTCAAATATGAAGTGGTATTTTATCATGGGGAAGCATGCCTAGCATATTTAAAATATTGCTTTTAATAAGTCAGATCTGAGAGCCAGACATATACAGAGAAATGTCCTTCGACAAGTAAGAGGTATTATCATTTTCAGCATCAGTGTTGCCAGATTTGTGCTGTTTTCAGTGAAGAAACTAATCAGCAGCCGCCAAAAGAAATTCAAAATAGTGTTTTCTTTATAAGAAAGCATTCTGAATGAACACTGACATGAGTTTATTACTTGAGCTACTCGAAAAAAGTGAGTTGATAAAACTGCCTACATCCTGTGCATACGTTATGACTGATAACCATGACCTCGATTTAGCATATTGTGGTTTCATTAAATTGTGCTAAAAATTAACTGTCGGCGCACAATATAATAATAATAATAATAATAATAATGATAATAATAATAATAATAAGATGTACTGGATCAAACTGTTGTATAATGAGTGTAGAAGCAATATTATTAAATTAAACCAAATTTAATAATGAGGAATGTGGTAATTATAACTAGGACTATTCCTGGAGCAATGTGTTGGCAATATCCTTGACTCCTATTAAATATTTTATTTTAATGCCTACCATCTTCTCATTCTACATCACTCACAGTCACTCGTACATCATATTACATTCGACAGAAAAGAAAAAAGCTTTTTCCTTCTTCAGTGTGTATTTTCTATCCACTGTTTTTTTTTTTTCAAGCTTAAATGCTTGCGTTTAAAGTCAGTGGACTAGATGCTATTGAGACACCCGTCTAAGACATCATGCAGGGGATCTGTACAATCTGAATGGAGATCCTGGAAACTCGACTTCAGCATGTGCGTAACCTAACTCTGAATACACGGACCTTTCCTCGCAAATTTCTCATAATTGGAACTTAAGTCGCAGACTCTGAATTCCGCTCTATACGGATGTTGCTTAACACTTGACAGATCCTTACTTGATACACTTTATATGCTGGCTGTTATATTGTATGTCTTAGTTTTGGGAGCTGAAAAGGAAAAAAAAATATCTTTAAGCCCTAGCAATCTCAGAAGCTCAGAAAAAGCCTGTTAGGTCTGAGTATTAATATCCCCATGGACACCTTTTATATTCCGCTCAGGTTACATCATTAAGCAATGGAATTTATGGTGTGATTTGAGAGGGTTGTAAAAATAATTTTGCATTCAGCCAAGAGCAGCCCAAAATAACAGAAAATCCCAGTTTGGCACAAGACAATAATGCTGTCTGAGAGACTTTTGGCAGTAATGATGCATCAGAGGAGTCTTTATGTCTGCTGCTTTCTCCCCCTTCTGGTGAAAACATCAACTTCATCACATCCACATCCATCACACACTTTTCCCATTCCAGCACAGTCCAATCTGGAGTAGTACAGACTGTGGACAAACACCAAAAGTGCTTCAAGCTATCTGAATAAGATGTTGTTGCGCTGCGTATAATATACAGAGCCAGAAAAGTGTTGATTCTGTGGAGTAATATTAAAAATAAAAACGAATTTACTATACAGTACATTCATAAACGACTATGCATTCAGAGCCATTCACGGTTTCCATCTTTTTGTTGTACTATTGCAGTTTTACTGTTTTGATTAAATCTTTTTGTTCCTCACCACTGCAAAATATACTATATAAAGAAAAAAATGTGTTTTCACAGTTTTATTAAAAAAAAAAAAATAATCGAAAGGAAATAACTTAAATATCACAATTAAGTACATTGCCTGGTCAAAGGTATTTGAATATCCTATATTTTAGCATTTTTGTTTAAATGACAAAATGAAGAAAATACTCTAATGCATAATTTAAATAATAATCATTTTAAAAATCTACATGAAGAACAGAAAGTGCATTGAGTAATACGAATGTGTTGTGAATTGTGAAATGGTATTAACTTATTTTGTTGGAACAAGCTGGATCTAATCAAAACACTGTAATTAGCTGCTTTAATCTCACCACGATATTTAAGTTTCACAGTTAATACCAGCTCTGTCGACGAGCCTTTTATCTATAGGCTTAACGGTTTTACCGTTTTTACTCTTGCCTTTAATAAAGAACTCGTTTCGAGTCTCATTAGGATGTGAGAGAGAGCAGTTAATAAGTTTCACAAGGATTAACTTTCCTTATTTCATTGCTATCCTGCATCATTAAATGGTTGAAGGTGTGTGTGTATAAAGCCCCACAGATCACAGTGCACTACAACAACAACAACAACAAAAAAGCCCCCTCAAAACAAGGCATTATTTCCATATTTCCATCAAAATCTGCAGCTTTAAAGGTCCAGTGACTCTTCCTAGAGCTTCTTCGGTCATGGAGGTGACTAAAAACCCAAAGGACAATTTGACAGAACTCCAGTGTTTCTATGTGGAAACAGGAGAACCTTCCAGAAGTATGAGCGTCTCTGCAGAACTCCACAAGTTAGATATTTTATGCTGAAATAGTTTCTCAGTAAAAGGGACCTAAAGGACTCAGATAATGTTAAACACAATTCCATGGTCTGATGACATCAAGACTGAACTCTCAAGCCTCAGTGTTAAGGAGAGGAGAAAGGAGGCACTGCTCATCACCTGGCCAATAGCCCCATAAAGCTGATTCAGCAAATCATAGAGTAAAACAGTCTGAGGATTCGTGTAAATCTGGCACATAGGTACCTACAACGTTTGAGGGCATGACAAAGTAAAATGCATCAGAAGTGTTAAATTCATTAACAAAAAAAAGACAGAGATTTATCAGAAAAGTTATAACTTGGGGAAGTGAAAAAACGAGTCTTAAGACACATTTTTAAAACAGACAGTGTGTGATAGACAGGGAGAAAGGAAGAAAGGCTTGCACAACAAGACCATGAAGGTTAGGTGGAGGGAGAGCGAGCAAGGCAGAAAGAAGGTTTAACACCACACTGGTGAGGTGGGTAAGAATGGAGAAGGTTAAAAGGACAGGAGGGAGTGAGATTATTGAGGGCTTTATAAATGAAAAAGAGGAATGTGTTCTTTTAGAGGGAGCCATGAAAGATTGGGCCAGGAGCTGTTTGTCAGGAGCATAAAATAAATGCTGAGGGTAAAAATGGTTTTTATGGTCTTTTCTAACAGCTGCATGCCTTTTATAAAATCATAAATATGCTTTGACATTAACATAGAGTAAATATTATAGTATAAAAAGTATAAAGTACAAAAAAGCATTAAATCATTATATGAAAAACCTGCTATTCTGAAACTTATTTAAATATCTGCACGTTATTTACATGTACATTCTTTTTTTTTTTCATTTATTAATGTTTTCTATTTATTGATGCCAGATTTTTATTTTATTTTGTTTTATTTTGATCTTTCCACCCACAGAACCCATTTTATTAATGTCATTAAAATCTGGTTGACATTATTTTATAGACATAATATCTGTAACAAAATGAAAAAAATGCTGGCTTTGCGTCATTGATCCCACTTGAAGAACCACGAGGTTACAATACGCTTGGTATAACTGAGTGTGCTTTGTCTTGTCTTTATTATAGTTTTAAACAAAAAGCCAAAACTTCAACTTACGTTTATGTTGCGCAATGATAAATCACTATGTGTGTGCATTATTACTCTGTTTTTATCCTTATAAAAGGATAAATCTTTAGTGCCAGTTACGTGTATGATAATTCATCCTCAGCCATACACTCATACACGTACATACTAATCCATCTCACTTGACAGTACTGTAAAATAAAATGAAGCCCCCATGGTTTCTTGTAGTTAGTTCCACATTATTCACATATAGCCTTTTGCACTTACATTACAGTAATGACGTACTGTCTACTTCTCCCTGGGAATCCTGGATCCTTCACCTTTTGCCTAATTTACATAAAATCGAGAGGTGAATTTTTGAAATGTGTATGTACGGTCCTGATTTAGCTTTTTTCACCGCAGTTATCACAGCTTGATGGTGCACAGTATTGCATTCCACATACAACTGCACATATACGTACTTTATACCACATATAGTTCACAAGGTTTTTGCCATCTATCTTTTACATCTTTTATATATTTTATATATATATATATATATATACACATATTTTTTTTCTATTTCTGTGTAAGTAAATTCTGTTTTTTATGTAAATTCTGTTTTATGTCACTGGACAGTCGTAAAAAGCTTTTCACTGCATACTGTGTTTGGTTGTGTGTGTGATCAGTAAAATTTGATTTTTAAAATCCCAAAACTGTTACCCATAATTTCAAATTTATATCTTACCCCGAGCAAGTTCAACACAATGAAACTACTGAACAATGAAACCACTGGCAAAAATGTATATGTTGTAGATACGCCACAGAAAAAAAAAAAGTATTTTATTTTATGAAACATGTATACAATTAAAGTATACAAAATTAAATTCATATTCATTTACAGCAGGTGCAGGACACTGCTTCCTTCCCCAGGCTAATGCTGACATCTTGTGGCAGCATGTAAGCAGTGAACGTGTAGTCAAACGAGCTCCTGCAGTACACAGATGCAAACTGATGCATTTCAAACAGCTAGATCCACGGCAAAAAGCAATCGACGCTCTTTCATGTAAAAACAATAACAGTGTCTATCAGTCACAGAAATGTTGGATTATAGTCTTCCTAACGCTTCTGCGCAGTCCTGCGAGCCCGACTGTGCTCCTGTCAGTCCAGAGTTCTGTGCAGTTTAGTCATTTTCTGCTCTAACACATCGACTTGGCCCATCAGCTCATGACCATGCTTAGCGGGTGTGTTACAGCAGCGAAATCACCAAACTGTGACGTACAGCAGCACAGATGAAGATCCCTGACCGAGATAACCAAGTGCAGGTTATAAAAAGGGTTCATTTGAACTGTGTCTGTTAAGCACTCCCCAGCCACTTTAATAGGAACACCTGTACTTTTGCTCAAAATGTTTTTTATAATCTTCGACTGTCCAGTTTTGGTGAATCTGTGCCAAGTGTAGCCTCAGATTCCTGACCATGGATGACAGGAGAGGAACCTGATGTGGTCTTCTGCTGCTGTAGCCCATCCTCCTCAAGGTTTGATGTAGTTTACATTCCGAAATGCTTTTCTGTTCACCATGGTTGTAAAGAGTGGGTATTTGAGTCACAGTACACTTCCTGTGCCATTCTTTACTGACCTCTCTCCTTAACAAGGCATTTCAGCCTGCACAGCTGCTGCTCACGGGATTTTTTTTTATTATTATTTTTTGTTCTTTGTGCCATTTTGTGTAAACCCTAGAGACTGTTGCGAGTGAAAATGGAGGAGACTTGAAGTGAGGAGAGTTTTCACTCACAAATAATCTGAAATTTGATTATTTCAGTTTCTGTTATTTCAGTTTCTGAAAAAAAATCAAACCACCTCATCTGTCCCCAACAGCCCTGTCATGGTCAAAGCCACTGAAATGACATTTTTCCCCCTATCCTGATGTTTGATGTGAACATCAACTGAACTGAAGCTCGGGATGGTTTTACTGCTGTCACATGAAGAGCCTATCAGATGATTGAATGAGCAGGGGTACAGGTGTTCCTATTAAACTGGCTAGTGAGTGTAAATAGCTGTGTATTATATTAATAATATAAACTTGTTTTTTTTTTCCCTCAACATGTTTTTTTTTCCAGATTCATGTTTGTTTCTAGATTAACTATATTCACGAAATGTTACATTTTAATTCACTTATTAGAAATGTGCATTCCAGTAACTATTTAAAAGCTTCTTAAAGAGGAATTCCCCAAACTGTTGATAACTGTTGGATTTATGATCCATAAATTTATGATATACTGAAAATGGCATTAAATTAACATGCAGTTTTTGGGGAAGAAAATCAGAATATAAGGATATCAGCAAACAGCTGGCAAAGATTTACTGCGAAAAAAAAAAAAAAAAAAACCTATTGAAAAAAAACATTTTCTGACATTTATTTTGATTCAGACTTATACATTTACAGGAATAACAGGCTTATCATGTGCCATGTGAAAGAAAGGCTGATATTTGTTGATCTAAAATGAGATGATGTGCAATAAAGCTACTTTGTGCCTCTGTTGCCTGAATAATTAGGATAAATAAACATGATTTCAACAGTGCACAACATAATTATGATTATCATTCCAGCTCTTTTCATGCAGCTCTATTAGACAAAGTGAAGTGTGTGGTTTCCGAATAAACAGTTAATTACTCAAAATGTTGGCCGCTCAGGTGTAACGATTCATTTACGTACCGTCACAGATGGGAAAAACACAAACGGCTAGGTGTATACTTATTTATAATTCATCACACAGAGCAGCATACGAGGTTATAATGCACGAAACTAACAACACATATTATCACATATCACTAGTCCCTAACCTCATTAAACTTTTTTGGTGGGCTAATATGTGACCAATGTGTGGTATTAGCTAGAGGACATGGTCTAATTGTGTATATGGAGGGGCAGGAATCGGATTCATCCTTATCAAATATTTTAGGTCTGATTAAGCTCACTCTTAACAGTACATTATGACAAGATTATCTTTTCTGTGTTATTAAACCTCCTAGCAACACTCTTCGAATATTTTAAAAAATGTGATGATCTGTCATTTAATCAGCATTCACCTGTAGTAGATCCAAGAGATATACACTGTCTGTCAAAAGTTTTTGAACCCCTAAATTTATGTCTTATTACAGTTTAATCACTATTACTGCCACAAAATGATACAGAATAGCAATTAAATAAGGAGAACTAAATCTTTGTGGAACCTATTAACCGCTCGCTCTCAGACAGATCCTAATGAGACTCTAAATGAACGCTGTATTAGAAGCAGGCACACTTGGCGTGTAAACTCGTTAAGACTACAGATAAAAGACTTCGGCATGGTGCTAGAATTAACTGTAAAACATTTTGGATTTTCTTTCCGATTAGATTAGATTTTAGTTCCAATAAAATCATTTCTAACATTTACTGAAACAATAATAAACATTTCTCAATTATATCCATTTCTTGGCTAGATTTTTCAGAAGTTAGAGTATTTAAAATAAGTCCATTTAAAGAAAAATGCTAAGATATACAGTGGCTTGCAAAAATATTCCTCCCCTCTGGAGTTGATCAGATTCTTTCTGAATAACAAATGATAAATATGCATATTCTTCCTGTCAGTATCAAATGATAAATATGCATATTCTTCCTGTCAGTATTTTTTTTTATTGAAAACTCATGTTCTCTTACAGTGAACTTTCAAAGTTGAAATTAATTATTGATCAGCAAGTATTTCAAAGAAAATCCCAAACTGAAAAATGCTGCTTGCGTAAGTATTTAACAACTCAGGTTCCGGAAACTCCAGATGAAAGATATTGTCTTAAAAAGGACACAGTTGACTTATAATTAGCCTTCACCTGTGAAATGTTACAACAACTATCATTTTCTGGACAAAAAACACCTCAGTTAAACCGTCATTGAAGAGACTGTCAGTCTGAAGGAAAGGAGCTAAAATGAAGATTAAGGTAATAGAATTTCATAACATAGACACAGAGTGTAAAATTATATCATATTATATCATATATATAAATAAGAGTTTGGATGTCCCAGTAAGCATTGTTTGATAAGTAGTGAGGAATTGGAAGCTGCATCATACAACCCAAGCACTACCTAGACAAGGCCCTCCCTCAAAACTCAGCACAAAAACAAAACAAAGACTGGTGAGGGAAGCAACAGTGAGGCCAACAGTCACTCTGAAGGAGTTACAGAGTACAGAGGATGAGTGAAGCGTGAAGCTGCACAAGGCAACCATTTCAAGAGCTCTGCATAATTAAGGACTATATGGGAGGTTGGCTATAAGGATCGAATAGAGCCATTGATAAAATAGAGTCAAACAGAGCCAGTGTGATGAGACCAAGATCAAGATATTTGTTGTTTGTGTGTGTATATATATATATATATATATATACATCCCTACAGTGAAATATGGTGGTGGCAGCATCATGTTCTGAGACATTTTTCATCCTCAGAACATGAGCTTCTTATTAAAATTGAAGGAAGAATGGATAGAGAAAATAGGGGGGGGGGGGGTATTACAAGAGAACCTGCTTCAGTCTTCAGTCTCTAAAGCTTGGGAGAAACTACACCTTTCAGCAGGACACAAGGGCAAAGTAACACAGGAGAGGTTAAAAACAAAAAAGGTGACTGTTCTACAGTAGCCAAGTCAACGTCCAGATCTGAACCCCATTAAGAATCTGTGGCACTCTGAAAATCGCTGTCAACAAACAACATCCAACCATCCTCAAGAACCTGGAGCATATATGCCAGGAAGAATCACCTCCAAACAGTGTGCAAAGCTGGAAGGAACTTACCCCAACAGACTTAAAGCTGTTAGTGCAGCAAAAGGTGGTTCTACAAAGTACTAGACTGAAGGGGTTGAATACTTATGCAAGCAGATAAATAATTAACTTTGAAACTTTACTTTATTAGCATGTTGATTTACAATACAAATTACTGGCTGGAATAATCTCTCTAAGTGTCATGTGTAATCCAAAGGAATCTGACGACTTTTAATTGGGTTGAATACTTTTGCAAGGAACTGTCTTGCCTTCATAAACTTCTGACTGGAAGTGTAGATCTTTAATTATATCATATGACTGAGATTTAATTAAGTCCTGTTTTCTTTCTGACCAGCACAGTATGGCTGTGTCAGAGCTCATACTGATCGAGAGCAGCATCTACTCTGCAATGTAAACAACTCCTGAACAGCGCTAGCACTGGAAAAGTAGGTGGGAATGACAGAGCAAAGCTTTTGTTTTCACACAAGCCATGAGTCATTGTGTTGGTGTATTTTGTACATATTTCTAGCGACACAGTGGTCACAGAAAAGGGGAAAATAAAGTTAGACTGCAGTGTGTGTGCACTTCTATTTCCCTCTTCTTGCTAGTTTAAGAAAAACCCTACACTGATCAGAAGAGCACGGCATTACAACATGCATGAACAGCACTCATCTCGTCTGATTTAATAAAGGAATTTTTTTTGCCTACTACCACACAGTGGGGCCGGTTCATTAAACATTTAGGTTTGTGAGTTTTGCTGGTGAAGCTTGGCAAGATCAGATTAACTTTGTCATAGCTTAGATTTATACAAACACAAAGTAGTTAGCTTTTACTTTGAATGAAAAGCCTTTTCACACATTGGCTTTAACAGCAGTTAAACAGGAAGATTAGGAGATTATGTTTACACATAAAAATTAATGTGACAGTGTCACGACAGCGACCTCAGTAACGCTCACCCCCGTGTCACGCCGAGAGCCCTCACCCCCAGCACCTCTGGGAAAGCCTCCCCACCCCCCGCTGACCCACACCACTACACCCGACCCTCCCTAGCGTGCCCACCATAGCCCTTTGCTCCTGGAAACAGCACCACATGCACTTTTTTCACTTGTACCTCCCACTTGTCCCTCACTTAACGAAATAAACGCCCTCTTGTTTCACAAGTCCAGTCTCTGCCTGTGTCTGTGTTCTGCCTGCCGCTGCTGCAAGTCACTTTTGATTCAGGGAATTCTTGGTAGGCTCACGCGTTTTCACATTTGTATGACTGATGTCATTTCTGTAGAGTTCCGAGTTAATCTTATCTTGCCCATCATCACCAGCAAAAACACTAAGACCCTAAAAACCCTAAAAAAAAACAAAACAAAAAAAAACCCCTCAGACTATCCCCTATTAATGCCTGAAAAAGGCTATCCTGTTAATGCCTTTGGGCCTCCATGAAACAATGAAAAAAGTCTTAGAACCACTACCACACATTAACCACTATACTAAATATTGTATACAAAATGCTAAAAATTGTACTTAGATGACGTTTCATACATGCTGAGGCACAAAGATGCTGAGTCGGCAGGAAAGAAGTCACTTTGGTGTCTCTGGTTGGGGTGAATGGCTAATGGTTAATGTGGAGATGGTTAAAATTGATATGTACATTGGTAGACCTGACATTATCTTTACCAAACATAGTCCTGCCCAATTCAAATCAGCCACAAGTAAACGGCAGAGGAAATTTGGTAATGCCAATGATAAATTCAACACAGAAGCTACAGCTAATAGTAAAAAGCTAATTCCGAAAACAAGCTAACAGGGGTTTTAACTAGAATGACTTTTTGCAGCTTTACGAATAAGAATTAGGAAGAAGAATAACACTTATAGTTTCTATCATTTCACGAAAAAGGAGCATCTGTACTGGTCAAAATAATTACAATGCAAACATTTCACTGAGTAGCGTCTTACATAGCAATGGACAAGGGAACCATTCTGCCCAATCAAGCACACGGACACAGAATGGACCCTGTGCTACTCTAAGCAGACCTCCAGTTTCAGAGTTAGCATAAGCGCTATTGATTACACCATATTAACCAGGGTTTAGAACTTATCAGAGCCATCATCTGAAAGCAAGTCAGTGGAGACGATATTTCTCTTAAGCTGACATCACTGATCTTCTTCTGACATCTCGTCAAGAACGTCTGCCCTGCAAACTTAGCAACTAAACTCTCGGTGCGCTTATTAGTCATCAAACAACGCCTCCAACCAGGACAAGGAGCTGACAGGGGGAAATTACAGAGCCAGAAGGTGGGTGACAGATCAAAATAAACCACCATTATGTAACTCCATCACATTTTTTAAAAAAAGAATGCAGTACACTCTGTTTTTAGGAATGGAGAAACATATAAAGCTAAACAGAAAATAAATGCAGAGGAAGACAGAAGGTGGTTAATCTGGTTCAGACTGGATCCGAGTTCTCTGAAGTGGAACCTGGTGTTTTCTATAGCTTGATTTTCTTAGAGTTTTAGTGCAACCAATCATACAGAGGTTAGTCAGGACAGTGCTGAACACGTGGCACTATCAGGTGAAAGGGCTGAAGATATAAAAATAGATAAGTGATGTTCCATTAAACACCCAAGGACCATCTCAAACAGGAGGCCTTGGTACAGAATACCACACCATGGAGTGCAATTTTTCATTGTAAGTCTACAAAATATGACGTAAAATACAGCTTTAAACACACATTTTTAGCATCGCTTTCTTAAAAAGTACCGAACAAGTTGCCATTTAGCTTTCTACAGTGAACTTTCATACACAATGCTTTTCAATAATGATCATTTATACAGCAGCTGGTTCCAGTCCACTGATTTGGCTGGTCGAGTAGCATTTCCTATAACCACACTGAGATGTTTCTCCGTCTGTATCACGCCGCTCGTCTGTGTTAGCCATGTAAAATTCCACTTCCTAGTTTGAAACCATTACTACAGTAGTGTTAGCGACATCATCAGCGGACATGGCAAACAATACTTTTCAGGAACATAACATAACAAATGCTCGTCGGATGAAGATGAGAAGAAAAAAAAGGACGCCACTTTCACTGGAAGCACCTTTAATGGGAACGTGAGTGACTGTGAGCGGCTTCTTCGGGATCTATTTCGGCCAGAGGAGCAAAATATAAACAGAACATTAAAACAGAAATATAAACAGAACTATTGTAATTCGCTCTGGATAAGGGCGTCTGCCAAATGCCATAAATGTAAATGTAAATGTAGAACATTTGGCCATATTGCGTCCAAAATGACAATTACGTATTAATTAAGAGATATTAATTTCTTGTTTATAGAACTGTTGTAGGAAAGCAATATTGCACCGCAATCCTGTGGTTATACTGAATATCGGAACGGCTGTGATTTGACTGTAGGCCTGCACTCTTGCTCGTGTGATATTGCATAATCAGCACATTGAGGTGAAAGAAGCATTAACTAGACCTTGAAATTACAGTCTTGATTTGTAAAGAAGCATGAAATGACATATTCTTGAATCTCTCTTCTAGATTTAAAATGAATTATCTAAGTAGAGAACAACGTGCAACGACTGGCTGCCACAGACTTGCTCCCTTACAATGAAGAGCATGAACTTGATTAGGTGAGCGGAATACTGACTGCTTAACTCCAGAGACATTTCACCCACATGGCAACACCTCAAACTCATCATTATCCCATAACATACCTAGCTTGTGCCTTTAGGTAAATGACAAATAAATATAAAACTAATAAATGGAGTTCTTAGAAACAAGAGTGTAATAATTGTGACAGAATAAGGAATGTTGGGTTTAAATAATTCTTTAATTGTTTTAACGGATTAGCTGTGGTGGGTCAGGTTGTAATGGGCTAAATCTAACGTGAGATATCAAGGACACATCTTTATTGATTAAAAATGAAAAAAAAAAAAAATAATAATAATGAGAAGCTTATTAGTGCTTTAACAACAATTGATGAGCAGTATACCAGATTTTCACCTTAATAACTTTGTTTAGTTTTTTTTTTTCAAATAAAAGCTAGTGTTTTTGTAAAAAAAAAAAAAAAAAAAAAACAGAAAGAAAAGAAAAAAAAAAAAATTCATTAATTTAAAAAATTAAAAAAGGAACAGTGGAGACCACCTGAATGTCCTCACAAGGTCAAAAGTGTCAAATATTCCTATTGCTGTAGGGACGTTTGTCTGTCTAAGGATTTTTGATCTGACAGTTCCTCAGCCTCAGCTACATCACTACATGTACTGCAAGCGTTATATCTGACCACTCCCTCATACCCATAAGAGAGTAAAAACGTTTTTATCTTGCGTTCCCTGATGCACACCTATAGTCTCAACCAGATGCATTGTGGGAGGAAAAAAAAAAATCACAAATAGCGCACCTCCTATTTCTAGCTGTACTTGTGTCCATTTAGAACACGTTCTATTCATTATGAATAATGTATTTGCATTTGGTTACACCCCACACACACACACACACTTTTTATTTGCTATCAGAGGAAATGGACCACCACTGGACCACCGCTGTGGCGATATTATCCGGAGGTGGTGAAGCGTTCTCAGCACAGCAGTAACGTTAACACGCTGATGTGTGTGGCATGGGTGAGTTGATCAGTATTCCTAGAGTCTGCATTCAGTTTGTACCAGCTGTGTACAAAAGTCTATGTAAAAAACAATGTTTAAAACAAAGAACATATATACAATATACTGTATATATACACAAACAATCAACAAAAATAACTACAAGATATAAAATTAAAAACTTTATGGATTATATAAATTCAGCAATGTTTAAAAAATGTAAGATTTCATTCATTCACCTTTGGTAAACACTTTATCCTTGACAGGGTCAAGGTGGATCACGAGCCTATCCTAACAGGAATATACCCTGAATCTTAGCTGGTAGCCAATTGTTTTTGGGAGGTGGGAGAACCAGAGACCCTCAGGATCAAACCCCTGCTCAACATCTAATATTCACATCAAATATGTATGCAGCTGACATAAGGCCACCAGGTTTTTGTGTGTGTGTGCATGTTTTTTTTAAGGTCACTGCACTACGGTTCATAACGTAGCCTTATTATGAGAACTCCCGCATAGTTGTTTTGATGGTTTATTTTGAGAAACGCTGGCTTTATGAAATGTAATGCTGTGCCAGCTTGTGAGTTTGTGCAGAGAGAGATGTGTGAAGAGCTTTCAAAAAGTGAACTTGCCACTCAAAAACGCTTGTTAGCAACTCTATCAAAATGTGAAGATCTGGAAGAAGACAATCCACATACTGAGTGAAAAGGCTAAAAGGCTAAAAATAAAATATAAAAATAAAAAAATAAATGAATGAATGAATGAATAACAGACAAACAAACAAACAAATACATACATAAATAGGAAAACGCATATAGGAATATGGCAAGGACACACAGGCTGTGATTTAGAGCGAGTGTACCTCCTGGAGCGCTTCAGCCTGTGAAAGCAGATCTGCTCGGAGTCTCTGTGCTCGCTGAGCATGGAAGGAGTTCCTCTGGCTCTGGATGACAAACACCACTTCCTTCAGGTCTGCAAACACAAGCATCATTTAGGGACGTGCATTATTTCACCCTTCTATGTAGTTCATCAGGTAGAAAAAAAAAAACAGTAACAGCAACTGTCATTTTTATATTTGATTTGTTGGGATGCCATTTCTTTTGTTAAGTGGTTTTGTCTTATTGTTTGTCATTAAAGATTTTATCCCATGTTTGTCAGCATAGTAAGAAAGTAATATAATTCATCTTCACTGTTTTTTCTGTTACAGTTGAGTGAAAAGCCTGATGGAGCCAACATGACATTTCACATAAGTCTAGAAGAAGTTATTTTTTCCTTATTCTTCACTTTCTTAACATGAATCATGCAGACCAAACCGTAAGTCACAGAGATGTGACGCTTGTTCAAGATGAGCCCAGTCAAGTCAAATCAAGTACAGCTAGTTAGTACACAGTGAACCGAAGCAACATTCCTCCAGGACCATGGTGCTACATAAAACAACACAGAACTACAAGAGACTACACATTTTTTTACATAAAGCGATTGTGCAAACATGTAAACAGCACAAGACAGTGTACAATGACTACCAAAACAGGACGATAGGCACAGTAAGATACAGAGCAGCGCCGACTAGTACACAGTTCTAGAGCCCAGTCAGCCTAATGGTGGCGCTATAGCACAGCATTTTACGTTTTTTGCCCATAAATCAAGAACACTGAAGCATAGAGACAAATTTATTCTTTTCTTCCAATTCCTTTATTGTGCCAATCATGAAAGTGGACTTCAAATAATGACTGGGTTACCTCAAAAACATGGCCAAGCAGATCTGAGCAGGCATTTCAATTCAATGGTTCCTCTTGTGTTCATCTTGGATGTGTCTTTGTGTCTATGCTCCCTCCATTTCTGAATAACAGTCTCCCTAAACACATTGCTATTTTGGTATCTTTGTCCCCTTCTGCAGCTCTGTGAAAGGTCAGTGTTTCAGTTCTAGGTCTTGTAGGAGCTGTTTTCCTGAATCCCACTGACTCCTGACTCCTCTCAGCAACCTACTTGAGAGTTTGAGTCTGTTCGAACTTTTCATGCCTTAATTAAGAAAGAACCACATGAATATGTGTTTTAAGTTATAAGATGTTCAAGTTAACTCTTCACGTTAATTAGCTAGAGCATGTCGAAACTTTAGAATCAGTTGGTTTATTCATCAAGCTGTGGTGTAATGGGGTTTTATAGCAAAAATGTTACGTAACATCGGTTTTATATATAAACTGTAAAACAGAGGTACACTTTTCTTTTCTTCTCTACTCGGAAACCAGAGGGTCGTAAAACATTTGCTCTCAATTTTTTAAGTCCTTAGATGCATAGATTCAGTACATTCCTCCAAATAGGTCATAACACACCACATCATGCAGAATAAGCACATATTGTTCACTTAGTAATGCACCGCCTCCTCCAGACAGCAAACTCCGAGAAACTGGGATCACAATCCAGTCCAGAATATATTCCACCCACATTAAAGCACAGAACGCTGATGTACAACTTGCTCCATCACCCATCCCTAAATTCCCCTGTTGTCAGGACGTAATATTACAATAAGGATTCTGAAATACGCTCATACTATCGACTGCGCTTAATTAACATCCCACTATACTGTAATACACCATTTTCATTTGTTAAACTATAAAGTCAAAATGAACTAAACATCACAGGACATGTAATGTTGCTTTAAGTTATGCTGTAAAAAACACAGTGTAGCAAAGTGTCTTGGTCAGCAAGTATAAACAGGCAAAACTGCTGAACAAGCACACAGCAATTACACCTGTGCAGACAGCTGAACGACGTGACTAAACTGAGCCTCAAGGCAGAACATCACTTCATGCTCTGTCAATACTACGGGTCCTGAGATGATACAATGTGCCTGTGGATATAGGCCCTAAAGTACGAAAGTTACATTTAAAATAGCCAACAATACAACAGAATAGGATTTATTTGTGCCTTATGGTGGTGTAACACAATGCCATTATCTGTATTTTATCTGTATTTGTTGAGCACTGTTTCTGTATCAAAGCTGGAAGTGGGCGTGGTATAGTGTCTCATGCTCCAGTGTTAACCTGTTTCCCATGAAAAGAAGAAAAGTGTGCGCACCTTTTTCTGTGTCCAAGCATTTCTAGCTAGTTTCGATTCTTTATACAAATCCAATCCGGATAAGGATATCAGGGAGACGTCGGTAATAAATTTTCTACACGTAACCTCCGTGTTAAAATCCCTGCATCCAGACACCAATAAAACGACCATAGGAGGAGCGAGTTTCTAGTGGGCTGAATTTTCTAGGAACCCAGATGTTTGCGTCACATGGTCATATAATCACGCTCCATTCAACATGGCGTCCAAGCGGTCGAAGAGAGGCTGGCTCTTATTTCAGTCTGGGGTGACACAAAGTTTCAGAAACAGCTTGAAAATACAATAAAACAATACTCACAACCTGTACAATTTCGTTTCGCGATTCGGTAAGTGTTTAATATCTGGTCAGTGATATGTGCACTATGAGATACAGCAAGTAGCAGCAATACAACAAGAAGCAGCAGGCAAACTTTTTTTTTTTTTTACAACATGAGTTGTCATCTGCATTGAGAATCACGGACATGTGCATCCAACTAAAATGATCAGACCACCGCTGAGCTTGGTGAAAAAACTGTAGGTAATTTAGCCTGTTTTTTTTTTTTTTTCAGAGAAGGCCTTTCTTTGAGGTATTTGGGATGTAGCTGGGTTGGCAATTTTAATTTTGGCAATTAACTGTATTACTATGATATGACAAGAGTCAGAAGCTGACACACAGAGACAAATCCATGACATTCCTCAAACGTCACAGCAGGCAATGTAACCTTTAACACTCAACCAGTGCAGCAGTGAGATAATGATATAACCTTTTTCTATTGTGTTCTACCGAATATACCACAAAAATGCAGGTGGGATTGAGTTTGAAGCTGGAATAAGCTGCTGTTAGTCATGTCACCATTGTTACTGGCATGAAGTCTTACCCTAAAAGGAGTGACATTTGAACTGACATTTCAGTCATCAAGGTTCTAAACCGCATATGCATTTACATTCATTAAAAATAAAACAAAAGGAATCTAGGCAGAACTGTTAGACCGAACAGTGCATCAAGACCAAGTTTCCATCAAATAATTACATACAAGTGTGAGACAGATGTGTGATCCTAAGAGAAATTCACACCTAAACATAAGGAATAAAGTAAGTGTTAGTACTCAAGAGTGTATATAAATCGCCCCCAACAAAATGAGTCACAAACCATCTCAAAAGGCAACTGCACAGCAAAAGAGAACACACATGGATATACAAATACATTCACACACACTCTGAGGTATTTCTGTATTGGTGCCAATGTGCTCTTAGAAGAGCTGAGCGAATAAAGCTGGGCAATTCAGTTCACCGCCTGGAGGGAATGCAGGCCCCGAGCTCATCAATATCACCATAGTGAATGCTACTGTAGTTTCCCAGCAGCACTGCTGTGTTTAAGATGATTTAAACTGTTAGCGACAGAGTTGGTTCAAAAGCATACTTTACAATTTTTTAAAGATTGCTTTCGTAATGAGGCTTTTGCAAAACAAAAGGGAAAAAAATAGGTGCTCTTCTATGATGATAAATGTGATTATTCCATCTCTCCATCTTGTTTGTGTCCCTCTGATTTCAACTAGACTGCCATTGTAATGGGAATTTGTTTTCTACAACCCAGCTTGTATAAATACATTCATTAAAATATATGAGCAGAACAAAAAAAGACACACATTGCAAAAATACCCTGTGCTCTACAGAGACAAATTCACTCCATCACTAAGACAATGAACATCAGAACTGATACTGAACTATAAACAACACCATTATTTACAAGTGTGCATGATAGAATATAATAGTTCTAATGAGAATTCTTTATTCAGGAAATTATTATAACAGTTCTAGTGTATCCCCCTATTTAAACAATTAAAAGCATCTGGTAGAGAATTATGCCTACTGCGGATCAATATAAGTCTATTAGCAGAGTATGATGACTTCTTTTCCTGAGTCTAAATCGATGTCATAAAAACAGAGACAAATTGGATGGCCTGGTATCATGCCATCTAGTGAGTAGAAAAACACTGCATCACAGACAACCAGAGATAGTTCACACTAACTTGAAGAATCATGAAACTGGGAAGGATGGGTCTTCACCATACAGCCTGGTATGGAGCTCAACTTCAAGCAGAACTTCAAGCACACCTTCTGCGAAGAATTTGACATAGATCTTCTTTACAATGATTCTGATCTGATCAACAATGATCACACGTTTTAGTGTCTTAAAGGAATATGACACAGTCCATGGAACAGTGTCAAAGCCTCTTTCCTCTAGCCAGCTTACAGATCAGCATCAGTGTCTGTCTTGAAAGCACTGGCTGCCACAACAAAGGGTACACCAAAGCCCTTGGGTTTCTTGACCCTCTTCATCACCATTCTCTACCAGTGAGGTTCACATGAATGTATTCCTTTAGCATGACAACTGTGCCTATTGCTGGTCCTACTGTGCATCTTCAGTATCTTCACAGTCAAGAGTAATGATGATCCAGACCTCTGAAACTTGCCTCCATTGATACATGTCCTTCAGGCTCCACAACCTTGAGAGCAAATTTATCAACCAACATGGACATATTCCCATGGGCTATTTTTTTTGCCAAAGGACTCAAATGATCTAACACAGATTTCCCCCTCTGGTGTCTACACATGGGTGCATTTGAAGGCAAACCACAACCCAAGGTCTCCAGACTGCTGGTGAAAGCCAACACAGCCATGTTCTCCCCAGACTATCATTCAAACTGAGCAATTCTTCTATACCAGTTCTCAGTGGGCGAGTCACAGGAAACTAACACTCATGTCCAACACGCTTTGCCAGATGATGGATTCAAGTTTGATCTCCAGCCTGGCAAAGCTCCTAGCTAGCATAATCAAGTAGTAGATTATTAATTGGAATGGAGTATTTTGTCACTGGCTAGTGAGCCATGCCATACCCAAGTACCCACACTGAATTTGATTAGTTTTTCTCATCCACATACCATGTGACCCAAGTCAGGACATACAAATGGTACAGACCTTTGACTGGTCAACTGCAAATGAATGATTCTAATAGTGTCCTTGGACAGAATCCCTTTTCTACCAGAATCTCGAATAATAGTGTAGTTAGTTTCTTCCTATTTTTTTCTTTTACTTCTGGCAGCTTTAAGAGCCATGATGACACTTAACATCTTAACTTCTTTTTACCCACAGTAAGTTTTTCACCCCGTTTTTTTTTTCTCCCCAGCCATCTTCAAGTCAGTCCAAATTGTTTACTATTCACTTTTTCTGCTCCTGACATAGAGTATAACCTAATGACCCTGTACAACATACCTAGTGTACTCACCACAAATGTACAACCATATTGTACATATATTTCTATTTCAAATATTTATATTTATCACACTTCTCTGTATTCTGACTACAAATTACAGATGTTTGAGTGTGCATGCATCCATTAAAATAAATTCACTCTCTCATGCTTAATAATTCACTATGTGGGAGACCAAGCATGCAGCAGCACACATATTGTAATGTCAAACAAGATTTATGACTTATGACTGGTTTTATTTTAAAAAAAAATCCATCATAAGAAAAAAAGGAAATAAATTCAAATAGCATCATCAAGTAATAGATTATTAAGACAGTAGGGTACAAAAGCCAGAGCCCACAATCAGCATCTGACAGGTATGCAATTCGATCTCAGCTGACACGTATTATTCCACCACCAAATACTATCTGGTCCTATAGTGGCCCTGTTTTACTGATGGACAAGGTAGAGAGGTTCCCACAAACTGTGTATAGCAATGAACTACAGGTAGTAACTGTATACATACCAAAGACTACCTATACGGCAGGTGTATCTGAAAAAATGGCAGATCCATGTTTTTAATTAACAATCAGCTAAAACCAGTTTCTAGCAAAACACAGCACGTTTCCTAAGAACAGAAAGTTCATCTAAAAAAAAAAAAAAAACCTTTATTACTCTCCTAAAGCTGATCACACCCACACACACAGATGAATCTATTCCTAACTGTCCTGTTACATCAAAAAAACGTTAACTCCACTCTCACGACAAAACTCTTGGCCAGAGAAATTCTCTTAATAACAAACTTTTTTTACATGGGCGCTCTGCCAGTGCACCATTACAAGTTTTAATTAGGCGCTTTAAGCTTTTAAGCAGAGGGGTGAAAAAAATAACAGTCATCAAGAAGTGAGCAATGTGCTTCATAAATTCTGATGAAGCAGCAGGAGCTCTTGATTTTTTATTTATTTATTTTTTTTAAAGGGTTGTGAAATGAGGCTCATTTTTCACGACACAAACAGGGCAAAGCAAGTGGAGGGAGGACAGCCTGAAGATCTTGCCTTCACGAGGCAGAAAGCGTGTGTATGTGTGCGTGTGTGAAATGGAGAGAGATAGAGAGCAAACTGGAAGGAGGAAAGATTTTTACATGCAGGATGAGATGCTTGAGTAAAGACCCTGACCTCTCTTACCACGCATAAGAGGAGTCAGAGGTCATGTGATAGTGGTGTTCAGAACAATAGTTACACAAGAGTGGCCTATTAAAGAAGCAGTTTGCAATTTTCAGACACATTCTCTTCGACCAAAACTTTGACCTTGCCCCCTCTGTTGAATGATTCCAAGGGGAAGTGGAGCTTATATAGAGGCTAGAAAAATGTAGAAAGAGGAAATGAAAGGAAAAAAGTTGATTATCAAGAGTTATTAATGTTATCATTTGTTAGGGGTGTAATGATTTATTGGGTTCTATATAAATCAATTACAAAGCCTCCCAATGCAACATCAATGTTATGATAGATAGATAGATAGATAGATAGATAGATAGATAGATAGATAGATAGATAGATAGACAATAAATAAAATTGGAACACTGTTCAAATATCAGTTTTACAATGTTAATAAGAAAATTATTGTACATTTATTTTAAGAAGATATTTATCATATCTGTAAATATTTAATTATGATGAGTTCATGAAAGTAGACTGAATTGCTGAAATGACTTGTGACTAATTCCCTAAGTTTTCCCCAAAGATTCACAACCCAGTCATTTATATTTTTTAAGAAGGTTGTTCCCATTTGCAAGGTTATGGATAGTCTTTCTGGAATTAGAGCATGTGTCCTCATAACACAAAGTGTTAATTGAGGTGTGGAGCACATCAGAGTGAGGAACGACACTTTCAATGCAGGTTAGAATCCTTAATTACAGAGCACAACCCCTCTGACCGGACACTGGCCATGCTGCGATAGCAATTTAACGGCAGTGTAATTCCATCCATCCATCAATTTTCTGTATTGCATAAGGTCACGGGGAGCCTGGGGCCTATCCCAGGAGCCTTGGGGGCACAAGGCGGGGGGACATCCTGGATGGGGTGACAGCCCATCACAGGGCGCAAACGCACACACCTTCACACACCCATTCACTCACTAGGGACAATTTAGAGATGCCAGTCAGCCTACAACGCAGGTCTTTGGACTCGGAGAGAAAACTGGAGCACCCAGAGGAAACCCCCGAAGCACGGGGAGAACATGCAAACTCCGCACAGACAAGGCGGAGGCGGGAATCGAACCCCCAGCCGCAGAGGTGTGATGCAAATGTACTAACCACTAAGCCACTGTGCCCCTGGCAGTGTCATTTTTATTATTATTTTTCTGAGTAAGTATTGTGCCCTTGTCTATCGCTGCACTGACTGATGTGCATGGTCTCACACAGTCAGAGGGAATTATCTCCTGAAGCTATCTTGGTCCATCATCAGAGATGTGCCTGATGTGGAAACAGAGGAAACGTATGCCCTTTGGCCACATCCCCACCCGCTGCTTTTATCCACCTCTATATGTCCTTCTCTTGTGCCAGGGTGAGAATGTGTGCGTGCATATATATGGACTATCTATATCTGAGAAATAGAAAGTGTGTGGGAAGGTGTGTGGGGGTTTATATTAATCTCGAGGACTGCATTCTGCTCAGACATCTACCTCATGGAAATAAAAATCATCACCCACACAAGGGAAATGCATTGATAAAATATAATAGAGACTGTAATTAAGAGCCTTGCAATCAATTTGCTTTTGAGCCCAGGTGAATTATTCAATGTAATTTGTCCTTGTAGGTGTGTGTGTGTGTGTGTGTGTGTGAGAGAGAGAGAATGAACAGTTTAAGAAATGCACCAACAAGAATAAGACTCAGCAAGTCTAGTATTTTATAGCACACTTCTACCGAATGGTGGTATATGGATCAGCTTGGCACTGTAAATTAACCATGATACCACATTTTGTGTGTATTTCCACTTCCAAGTGAGGCATGCCATATCCAAGTATCCGAGCTGGCAAGTACCATGTGAGCCGAGTCAGGACATTATGTGTAGAGCTAAAAATACACACATCATTTTGATGTCTTTGGGTAGAATCCCTTTTCATGTTTTCTTCCATAGTAGTGTAGTTACTGCCTGACAGGGTTTCTTTCCTTTTCTTTTTTGGCAAGTATGCAGTCAGGGCTATATCTGTGGTGTGATGCATCCCACAATGCAAAACTGTCACTTTAGTGAAGAAAGTAAGTTTTTTTCATCTAAATGATGCTAGTACAAGTAAGTAAATAGATCAATAGAGTGATGAATAAATAAAGAGATTGATAAAAACAATGGCAATGTTTCTTATTAATTGTTATTATATTATAAATATAGTATATACTAATCATTAGTATTAATTAGCATTATATAATATTTCACGCAGTGACATAAATGAATATCTATTTATGCTTAATGTGATATTACTGGGTTGACAGTTGCAAAAGTTTGTATCCCCCTTGTTTTTTGGGCTGGAAAATGGTACCTGCACATGTAAGTTACATATTTTCTTATATATTTCATATACTTTATATATTTTACAGTTTATCTAGAAAACAAAATTCCATGTTCACATCATGGGATTTTCACTTTGAAAACCTATAGAAATGTATTGCCATACAAAGCTTTGCATTCAGCTGTACATGCACATTATAGTCCATTGAAGCAATTTTTGAATCATTTAAAGATTCTTCATTTGCCTCACTGCATCATTTTTGGCTTTAATCAGCAAAACCAGATGTGTTAATGGGTAATTGTTTAAATATGTAATTCTGAGAAAATAACATCCACAATTTGACTGATACAGAGCTGCACGGTTGAAGTATAACAGATGATAATTCTCATATACTGTATATATATATATATATATATATATATATATATATATATACACATATATATACACAGACAATTCTTCATAGCTGAGAAACTGTGTCTGTGTGTGTGTGTGTGTGCATGTGTAAAGTCCATTATATATAGTATATAAGAGTAAATCTTCAAGAAATGGCATGCATGTGTGCGTGTTTATTAATAATTTAATGTGAGTGTTGAGTAGGAATGTTGTTATACTCTTTGGGAATGCGAAGTGAATTATAAATTGTTTGTATGGCTATATCTCAGAAATACTGTGTGTTTATGACAGTATAGTGTGTATTATGTTCACCATAAATGCCAGTAAAGTGTGCTGAATGTGATGTTTATATGCTATTTAGGTCTGTGGAGCGTCAAAGGAATAACAAATAGGTGTGGGTTTTGACAGGCTTTAAGGCTTTATGTGCATTCAGTGCCTGTAGGTGTGTTGCCAGCTTTCTTTGCCTCAGCAAAGTGATAGTCGCATGAAACCAGGGCTTGATTATCAGATTATCTGAATCTGTCATTGTCCCTCTAACACGGTCATTACGTCACTGCTGGAAAAAAAAAAAAAAAAAAACCAACTAATTTAGGCTGAGTTTAACTGTGCTTCCGCACTAATGGCTTTCGATTAATTATCGAACAGGCCAGGCAGAGGAACGTTCTTCCACTGTTAAAAGCCCCCATCAGTCCCGGTGATCACCTTCATACATTCTAAACATCCGCAGCTAGCCAAAGCAGGCAAAGTAAGCAATCAATAAATCTACTGAATTATAGAGCGGACTTTCAGAGAAGAGCCTCAGCTGCCAAAGGCACCGTGGAGCATCTCACTGCTGAAACAGAGGAGGAGCTGTGCAATCGCTCCAAAGCCCTCTGGCTGAAAGATCCAATCACACTGGCACAGAGGGAGTAGCAGGGAAAGGTGGGCAACAAGGTCAGCCCTGTGGGACACCTGATTTATTTATCTGCTTACACAGTGATGCAATTCCCTACTCTCAAACTGGTCTTTAGCTTTTTTTTCTCAGGGTTGCAACCTAATAGAAAAGTACTGATAAAATCTATAAGGTACACATATGAAGGTCCACATTTGAACATTATGTGCAGTATTGTCTTTACCTTGAAACCATACAAGTCTTCAAGTGAAATATTAATATAACCTCAAAGGTTATATAATAAAATATAATATAAATTTATAAGTGAATGAGCTACAGTTTAATAGCATACCAAATCTTAACTATCAATCATCTTAAAGAAGATGCAAGATTTGGAAATTTCACTCTATTACAAGCTACATGAGGAAGAACACTTCTTAATCCGATGGTTTTGAAGGGCAACTAATAGGGCTTTGTCCCAAAATACACTGGACACACTAAATAGGATGCCTAAATATAGTATAAAAGGCACCACTTGTATACTGACACAGCAGTGACTATTCATGAGGGTGTAATTATCTGCTATCATCATTGTCATCTCATTAATATAACAGAATTGAACTTTGAGAATTAAAAAAAAAATTCTGTGCATTTAATGTGACGCTTGTTTTTGTTAGCTAGCATGCCAACATGTAACAGTCATCTAGTCACGTGGCATAACACTAACCAGAACACAACACTTTGTTGAAGAGGGAAATCTTTTCTATGTTAAGGACAAAACACTATTGGATTAAGAACTTGACTTCTGCGCAACAGTTTAATAGCTACAGTTTATTATGTTTTCACCATTTTTAAAAATTTACTTATTATGTTTCCCAAAAAGTTTTTTTAAATCAGTCTGATCAGTGAGTTCTTTCGGTTCTGCTGCTTAGTTGTAAAAATAATTGGCTCCTTTTGCAGCCAAAAATCGATCTCTAAGTAGAGAATAGTGCAAAAGCAACCATTAGTTGCTCACACTGAATTTTATACCATATACTTACCAAAGCAAAGGGATACAAGTTTCGTTTTCTTCCGACATGTACAGTACTGTGCAGAAGTCTGATGCATGTGCTTAAGCAAATATTGCAGAAGATGCTTTTAAAAATACAGGCTTCAGGCTGTCATTGACTGCAAAGGATTTTCATCTAAGTATTAAAATTATGGTTATATTTACAATTATGTCACTTTGTCCAAATA
>CM075016.1:18843325-18859366 GCA_037576675.1 Pangasius sanitwongsei | reverse complement strand
TTACTGACATACAAACATTTTTCTGTAACATTTAATTTTGTGCTGGAAAACTAATGTTTGGAAATCTAAAAAGTTTTGTACTGAATCAATAATGTAGAAGTCATAAAATAAAAACCTACAACTAAGTTTGCCCATTTTTCCTGCTTCCAATACATCAACTTCAAGAACTGACTGTTCACATGCTGCCTAATATATCTTTGACTGGTGCCACTGTAACGAGATGATCAGTGTTATCACTTCACCTGTCAGTGGTTTTAATGTTATGAATTTAATGTTATGATCACTATATATATATAAATAATGGAGAGAAGTAAACAGTAATAAACTATTAATATGCTAAGTCAATATTAATGTAAGTCAGTGTAAGTTCAGTCTTCCTTAGCTTTTTTTGTCTGAAATGTGGTCTGTTATGTAATATTTTGCTTTCTTTACTGAGATTCACAAATTCAGCTGTAACATTTAATTTAATCAACATTTAATAAAAGTAATGTTTTTTGTACTGACAAAAACATTCTGTAGTCATAACATCTATGAGAAAATTTGTAGGAAAAGAAATGCATTTATGTGTATGCATTTATTATTGGCTTTTGCTTTATTGGCTTGTACTGTATGCGCTATAACCTTTCAGTCATTATATTAGTCGTTCCAGCTCACAATGCACATCACTTTTTTATTTTTTTTTTTCCATTTTATATGGTCTCCAGGATTCCTGACAAGCCATGATGAAGATGAGTTTGTCACAGGATTATTTCCATCTGTCTGCCTTTCAGTTTCTCTTTCTGTCCATCTTTGAGTTCTCCGTGTCCTTCTCTCTCCCTGTCAGATTATCCATCTTTCTCTCACAGTTTTTGGCCCCTTTCTTATTTCCTGTCCTTGCTTCCTGGACTTTAACAGGAAACATGGCAAGCATATCACACGACACTGTTGCCAAACTTATTAACAAATCCAAAAAGACTTTAAGTGTTATGGACCAACCGAGAAGTGGACGTTCAACTGACAAAGGCACAACCGACGTGGTGCTGGCAAACATAGTCCTCTGTGTATGGATGCTCTTGGGACACCCTGTATAGTGCACTAGACAGGGACCTTTGCTATATTATAAGCCTTTCTGAAGCTATTCACTATAGAATATGGAGCAATCTATTCACTAGATAGTGCACTAAACAGGAAGCTTTGTTATTTTATATACAGTATGATCGTGTCTGAGAGCACAGTCTAAAATATCCAACAAACCCCTCATGTACTATTTAGTGCACTACATAAGACGTTTTGCTATTTTATAGACAATCATGTCTGAAAGCCGTGTAAAAGATCCAGAAAACATGTTAGTGCATGTTAGTGTCTAAGCCATGTAGCTGAGGTGATGCAGAACACCCACAATGCACTTTGTAGTTTGTAGGGAATAGGGAATAGGGCACATTTCAGAGACAGGGTCAGTCTTTCTTCCTACCTGTCTCGATCTGTCTCTCATGTCTCATTTCCTCACTCATGTTCTCTGTCTTTACGTTTCTGCCTTTCTCCCCTCTCTCTGCCCTTTTTCATTTTCTCTGTTTTTGTCTACCTGTCATTCTCCCTCTCTCTCCCTCTGTCTTATCCTTTCTGCTTTCTATCAGTCACTCACTCTTTCTGTTTGTCTCTCTCATGCGCACTTTTCAGTCTCTCCCTTCTCGTGTTGTCTGTTTCACTCTATCTGTCCATCTGTCTCTCGTTTCTCCTCTCTCAGTCTCTCTCTTACCCCCACGTGCACTCTGTATTCTAGCAAAGAACTGCCTCTATAGATAAAAGCACTGAATCTATCCGCTCAGAGAGATGGATTGCTCTGAATGAGGCACAGGAGAATTGAGCTCCAGTCATCTGTGATGCTCTCCTCCATATAAAGCATCTCTTTTCTCCTTCAGAGCGACGTCCTCTAACCCCCTCCCTTTTAATCCACACTCTTAGACCTACGGCAACCTGGAAGAAAAGAGATATGAGTGTGTGTACTTATAAAGCAGACCCAGGGTTTGGATTTTGAGAGAAATGAAGATAAAAGGTTGAAGAGTCAATTGTATATTTACATGAGTGGAAAAAAAAAAAAGAGTCGCATTCTTCCTGCTCAGCACAGTGACACCTGTTAGTTTTACTAACAAGATGACAAACAGAGGTGATGTGAAAAGTACCATCGATAACTAGGTACCTCATACACTGATTTGATTTCGATTAATGTTGATTATCTTCAAATTCTAATAATAATTGAGTACTTAATATAGTAAGATCTTTTCTAGGCGTATTTGCTTCCTTCTTATTTTTCAACCTTTTCAGGGCTCATTTTTCAGCACTTTTATCATGTACCATGACAAAAATTCACAATTCGAATGCGACAAGATATAGGGTTTGACGCAGAGGGGATCCATGACATGGATTCCATATACACTCTATGGTCAAAAGTATGTGGACACCTGGCACTCACACCCATATCTGGTTCTTCCCTAAACTGTTGCCACAAAGTTGGAAGCACACAATTGTCTAGAATGTCTCTGTATGCTGTAGCATTAAAATTTCCCTTCACTGGAACTAAGAGGCCCAAACCTGTTCCAGCATGACAATGCCCCTGTGCATAAGGTCCAGGAAGACATGGTTTGCCAAGTTTGGAGTGGAAGAACTCGAGTGACCTGTACACAGCCCTGACCTCAAACCCACTGGACACCTTTGGGACGAACATCAGCCCGACATCAGTGCCTGACCTCACTAATGCTCTTGTAGCAAATCTTCACAGCCACGCTCCAAGATCTAGTGGAAATCCTTCCCAGCAGAGTGGAGGTTATTATAACAGCAAACGGAATGGGATGCTCAACAAGCACATACGGGTGTGATGGTCAGGTGTCTGCATACTTTTGGCAGTAGAGTGTATTAGAGGTCTGAATATTGAAGTCTGGGTTTATATTGATTTTTGATTTCTATATCCTATCTCATGATCATCTATAATTGAAATCCGGTCAGACTCCTGCTCAGGTGTATCAGGCGACTTTGGTGCGAGTAGTGTGAACTCTGGTCTACACAAGAGGCAACACACGTGATGCTGCTTGCTGTCAGATAGTTATGTAATTACATGCGTCATCACTGTATATGTTGAAATAAGGTCTCTCAGTCCAGTGATATTTTTTTCCCCTGTATGCTCGCCTGGAACTTCCACTAATTACGAATGTTTAACAGACACATGGACATAGCCTGCTGCTGTAAGGCTACAGGCTGTAATAACACTCATAACCTGTTTACATTAAGAGCCTGCATAATATAGCATAATAACTAGAACTAGAAGTGTAAAAAAAATGGTTGGTGTGCATGTCCGTGTTAAAAGCCATATTGATTAAAATGGGAGCATACTGGAAGTCTTAGTGCATCTGGTATAAAAGAATTTACAAGCAAAGAGAAACGATTAGGCTAATTTACTTTCAGCTTTTTGGCTTATATTTTATTTCATATCGGTAAGAAGAATGAAGGAAGTGCAAAAGAAAAATGAAATTATGTTTCAGTGAGTACCCAGATGTTGTAATTCCAGAGACATACATGCGTGTATGCCCTTTCATTATTATTATTATTATTATTATTATTATTATTATTATTATTACTATTATTATTATTTTCCCAAAAGCTTTTATTATCTTCAACCATCTATATCACAATGATGCATACTGATTCATATCCCTGACGGTATGAAAAATCCATGGTATGTATGTGAAACATTTTTATGTGTTTTATACATGTCTAGGCACTAAAAATACCCAGCATACACTGCTCCACTACATCATACAGCCTGGAAATCTCTACATCTAATTCTAGCTGCTAATCATTAAATGTATAGACTAATAAATACTAGCTTGCTTTTCTAGCATGCTGCTTGCATTGATGTCACTAATGTGTGAACAACAGCTTTTTTTTTTATTGTTATATAAATTGATATAACAATTTATTGGAAGAATGTGTGTGGATTGCAGCATACCCAATTCAAACCACAAAAAGGTGAAAGCAGCTAGCAGTTAAAAAGGATTTTATTTCATGACAGAGAACCTAAGAGTGCTTTCCCAGCTCTCAGCCTGCACGGCTGTATTTCATCATACAACAAATAATCGAAAATAATTTGCAATTACTAGTCCATTTATCTTTTAGCTTTCATCTCAGCAGGGGTGGAGTAGTATTATATATATAAAAAAACAAAAAAAACAAAAAACAACTCACGACAACTTCACGGTTTCAAATCTACTTAAAATTATACTTTCAAATATACTTTAAAGAGCACATAAGACTGCAACAACCTTTTTTCCCCCACCTTCAGTAGTTCTCATCTGATTATCTGTGCTCTTTAAAAAAAAAAAAAAAAGCCAAAAATTATGCCGAAAATTTCAAGGAATGCATATAGAAATACTGATGCTGTTATCAGCACTAGTTCAGCATATAGCACAGCATGTTAATGATATAATTACTGCATTTCCTTATCATAGCATACCAGCATATTACTAGTGTCAAACCAAATCCATACATTTTTGGCACTCTCTGTTCAAAATGTTACACTGTAGACAGCAACACCAAGATATGACTCCTTTAATTTTATTTTCACATTTAGCCCTAGGTCACTGAAATTGGAGCAATTATCTGTTCTTCCAGGCTGCAGCCAGGAGCTCTGAGTTTGACATTTAGACATCCTCCGCAAACCATTTAATCTGCTCCTTTTATAGCAGTGACAACACAAATATCCTGGTGTCTTTTTTGCCTCTCTCATTTGTGGACTGTTCCAGCAGTAATTGCTGCAGCAACACACCACTGTCAGTGAAATTGAAGAGAAACAATCAGTCAGGGGTGGGACCGAAAACGATTCCGCACACGCTGGATCGGATTCCAGGAAACAAAGCGAGCGCCTCTGTGTGTGTGTGTGTGTGTGTGAGTGAGTGAGTGTGGAGCACTCACTGAGCACAAAGCCATGGTGACAGGCTCCTCTCAAGCTTCCTGCAGCTTCATCATCTCTCAATTCAGTCATAGAATAATGACAACATGCTGAGAGAAAGATGGATATTTGCAATATCGGTTTTTGCGAGTGCGCGCGCGTCACAACGGAGAAGCAGTGAGCTTCAGCGTTTCAAATCTTTCCAGATGAAAAGGCAAATGATGACAGGGATGAATGTAGTTGGGATAATAAAATCACATCCCCAGACTAAGACTGCCCACCTAATAGAAGCATAATCATAATTCCAAGTTTTCTCATTTGCCTCTCTATTTAAAAAAAAAAAAAGCCTCACTATCTAACATTTCATTTCATGCAGGAAGCCTGACAGAAGCATGGCAGCGAAAGCATAATCATATCATAATTATGGACTGCAAATGAAGTTGAAAGTTCACTTAAGAATTGAGAGTCAAGCTGGGAGTTGAGATGAGAGTCGGGTTAAGAGTTGAGTTGAGAGTTAAAAGTCGAGTAGAGGGGTGATGAGAGTCGAGTTGAGAGTCAAGCTGAGAGTAGGGCTGAGTCGAGTTGAGAGTAAAAAGTCATGTTGAGAATCGAGTTGAGTGTCGAGTTGAGAGTTAAGAGTCGAATTGAGGGTTGAGTTGAGAGTCAAGTGTCGAGTTGAGAGTCAAACTGCAGGGTGAGTTGAGAGTCAAGCTGAGTCAAGATAAGAGTCGAGTTGAGAGTCTAGTGGAGAGTTGAGTTGAGTCGAGCGTAAAGCTGAGTGTAAAAGTGAGAGTAGAGGTGAGAGTATGGGTCTGCTATACAACTTAAAGATCCAAAGAACACGTTGAATTATTGCTGAAGAACCCCTTTTTAAAGAGTATATTTAAACTGAAGAGGAGATTTTGGCTTGGGACACAACTGAAATGGCCTGAAACACTGGATTAGTTTTAGTTTGTTATTGGTATAATATTCACTTGATTTCACGTTGTGAACATGTTCACGAACACAGGATTAAATTCAACTTAAACAGCACTGTAGCCACACCTCATATGTTCCCATAACTAAGCAACCAAAATCTGACAAGAGTTGACTCGGTTACTTAAAGGGTATTAGAATCTGATCAGTATTGTGAAGCTCTGGTATTGTTAGGTCAAAAAAAGAGGAGAAAAAAGAGGCAGCGTATGCCCTCCTTCACCGGAAAGCTAATACAAACATGGTGTAGCAAGGAGCTCGTATGGCTTACGGGAGGTTTATCTGCCATCTGCCATTAAACCCTACATCTGGTCTTTGTTTATTTGGACAATGTCAATAAGATCAGGCTGCTTGTAGCTTTAATCCTTTGTTTTTGTGGCTAATGAACAACAGATGAGCATTTACAGAACTTTTCTACTGCACATTCAAAAACAAGAAGTGGCCCAAACAGAGCTTGGAGTTCTAGCTCTAGTTAATTTACCACCAAATTATGATGATACAACTAGAGTAGCACCTGGAAAATAGCTATGAAGCTATTTCCTTAGCACTGCAGGTGAATTGATGCCCGCTTTTTGCCAACTTTTCCACTTTTCCCCTCTAGAGTTAAGAAAACCACCACTGCAATTTAAAATTTTCTGTTTTATAAAGACTCTCCCCTGAGTTCTGTCATGCCCTGCTGTTTTGTGGAATTGAGCCAGGTTGGTTTGTCTGTCTTGTTTCTTTATTTGGATGCCCATCATCTTACCTGTGTGTTTGCTGGCCAGCTATAGTTAGGACTGCAGGGAGAGAACTCATATTCGCTAGACATGATTGCTTTCAGAGTTTTATTGAGATGGGGTAGAGGGAATGGGTACACAGCAGGAGCACACTCCTAATATACCATGCTGTATTTGGCCTATAATGAATTAAACGAAAAAAGAAACTGAAAAAGAAATATAGGGTTCTCTCTAACAGGGTTGAGGGATGATGAAATTATGTGAAAAAAGAAGAAGAAACAGTCTTGGTGACAACAGTAAAAGCATTTGCATCACCATATTGTCATTATGGCTTACAACGATGCAACTGTTCAGTTCAACATGAAATAAGTGCTTGGATTAACATTGTTCCTGAGTTTTCAGAGAAAAGCAAATTCCTAACAACCATATGATTGATGTGGTAATAAAGTGCTGAATTGTGCTCAGAGTGGATTTGACAGTTTAGTCATTGTGAGAGTCAAGTCTAGAGTCGGTGTTAGAGTCAAGAGTCGAATTGAGGGTCAAATTGAGAGTTGAGTCAAGAGTTGAGTCAAGAGTTGAGATGAGAGTAGTGTTGATTTTAGCGTTGAGCTGAGAGTCAAGTTGAGAGTTGAGTTCAGAGTTGGTTTAAAGAGATAAGAGTAAAGTTTAATTTTAGAGTCAAATATACAATCAAATTTGTGTTGAGGGTTGAGTTTGAGTTGTCAGTTGAGTTTAGAGTCAAGTTGAGAATTGAGTTGAGAGTTGAGTTGAGAGCCAAGTTGTCAGTTAAGAGCTGAGCTGAGAGTTGGGTTGAGAGTTGAGTTGTCAGTTGAGAGTTAAGTAGAGAGTCGAGTTGAGAGTCGAGTTGTCAATTGTCAGTTGAGTTGTCAGCTGATTGGTCAGTTAATTTGAGAGTCAAGTTGAGAGTCAATTCACTGGCCATTTGGTCAACAAGCTGCAAAAAAATTCCCTGAAGGAAAGTCAGACTGATGACTCATTTTTAAATTTTGTCAAAAATAATGGAAACAGAAGAAAAAAATTGGCACAGAGTGAAATTATATATTTTTTTCATTTTTATTATATTCAATTCAATACATTCAATCCATCGTTAAAGAAAATATATAAACAACAAATTGTAAGGTCATTATCAAATTCATTAACGTTGCACCACATAAAATTAGAAAATGAAACTACTTTACTTTTCTCAGGGTGGTTTGTGTGGACGCTGTAAAAAATGACATCTGTAAAGCATCCATCCATGCACCCATTCCTCCATCCCACTATCCATCTATTAACTTAGCAGTGAAACCAGTAGCGCAAAATGCCATTTACTACTCTAAGAGCAAAGCTGACCACTTTTAAGGTCACTGTCCAGTGCACTGATGAATTTCTGTGTGCTGCGACAATAATTGCAATCTGCTCAGAACTATCTTGGTTAACTGCCTTCAAAGTACAATCAGAGCATTGTAGTAACTGTGCACTCCCCCTGCAGCCTTTATTTGAATGACAGACACACACACGAGAAACCATTACACTACTCAGATGAGCAATGAGTGTGTCAGTGAGGATGCCATACACTCTGCAGTAGACTGGATGTCAATAGTTCATTTCCATGTGCGGTGTGAGAGAGAGAGAGAGAGAGAGAGAGAGAGAGACAGAGAGAGAGAGACAGAGAGAGAGAGAGAGAGAGAGAGAGAGAGAGAGTGCACCCACGACCTAATGCTGATTGTTTCAGTGTCCAACTGGCTCTGCTCAAGTGACTCCTATCATTGCTCTCTTTTATATGAAGTGATTTGGAGTTATCCGCCATTCTATGCCAAGCTTTTCAATCCTAGTCCACCCCCCCCCAACCCCCCCAACCCCCCCAACCCGTAGAGTGACTGAGTCATAGAGAAAATTAGATGGTAAAAGAAAGAAAGAAAGAGAACATTAAAGAGAGGCTGAGTGTAGCACATAAAAACTTTGAATACAAAGAAGCACTCACTGACACATCAAATATTCAGCCAAGCTGTAATGTGCTTTTGTGTGGTCAAAAAAAAAAAAAAAAAAATTATAATAATAATAATAATAATAATAATAATAATACCCACTTGAGAGACCTGATGCTTTACCATGACCCTGTGTAATGTTGAAACTGCGTGGATTTCAAATCAATCTCCTATTCATACCACGTTATTTTAACTGCTTTCCACAAGGATCAATCGAATTTAATTTTCAGCTTGAGGCTGAAAAGGTCAGCATTATAAATATCAGTGATTTTACAGGGATGAAGTGCAAGACAGAAAGTAGATGAAAAAAAGAGGAAAGGCAAAACAAGCTCATAATTCTGAGCAGAGTCAAGATTTGATTTGAGTCAAGAAGTTTAGAGTCGAGTTTAGAGGTCAGAGCTGAGTTTAGAGTCAAAAGTTGAGTTTAGAGTCGAGAATTCAGTTTAGAATTGAGTTAAGAGTCAAGCTGAGAGTCAAGTCGAGAGTACAGAGGCAAAGTCAAGTCGAGAGTCTAGAATCGATTCAAGAGAAAATCTGAGAGTCGAAAGTCAAGTACAGAGTCAAGAGTTGAATTTAGAGTTGAGTTTGTCCTATTTAGAATGGAAAGTTGAACTGAGAGTTGAATTGAGAGTCTAGTTGAGAGCTGATTCGAGAGTCAAGTTGAGATACAAGTTAAGAGTCAAGAGTCAAGTTAAGAGTCAAGTCAAGAGTTGACATTCAAGTAGAGATTTTTGAATTTAGAGTCAAGAGCGGAGTTACAATCAAGAGTTGAGTTTAGAATCAACTTTAGAATCAAATCAAGTCAAGTTTAGAGTCAAGTTTCGGGTTTCAAGTCAAAAGTTGGATCAAGAATCGAGTTGAGAGTCGAGTAAGACTGAATAGAAACAGAGAAAAGACAGAACAAGCTCATTATAATTCACACTGAGGAATTCCAGCTGGATTCAACCTGATGTTATGCAAGGAAGCTTGAGCCAGTTATATTCACTCTCATTAGAGACATTTCTGGGCCTTTAGACAACTCGATAATGAGTCTAATAACCTCCTAGTTTGCAGCAACAACACAGGACCTGAAGGCGAATGCTGCGTTTCAAAATCTCATCTCATCTGCATGCAGCTTCAAGGACATGAATCAAGTTACCATAATATTTTCCATGTAGATAAAAAAGCCCAAGGCTTTTAGCTGCCAAGAATTTATGAGCACCAGCGGCCACCGGATCGATGCAGGAAAGAAGTGACGGTGTCTCTGAAGCAGTCTCTCTTCAGAAAAAGCCATTTTTAGGGCATGTCTGATAAACAGTAATAAGAAAGTAGGATGAGTAGATAGATCGTAGTGGGCTTTCTTCCCTCTCTCTCTCGGTGTGTTAGGCCAAGACATAAGCAAGCGCCTCTGCAACTTCTTCAAATGTGCCGAAATGAAGATGTATAGTCAGCTAAAACATGTTTGCCTAGATATGCTTCTTCACATGTTAGTGCGTAAACAGATGACTTCTCTCAGCCCTGCATCTGGCTGGAAGGAACTGGAGAGATTTGGAATATTTCGGTGCCGAGCTAGATAAGGGATCTGAGAATAACAGCACACACAGCTCTTAGTTTCAGCTACAGTTTTAATAAGATTTAAAATCAAGAGATAACAATCAGCATTATCCCAACAACTGCTAAAATCAGTTTTTGAAGAATGGCTTGGGCTTTAGTTTCTAGCTGTAGGATATATCTTGTCTTAAACTAAATTACACTGTCAGTGAGGATTCACCTTTCTGGTCTCAGACCAGGTGTAACCTGTGTCTTGAAAAAAAAAAAAAAAAAAAACAGCTCTTATTTGTGTCTTGGCCTGAGGCTGTTTTTTTCATAAGATTCATGGTTATGGCCCTGTCCCAAAGATAAATTCAGCCATGATGTAAAGAGACATCTGGAAAATAAACACAGGAAAATGAGGTATTACGGGGAACAGTGGGATGCAGGGTGGATACCCTGCAGAGAAAAACAAAACAAACACACAACACCTATGCTAAATGTTCTAGATTTTCATTTTCAACCAATCTTATCCCAATTTAGTCATAACCAATTTCCACCCACTAACTAATTCTTCCCTATCTTTAAACAGCTACCAATCTGGGAGGGTGAAGGCTCACGTGTCTGACTGTGTATTCCAGAGAAAGCACATTTCTGACGTTCACGTAACAATATTGGACACGTAAAAACAGTCAGATGAGACATCTGCGACTGGATAGTGTCACTCTGATCAACAGAAGATTGTTCAGAGGAAGGTCATCTTTCCCACCCAGAGATCAGGGTGGTGTCATTGGTGTGATGGGGCAAATGGGCACCACTTATGTAGATATTTTAAAATTAGAAAAATAATAATGCTAATATTCAAGTTTGTTTTTTACACGTGCTTTAGTTTGTGTATCACAATATGATGCTGTAGTAAAATTTAATGCAAGACCCGATGCCAAGTTTAGCCAGTATGCAAATCTGAGAAGTCACTGCATCACCGTAGCCACATAGCAAAACTTGAGAAGCATCAGCAACAGGGACAGTATATTAGGGCTGCACAATATTGAAGAAAAACACAATATGTGATAACTTGTTAAATAATGCGATATGCGGTACTATAATGCTACAAGTGTGTAAAATCAATTTAAATTATATATATATATATATATATATATATATATATATATATATATATAAACATTTAAAAACTGAAAATGACATAACCACCATAATATGCAGATCGCGATATTTACATTTGCGATACTTCGATAATTTCGATATATTGTGCAGCCCTACAGCATATAGTATCTTTTTTTTTTTTTACATATCCAACTCCGTTTTACATAATCTGGCTTCTCAACTGTCCAAAAGAAGAAGAACAACAGCAACTTACAAGCACAATCTAGAACTGGGTATGATAATACACTATATGGCTTAAAGTATGTGGACACCTGACCATTACACTTACATGTGTTTTTTTTTTTTCCCCCAGACTGTTGCTAAAAAGTTGGAAGCACACAATTGTCTAGATTTTCTTTGTATGCTGTAGCATTACAATTCCCTTTCACTGCAACTAAGGGGCCCCAACATGTTCCAGCATGGCAGTGCCCCTGTGCACAAAGCAAGGTCCATAGAATTATGGTTTTCCAAAGCTGGAGTTAAAGAACTCGAGCGACCTAAAGAGTGGATGCTGTTATAACAGCAAAGGGGAAACAAATCCATGCCCATCATTTTGGAATGGGATGTTCAATAGTTAGGTGTCTACATACTTTTGGCTATACAGCGTAGTTCTCGCTATCATAGCAAAAACAATTTTTAAATGTAAATTACTAAATGCATGTGTGTTTATGTAGTACCTACCACTTGTTCATAGTTAACTTGCATCTGTGAATGTATTCTTTTATTGTTGTAACAGTTTTGCAAGGAACTATGAGTCTAGTGATGCTACACAAAAACTGATATTAAATCTAGCACCCTAAAAGGCTCTTCAGTTTGTCCCTCTAAGGGAACCTTTAAAGGTGTTGTGTAGAACTCTAAAACAAAAGGTTTCTTTTTGACAAAAGCCTACAAGGCTCGGTTGTATGTTCAGTACAATAAATATACATTAATGAAACAATCTACAATCACTAATGAGTTGACTGAAAATGTATGAGAATGCCTACAAATATAAAAAATATATTTAATAAGACCCAAGAACTAACAATAGGTCAAATTAATAGTACTGTATGTTTTTAATCTGGATTTCAAAACAGTTATTGAGCTTGTGTTCCTACTCTTAGGTGTAACACAGAGTTTCAGGAAGATGGAAAAAAAAAAAAGGCTTATACTACTTCAGGAGACGAGTGAGATACGCCAGACTGGAACTAATGCGGAACTTAATGGGCAGCCAGTGTGAATAAGAATGGGGTAACAGGCTCTGACTTTCTTTTTCTGTTAAGGACGCGGGTTGCTGAATTCTTCTTTAAAGCTTGCTTAAAGAGGCAGCAGAGCAGACAGCCAAAACCATGTTACAATAGTCCAAGCTATTCCAATCTAGAAGTATTCATGACTGTGTGCTGTTTCAACAAGCAAATGCTACCCAGAAATACCTTCTTCAGACTTCCAAAGCCCTTCACTGAAGACTGAAGTGAAGAAATGATAAACGTCTCAACCAGTTTTCTGACTTCTCTTCATAAAATACATTTCACTAGCAGATACTCCAGCTAAATGTAGTTTTAAAGGGAAACTGAAGCTTGGTTTTAATATAATGTCAGCAGGACATGACATTCAAAGACACTCAGTGAAATTTGGCACGTTTGCAGCTTGACATTGCCACACAAATCTAGTTTAAACAGAGATTGCTAGAGGCCTGTGTTGTCCTGTGCTGACGCAATTCCAATCGCAGACACTGCTCGCAGCAAATGCACACAGTATGGACTGTAGACATGAATCCTTTTTAGGGCTGCACAATGTACGGTTGTCAACTGGCCACTGTAATACTGATATAACTGAACGCCAATACATGCACATGAGCCCTCTAACTATTGTTATTCCTGAAGTTGTAATATTCCAGAACATGTATATGTGGTTATATGAATCAGGATCTTTCACATGACGACAAATGGAAATTTAAGTCATTGTAGCTTACCAGTGTAGGGATTTGAATAACACTGAAATGTAATGTAAGTCACAGTATGTGGCAATAAAATCATAATGTGTTTTGCCACATTTAACTTGTATGTATTAGTATTTTTAAAGAAGATCTGTGAATTGCCTGCAATGATAGGGCAAAGGATATTTTTGGGTAAAAGTGCAACATTTAGCTGCTTTATGTCTACCTATAGGAAGTGGTAGTTAAATAACGAAAAGATTATTAGTTCAAATCCCAGGACTGTCAAAGAGCCTTTTGGCAAGCATCTGCCAAATGAATGAATGTAAATTCTAATGTCAAAGAAAACTGAACAATAATTTGTGAAATATATATGTTTTTAAAAAATCCTATTTAAACTCAGATCTTAATTACATTTTATACTGAGCAAAGGATTCAGATAAATGTGTGTGGTCTGGAAGAACAGCCAAAACTGATGTTTAAAAAAAAAAAAAAAAAAGTAACTATGACTAAACATCACTGAAAATGTTGCATTTTTTCCCCCATAAATAAAAAAAACTAAGTTCATTTAACTTATTTACCTACTAAACACATAAACTTAAGATTTCAAGTATGAATTTAAAACCATATAATAGCCACCAATAACCATAAAATAGCTTGCTCTGGTCTTTCTTTGATGTGATTGGCCATGCAGGGAATTCCGCCTGGCAACAAGAGAACTAATGCACTGATTGGTATATAATTGCAAAAGGCGGTCCTCTTCATCTCCTCTGTTGCTGGTATCGGTCTAGTGAAGTTCAAGTGTTCATTATGAGTACGAGAGACGACTTCGTGTGTGTGTTTACAAAGAAATGGCGAGGATGTGGAGGATGTTTTGTAAATAAAGTTACATTTTGCTAAAAAGTGTTCATTTCCCCTGTGTATAGAGATTTTTTATTGCAGTACAATTAATTATTGCAGTACACTGGCTCCCTGGTGGACTAGTGGCTAGCATGCGGCGCTCTCACTGTCGCGGCTCGGGTGAGTAAACGATAAAATACGCTACAGGTGAACAAATTAAGCACACTATATGAACACCAAGGTAAGTGAACTTAACAATTTAAATACAATCTACATGAGCAGCAAGTTAAGTGAACTTAAATGTACAAGTTTTGAGAGACCCCATTACATTATTATTAAATTGAGGAAATGAGTCTACTCAATCAACGGAGTACAGTCAACTTGTTAGGGTTTTCAGTGCGTCTATAACATATTTAGAGACCTCACTTTACGAAACCCTACATTTTAACCACAACAATGTGGAAATGTTAGCCATACTTCCCTTCCACCTTGCTATGGCTAGCTTTTTACAGAGATTATGTTGTGTAAGGAGCTAAAAATAGGTATTTAAAAAAAACAAAAAAAAACAAAAAAAAAACAAAACAAAAAAACCCTTTGCTAGCTATGTGTGATTTCTTCCCACAGTGAATGTCATGCTCTGATCAAGTTGCTGAATAGGTATGTGCTGAAGAGACCTGGACATAATCGCAATCAATCGAGTTTGTAATCAGATATCGGCTGTCTGCTATGCACCTGTTCTGCATTCAAAATGAAATCTCTAAATGCAATTTTCTCTCTTCCACGTTTAAAATGCTAGAAATTTTTTTGTGATACAAGCAAGACAGAAACATACTCCAGATGAGGGCATCCCGTAGCTTCCAAAACTATATATAGTAGAAAATGTCAACATTTCATCATGTTTTCCCAGGCTATATACTATGTGATCATAATAACCATGAACTTATGACTAACTGCACAGAAATGTGAAGCCTTCTATATTTTTATAGAACCATTTTCTTTCTTTGCAGCTGGAACACTTTACACTCTGAATAACCACAGACAGAATCATCTTGGCATGTTTCATAAATGGTAGTCATTACACTTCTTGACACGGTATCTTCCTAATGATGAAGATGACTTGCTGTCCTTGATCGCTTTCTCCATGTGAAAAGTTTTAAAGCTCAGCCATCACTTTTAATCAAGCAGAGGAGAAATGAGACAAACACGCTCTCCCCATTTACAAAATTCAATTTCACGTCCATGCATAATTAAAAACGTCATTGATGCTATGACAAACAGTTTATCTCCTCTCCTCTCCTCTCTCTCATTTCTCTCTTCCTGTGCCATTTCTCTCTTCCTGTGCCGTCCTACCTACTCTTTCTTTTCTCTCCTAACTATTCTGCATAAACGGGTTTCATGTTGCTGTTGGGAAATACAACAGCAAAAAGTGGAGCCCCTATGAGCTGCTTTGTCCACTTAGACATTATGCTAGCCTCATTTACATCAATACAACAAAATTGGGGGGGATTATAATGCTCAAGCACACAGAAACTGCTCTATCATTGGCTACTTACAGTAAAGAACTATGAAGAGCTGAGAAGAAATAATCACATCAATAAGCTGTTATTGCTGTTACCTACATCTAGGTAAAGAATGAATGGCATCACGCAGATCTTGTCTGGGGTACTGTGTGCTTTCTGTTTATTCAATTCTCATATTTCTCAAGGAAAAATAGAAAATAAAAAAAAAACCAAGATTTTATTATTATCATGGTTTGTATTTGAGTTTATGGAGTAGATAGAATTACTGTCCTGTCTTCATAAAAATGGCTTTTCAAACTTTTTGAAACTATCTAGACTTACTATGTATAGTTTTCTTTCCACTAAAGGTAATGAAAAAGCGTATGACAGGGTGCCAAGAGAAGAGCTGTGGTACTGTATGAGGAAGTCAGGAGTAGCAGAGAAGTATTTCAGAGTGGTGCAGGACATGTATGAGAGGAGCAGGACAGTGGTGAGGTGTGCTGTAGGTCAGACAGAGGAGTTCAAA
>CM075016.1:18789043-18830127 GCA_037576675.1 Pangasius sanitwongsei | reverse complement strand
TAGATGTTTTCTGGCAAAGTCTAATCTGGCTTTCCTGTTCTTGAATGTTACCAGTGGTTTGCACCTTGTTGTAAACCATCTGTATTTACATTCATGAAGGCGTCTCTTGATCGTAGATTTTGACAATAATACGCCTACCTTCTCCAGAATATTCTGAGGTGTATAGGGCTATACTCTCTGCTCACATGAAGCCAAATGCTACAAAACTGATAGGACGCCGTATAGGACAGACTTGACCTAACTGTATATATGTTTTACACAAACGTGTGGAGTCCATGCCAGCTCAAGTGCATGCTGTCATTAAAGCAAAAGAGGGAGGTACAAAAATACTAAGAAATTCTGAAATTCATGTACTTAGGTTGTTGCTGATAATATAATTTGTAGAGAAAAATTGCAAATTAAATTACATTAGAAAAAAATTAAAATAGAAAAAGAGAAAAAATAGAAGCATTTACACTAGTGGTCTCAGCCTTTTGGACCCCACTGTATATGAGCGAATATAGGAGGATAGTGTGAAAAGGTTGATTTATGTTGATATTGTGAGTGTACACAAACAAAAATAGACCCTTTACAGATTCAAATGATGTATTACTCTTATGTGTATGATCAAAAATGACGGAGCATTTTAAGTTCTTTTTGCTGTTATCATGAAAAACTGCAAGTGGGGGCGCCGGCGGGCCTGTCGACCGCAAAGAGTTAAAATAATAAAGTGCAAAAAAAAATAGATTTTGTTTTTTAAATTAGTTGCATAAATAATATATAATAAGTTGCATAAATATTTATAAATGTAATAGACATTTTTATTTTCGTACATTCATTATTTATTAGATATTTTTGTTTTAATATGTTTTTATGCTTAATATTTTTTCCTTACATTTACTTCAGGAAACTCTTTTTTTCTATCGTTTATTGCCGAAACGAAAAGGAAACCAAGTACTGACCAAGTTTAAAGCAAAGATCAATAAAATATAGATGACATTTAAAAGGACTCATCAGAGAAGCGATTTTTTTTTGGGGGTGTTAGGGAAGTTATTGAGTTCCAGTTCCATATTATGGTCACGTGACCTACTAATGATCAAGCGCTATTTGTGCAGCCATGAACAATAAAGGTCAAAACAATCAGGTGGTACTGAAATGAGGTGAACGTGGTATATATGGAATTTTTAGTATGACAACTACACATACATCATAAAGACACTCCAACAGAGATCACTTATCCCATGTACATCAATCATATGTACTACAGACATCCTCCGGCAACCGTATTGAACATACGTACGAACATCTAATCCTACAGAAAAAAAGAATGAGTATGGGAACTGTTATATATATACATAAGGATTTGTAAAGTGACTGAAGATTTCATAATAAATATTTCCTTTAATTTGCATTACAGGCTTTTGTTTTTTTTAAAAAAACACATTAATTAATATTATGATCCTGTGAAACCATGATTCTTTTAGACTAGGTTCTCATACCCTAAAAATTTCAAACTGTAACACTTCTACACTACAGACAACACTATGCAACCTTCTGAGATTCTACAAGTCTCTGAAACGGTACTGGAGCGATGAACACCATTCCTCCAAAAGATATTCCCTCGGCTGGTAATTTAATGATGATGGTGGAGAGCACTGTCTAACATGTCACTCCAAAATCTCCCATAGGTGTACTACCAGGCTGAGATCTTGTGAGTGCAAAGGCAGCATTTGCTTTAATTTCTCACCCGTTTCTACACGCTTCAAGAATATAAACTAATAAAATAAACTAACTAAAATAAAACTAAGCATCATGATGTGTTTAGGTTCTACTGGCTGGTAGTCAGCAGTAAACAAGCCAGCCTTACCTTTGAGACTTTCTCATTCTTATCTTTGCTTGCAGCAATGAAGGCCACTGTAGAGGAGAGAGAGAGAGAGAGAGAGATATTTTAATACAGATCAACAGTGAGTGTTCTGTCATGTCATCAATCCATTTAGAACGCTAATGGAAACACCAAAAATATCCTCTAGCCTTGCCTCTGGGCTGCTTTACAACTGTCTTAACGAAAATATAGTAGTGTAGATCCGAGTGCTGCAAATTAAATTATCAATCTAATAGTCAGCCGGTGATTTAGTCAGTGCAGGAAAGCCAAAGACCAAACTCTTCTAACTCTTCTTTGATTTATGTCCACCACTTCGGATTTATTTTGCCACACTTACTGCAAGCTCATAATTAGAGACGGGACAGTCCTCTTCCAAATACGCTCCTACTGATTTAGTAAGGACTGAGCTCAGAGGATCAATATGCAGCACCAAAACAGCAGTTTTATGAGCAAAATGTCTACAGTGTGAAATACTGGTGACATGTAGTCCTCAAGAAAAGCTCACAATCACACAATTTAATATAACAGAACAGGATCTACATTCCCACACAATGTGACACAACTGCAGTAAAGATAGCACGATGAACCACTTACAGTATAGCGATCACGTCAAATATATACATACCGGCATGGGTTGATTGTTGAATATTGAAGAACTGACTAACATAATTCTATTAAATTGAAACACAATTTTATCAGGGGTATTTCAAACTATCATCACTCTCCCAGTATTTCTTTCCGGAGGAGGCGTCCTGAGTAGGCAATGGACACGAAAGCAGCTTAAAGACTTTTTCACCTTAATATGGCCAAATTAGTGAGTATTACATGAATCCTGGATCCGGAATCGTGGAGATAACAATACCATTATGCTGTTCACAGGACCCGAAATTAAGAAATATATGACAGACAATAAATACTATGCAATACCAAATAAACACAACACTCCCAGCCAAAGGTTTGAACACAGAATAAGCTTTGGTGTAAATGAGTTTATACTAACACTGTCTATAACGTTTTATGTACAGAATGAGCAGCTTTACTCTCCAAATGCTCTTGTCTTTAATAAAGTATTTATTTAGACTCACGTTAGGATCTGAATGCAAGCAGTTAATAAGATTTAGCTTTCCTTTATTTAATTGCTATTCTGTATCATTTTGTTACATGTGTGGCAATAATATGTCTCAATATGAAAAAGGGCAATTATTTCGCTAGTGAGATATGCATAATAATATACTGAACTATCTAGAGTATAGGATTGCCCACTGAGAATTTAAGCAATATTATAAAATGCCTGTCATCCAAAACTGTGCAGGTTCAGACATAGCTGCGGAGGGCTGCGAGTGAGTATAGAATCAGCACAAAACAGATGTCCTGGAAGTGTAAGCATAATTGAGGTAGTTTAAATGTAGTACAAGGCATGCTGTACCTCACCGAGTACGCACGGTATTAGTAGTACACTTTAAATGACGCCTTTTATGAGTTCTTTTTTTTTTGACATCATCAAAGCCAAGCTGTGAGTTGTTAATTAAATCTCTACATTACAGCAACTGCTTAGGTTGAAAAAGCATCTCCAGCTTGCACGTAAAAAGTTCTTTAATTTTTTTTTTTTTTTGTTCCTCTTTCCCCTGTCTTGGCCGAAATTATACGGTGGGTCACAAGATGTTCTGAAATGGTCTCAACCATTAATTATGGCTGTGAATTATTTATGCTGACCAGGTCTTATTCGTTTACACTGTGGGTTACCGCTACTATATATTAAGTTCACAGCAGTCGAGATAGTGCCTCTGAAGAAAAAAAAAAAAAAAAAAAAAAAAAAGGTTACCTTTCGAAACAGCTGTTTAGAGCATGATCATTCAATCACTTACATTCAGAAAATCTAACATAATGAGCATGTAAATAACTTCGGATAGCCTATTCCTAAATCAGCCAAGATATAATTAAAGTTTGGTCTTCACATGGCAATGAAAAATGAACACTCTGGCACTGATCGTGCAAAATAATCAAGTTAGAAATGGTGTACCTTACAAACATGATAGATAGAAAGGTCAAAATTAAATAGCCTGACCTTAAACTAGGGGAGAAGTTTGCCAAAAAAAAAAAAAAAAAAAAAGAGCCATTAAAATCCAGGGCTTCGTTGGAAAGGAAGTGAGCTCCATCTTAAAATAGGTGTACCCAAAAGGTCATGTGTAAATGTAAATAAATTATGGGAGCTCATTAAACCTTAACAGTGACTCGGAATGAAGCTCTAATTAGTCATATGGGTAATAAAAATATCCAGAAAGAGCACAGTCTTTTGGTAAAGTGCACAGTGCTGAATGCCTTGAAGGAACTGTGTGATATTTAAAGCAGGCTATTAAACAAATGTAACCTCTTATTATATTACAACTCAGGCTGGACATAGGTTGACATTTGCTCAAAATTAGAGACGCATTAATATTTTCAAACATTTGAATATTCTAGTATGCTGTAAAAAATTGAATAGTAAGTTGGGTATTTATGAATTTTATTTAGCTTTTTAATTTAAGTGTTCTCTAATCTAAGTATTTTATAATATGTCTGAGGGCACTGGAGTTATTTATAGGCTGCAGTTACTGGTTTCGTCCTACACGTAAGATCCTCCGTCCACACACTGGTGTACACTCACCGACCACTTTAATAGGAACACCTGTACGCATGCTCATAACCCAACGACATGTCGACGCTTGAGGCAGACGGGCTACAAGGTTGCCAGATTGTTCTTGTGTAAAGCATTTAGTATAGCAGTTCTTCAGTGTCTACACTACTGCCTTTAAGGAGAAACATTTTCATTTAATTTAAAAAAACACACACAAAAAAAAAAACAAGGGCCATTTAAAAAAGGGTCGTTTCAGAGATTTTAAGAAATGCAGTTTAGAATTAGGGGTGGGCAAGATGACAAATTTGACAATATTTCTAGACATTTCTAAGATACACAATATGCATCACGACATATAGGTCTCCTAACAATCTGCCAGCAATACAGTAGTGTTGCATTTAAAAAAAAACATTTAAAAATTCGCTTGATGATACTTTGATTTAATGCCTAGAAAAATAAATTGGAAATTTAAAAAAAATTACAATTTTAAAGATTCAAAACATTGGAAAACATGATCAAATCTGCTTCCAGATTTTGAAATTGTTATTTAAAAAAAAAAAAATACAACCAAGATATCAACAAGACACCCACAATATCTCAGAAAAGTATTGTGACATCATTTATAATGATACCAATATTATATCATCATATCACCCAGTCCTATTTAGAATAATATACAAATGATAATATACAAATGAGAAGTAGGCAAATATTCATATAAACATCTAACTGTAGTCTAATATATTGCAAATATTTAATGACTGATTGTTATAATTATGATTAATGAAACAGATAATAAACACATACATGAGCTCATCATCTCGTGCCAGTAAAATGCTTGTTACACAATGGAACATGGAGCTTGAATCACACTGGGAAATTTGAAATGTTTGCACTTGATTTTACTTTGCAGTATACCGACTTCAGCCGCCACTTGTGTCATGTCAGGATGCAAGATTCATCTTTGTCAGGGGAATAAAATCCCTTTCCCATTAGTGCTACACACAGCGAAGAAACAGCCATTAAAATCCAGCAAAGCCCATATATTCTACAGCAAACTATTTTCCACAGGAGATTAAAAGATTTTTTTTTTTACAGATTTTTTTTTAATAGTCAGCTGTAAAGGCTTTTTCAAGATGTGTGAAAAGCAATAAACTGAATGATCTGATGTTGCTGCTCTGCATTTACACTATGTCAAGGCTAACAGAATTAGAGTAGATTTTTTTCTTTCTTTGAAGCAGCAGCAGAACTTTACAAAAAAAATTCCACAAGCTCAGAAACAAGCTGATGAAGCCACAAGGCCATAAATATTTTAGCTCCCATACCTCTGTCTATTCACTAAACTGTAGAAATGTAATCACCCAGGCCCTATTATGTGCAACTGATTGAGCAAAATTATTCGTTTTAAGTAAGCAAGTTGCCTGTTTTACATACACTAAAAAGGCTCAGCTGCAGCATTTCCATTTTTGTACACCATGTTGTGTCTGAAAGTGGAGAGCAGATGGGCGCTGTGGGAATTGAACTAATGGTCACTGACTGAGCTCTTGTCACTCGGAGATGTGATGGAAATGTGCCATTCCCCATGACAAATCTTCAAAATCAGTAGTATTGCTTCTGTATTGCACTGAATATTGTACAGGCACTCATTACTGCAAATCTGCACATTATTTTCTAAAACCGTTAGGTCTTCATTCAGCATACAGCAAGAAATGATCAGCTCCGTGTAATACATCAATTATCCAATTCTTTTGTGCCATAAGATAACATTTCCACTTAGGAAATGTGCCTTGCTAAAAAGCAGTGATAAAAATCCATTCAAAATGAATGGGTCTGAACAAAATAGAGGATGAATCCTCAGATTTTGAAAACCTGGCTCTTACATGTTCTCAGAGTGTGTCAGAGCAGATTAAAAATGCAGCGTTTGGCTTGATGTCCTTGGCATCCTTCAGGAATACATCTAAGTCCATCCAACATCTGTCGCAAACTTTAAATCTTTTCATAGCCCTCCCTGGAGAAGGGGGGAAGGGGAGGAGCTACTCACCATCGCTTGCTGTCAGCATGAGGCCATGTGTCTGTACATCGCAAATCTACACTCTGCAGCATTACTCCTTAAGTGATGTGCGGTTTTCCCACAGGAAGCAGAAGCTCAGAAAAGAGATCTCCATAATATCTCTACTAGACAGCGACGTGTTTAAAGAACAGAGATACTCCTGCATCTGAGGGTTTTTTTTTTTTTTTCTCCCGAGTCAAAGAATCTTACAAAGTAATCTTAAATCAGCCTCTTCGGAGATTCAGCAGAGATTTCAAAGTCAAACAATGTGCTCACATTTCCAGGATAAGGAATATCATGCTTATCTGAAGCTAATTAAAAGTCAACTCTCACCCTAAAAATTTGTTACTAATCCTCCTAGCTCAATCTGAAAACAAAAACATCACATACACATCTAAATTGGAACGGATTAAATCAGTTGAGACTAATCTGAAGTAAATTTCTATCAGATCGGAATATGTGGATAATCTGCTTAATAAATCATTAATTTTTCCAATAAATGCCATGTTGTGACTTCCGCATAAGGTTCAATCTGGCATTTTGATCTAACAAGGAGCTAACCACATACACTTCACCACAGGGGGATACTTAATTCTCCTGTGTTTTTTTTTTTTTTTTTTTTTGGTGTAAGGTTTAAAAAAAAAAAATCCTGTCTCCAAGCTCACAAATAAACCTGATTGAATAAGCATTGTCGTGGTGGAGTTACACAATTTAGGAAAACATTGGCCAAACAATTTCCAGCAAACCTTAGTATGATGAGCCAGATGACAAATAAACTTTTGGCTATAAATGTTAAAGATCTGCTTGACCTGAGGACTGAAGAGTAAAAAATGATAAATCTGTAAATCTGCTTTCCTACAATATCCATAAAAACGTCAAAAGCGCTATAAATAAAATTGAATTGAAATTGAAAATAGGATCAGTCTGCTGTACTCAATGGTCTCACGATGTGTAAATGTTCTCTCACAATTACAAAAATATTATTTGTGATTTACTGGTCAGATTTCTACCAAGTCTGTTCCTGGAACCTTAATATCAGCCAAGCTAGCATACATGACAGCTGATGTAAAGTCACAATTGTATTCTACCAGCTCATTATCAAGCTAGCAAGCTAAAAAAAACTCAGTTCATTCAGACATAAAAAATATGCTGATATGCATTATGAAAGAACAGGAAGCTGACTGAAACACAAGACAGATTTTCTAATTTCCCTTGCATATCATGATGTCATTCTACCTCACATCCTACAATTTACTGTTTGTCTGTGCTGTATACAATATACAGTACAGTCCACATTTATGTGTCTCTTCTAAGAACATCGTTTTCAAATCCTCACCATGTTAGCCAACAGAAATACACAGAGTTAACCTATTCCAAATACTGAGTAAGGGCTAAAACAAACATGTCGTTAATAAATGTATTCTCTCTGACCAGGTCACATCCAGTTTTTAGGCAAGCTGCTGCAATATGGACCATCCTAGAAATGACTGTGTTGGTGGTTCAAAGCAAAACTGTTGCTCCAGCAACATAGTGCATGTTAAAATTAAGATGTTGTGTTCCTTCGTGTTATTTTATAGTAGTAAACAGCCTTTGTTTTTCGGAATTTAAAGTGATTCTCAATTTAATGAGACGTGGACCTGCACGCTAAGTATAAAAAAAAAAAATTTAAAAAAAAGATTCTCTTGATGGTTAATGGTCCTAGCTTTCCAAATAGTTTTCTCAAAAGGTCAACCAAACAATACTCTGTAGTAACGAGAAATCTGCTAACAGAATAATCTTCACCCATGTGAAAATGTTCTTGGAACAGGGTTTTGGGTACAACAGACAATCGAGACTAATACACTGTACTTTATCAGTCCAGTCATATTACTGTCATCAGAACAGTGGCTTTTATGTTGATTTTCATCTCTCTACTAAAGAGTACTTACAAGTGAACTTTGAAACGCCAACGCCTAATTAGCATCACTGTGTGGGAAGAGACCACTCACCGAACGAGTGCAGGGACTAGTTATGCAAATCCATTAGTGTAAGAACAGTATGCCTCGAGTGCACCACCACACAATATCTAATGCACAACTGATCAAAGTCAGAGTCACTGAACCAGACTGGAATATTTGGATATTAAAATAATATGAACTTGTGTACTGATTGCAGGTTTGCACAGCTGATCAAGCAGGTTGTAATTCATAAGAACGTCAGCAGCTTATATACATTCGGCTCATGAAAAGTGGCAAGTGGTATAATAGAAAGAATGTGCCCTATACTCTGAAAATGGTGTGTAAGAAATCCTGATGATGCCATAGCCATTCATGGCTGGGAGTCCAAAAAAGCAAAGGTGGCCATGCTCTCTAGGTAGGAGGAATGACATTCTCTTGCTCCTCCATCAATCACAGAGACACTAGCCAGTCAAGGCCATCTGTGATCTCATACATGCGGAAGGGGTCGGATTTTCCACCAAGTGTGTTACGAAGCAGTTCGAAAAGATGAGGTTGGCTGGCTTCACGTGACTCGGAGGAACGTGTTAATTGGAAGAAAGTAACTTGGATGAAAAGTTACAGAATATGTAAAGTGGGCAGTGTTAGTGTTACATTTAGGGGCAGATTTCAGGAACACAAAAGCAATTGCTTGCAAATCCGGACTTCAGTGACTCACAGACATCACCTGATACTCGGTATCTTCGCCGATGATCCTCTGCCAGGCATACAGTCTGATATTTTCAGTTCCTGTTTTGTCTCGTCATCTTTTTGCCTTCAATCTTGTCTCTAGTGAAATCCATGTGCATTTGGCATCTGGCTGGACCTGAGCAGTTACACGGCATCTGTTCACTCACAACATTCAATCCTGTATGTGCTGAACATTATAATAGTAAATAAGTCTGTGTGGTTTGAATATCTCCATCTGCAAGACATCCTAAAAAAAAATACCTCTGCATGCAAAAGTGGAGAGAGAGAGAGAGAGAGAGAGAGAGGAGAAATCTGTGGTTTATTGCACTGGTTTAGTAAATATAATGACCAAATATCTGCACTGACTGCCAGATTATTATAAATACGCATAACCACTGTGTATAATCCAAAAAAAAAAGTTTGGTTAATTAACAAGATTTTAACGCCTGTACTAACTGCTTTGTGTTAGATTAACTTTCATGAGGTCAGAATTTTAATCAGAACCAGAACTCCAATACTAACCCCCACTGTGAAATAAACCCTTTAATGAAGACATGTAGTGCATGCAGAATACATATTTCATGGTGTCAGTGATATGGAGTGGCTCTCTGAACACTCTTTCAGCTGCATCAGACTGTTTATAACGGACCATGAGCTCGAGCAATGAGTGAAGAGATGCACACAACTCACTTTCTTGTTTATTAGGAGCTGAAAACACCAATCTAAAAATTACTGATAAATTTGGAGTGTTGTTTGATTTAAATGTGTACACTGGTTCCACATGAATGAATTGAGTTACATTGACACAATTTGTTTTGGTTTTTTTTGTTTGTTTTTTTCATACAGCAAACATGATTTGATCATGTCTTTTCAAAGCCCTGGAATAAAATCAGACCTGACACTCTCACCCAAGCCCAGGACCGAGCCCAGAACCTTAGCAGGGCGAAGCAGCAACCTTACCCACTGCGCCATCATGCCACACATGAGGTAATTGTTGGCAGTGTGTTTTGGGTCATTGTCTTGCTGCACGATGAAGCTCCTCCCAATTAGACTGGATGCATTTCTCTGTAAATTGGAAGACAGAATGTTTCTGCAGACTTCTGAATCCATTCTGCTGCTACCATCATGAGCTCCATCATCAATAAAGATTAGTGAGCCTATTCTAGAAGCAGCCGTGCAAGCCCAATCCATGGCACTACCTCCACAGTGCTTGACCGATGAGCTTGTATGTTTTTGATCATGACCAGATCCTTGCTTTCTTTTTCCACACTTTGGACTTTCTATCACTTTGCTAGAGGTTAATCTTGGTTCCAGAACTTTTGTGGCTCATCTTTGTATTTCTTTGCAAATTCCAGTCTGGCCTTCTGATTCTTACTGCTGATGCATCTTGGGGTATGGCCTCTATACTTCTGCTCGCAAAGTCTTCTCGGAAGGGTGGATTGTGATACCTTCACCCCTGCCCTTTGGAGGTTGTTCTTGATATCACTGACTGTTGTTTTTGGGTTTTTCATCACAGCTCTCACAATGTTTGTCATCAACTGCTGTTGTTTTCCTTGGCCGACCTGTTAAAAGTCTGGTTGGTAGTACACAAGTGGGTTCTTTCTTTTAAAGACATTCCAAATTGTTGTATCAGCTATGTCCAATGCTTGTGCAATGACTGTGATCAATATTCCCTCTTTTCTCAGCTTCAAAATAGCTTGCTTTTCTCCCATAGACAGCTCTCTACTGTGTTTTTAACAACAAATGCAGTCTTCAGAGGTGAAGCCCAGGGCTCAGTCTAAGAGTAGACATTCAGAGCTATTAATTGTTTAAACCATCAGTCTAACAGGGCATACCTGGGTAACAAGAAACTCCTGTCAGTCACACGTTCCAATATTTCTAATCACTTGAAAAATGGGTGGGTTCAAACAAAAGGTGCCATGTTCTCAGTTGCTTAACACATCTACTGTAAAAATGTCTGGTTGTTAGCACACCAGTGGTTTCTTTCTTTTAAGGACATTCCAAATTGTTGTATCAGGATAGCTTTTCCTTCAAGTGTGTTACGCAGCATGAGCAGCAGTTCGAAAAGATGAGGTTGGCTGGCTTCACGTGACTCGGAGGAACGTGTTAATTGGAAGAAAGTAACTTGGATGAAAAGTTACAGAATATGTAAAGTGGGCAGTGTTAGTGTTACATTTAGGGGCAGATTTCAGGAACACAAAAGCAATTGCTTGCAAATCCGGACTTCAGTGACTCACAGACATCACCTGATACTCGGTATCTTCGCCGATGATCCTCTGCCAGGCATACAGTCTGATATTTTCAGTTCCTGTTTTGTCTCGTCATCTTTTTGCCTTCAATCTTGTCTCTAGTAAGTGAAATCCATGTGCATTTGGCATCTGGCTGGACCTGAGCAGTTAAACTGCATCTGTTCACTTTAATAGTCACAACATTCAATCCTGTATGTGCTGAACGTTATTATAGTAAATAAGTCTGTGTAGTTTGAATATCTCCATCTGCAAGACGTCCTAAAAAAACACCTCTGCATGCAAAAGTGGAGAGAGAGAGAGAGAGAGAGAGAGAGAGGAGAAATCTGTGGTTTATTGCACTGGTTTAGTAAATATAATGACCAAATATCTGCACTGACTGCCAGATTATTATAAATACGCATAACCACTGTGTATAATCCAAAAAAAAAAGTTTGGTTAATTAACAAGATTTTAACGCCTGTACTAACTGCTTTGTGTTAGATTAACTTTCATGAGGTCAGAATTTTAATCAGAACCAGAACTCCAATACTAACCCCCACTGTGAAATAAACCCTTTAATGAAGACATGTAGTGCATGCAGAATACATATTTCATGGTGTCAGTGATATGGAGTGGCTCTCTGAACACTCTTTCAGCTGCATCAGACTGTTTATAACGGACCATGAGCTCGAGCAAGAGCTCAAGAGATGCACACAACTCACTTTCTTGTTTATTAGGAGCTGAAAACACCAATCTAAAAATTACTGATAAATCTGGAGTGTTGTTTTTATTAGTAATTTTTTACCAGGGGTGAAAAATTCACTGAAGAAAGGTCACTGAATGTGTTTGATTTAAATGTGTACACTGGTTCCACATGAATGAACTGAGTTACATCGATACAATTTTCTTTTCCCCCCATACAGCAAACATGATTTGATCATGTCGTTTCAAAGCCCTGGAATAAAAAGGCACTCTCACTCAAGCCCAGGATCAAGCCCAGGACCTTAGCATGGCGAAGCAGCAACCTTACCCACTGCGCCATCATGCCACACATGAGTTACTTAACATGAGGGTCATTGTCTTGCTAAATGATGAAGCTCCTCCCAATTAGACTGGATGCATTTCTCTGTTAATTAGCAGACAGAATGTTTCTGCAGACTTCTGAATCCATTCTGCTGCTAGCATCATCAATAAAGATTAGTGAACCTATTCCAGAAGCAGCCATGCAAGCCCATACCATGGCACTACCTCCACAGTGCTTGACCGATGAGCTTGTTTGATCATGAGCAGATCCTTTCACTCTTTCTCCACACTTCGGCCTTTCTATCACTTTGCTAGAGGTTAATCTTGGTTCCAGAACTTTTGTGGATCATCTCTGTATTTCTTTGCAAATTCCAGTCTGGCCTTCTGACTCTTACTGCTAATGAGTGGTTTGCATCTTGGGGTATGGCCTCTATATTTCTGCTCGCAAAGTCTTCTTCGAATGGTATATTGTGATACCTTCACCCCTGCCCTTTGGAGGTTGTTCTTGATATCACTGACTGTTGTTTTTGGGTTTTTCATCACAGCTCTCACAATGTTTGTCATCAACTGCTGTTGTTTTCCTTGGCCGACCTGTTAAAAGTCTGGTTGGTAGTACACAAGTGGGTTCTTTCTTTTAAAGACATTCCAAATTGTTGTATCAGCTATGTCCAATGCTTGTGCAATGACTGTGATCAATATTCCCTCTTTTCTCAGCTTCAAAATAGCTTGCTTTTCTCCCATAGACAGCTCTCTACTGTGTTTTTAACAACAAATGCAGTCTTCAGAGGTGAAGCCCAGGGCTCAGTCTAAGAGTAGACATTCAGAGCTATTAATTGTTTAAACCATCAGTCTAACAGGGCATACCTGGGTAACAAGAAACTCCTGTCAGTCACACGTTCCAATATTTTTGATCACTTGAAAAATGGGTGGGTTCAAACAAAAGGTGCCATGTTCTCAGTTGCTTAACACATCTACTGTAATGATGTAAATATATCAAGAAATGAAAGCTGAAATTCTGATCTATTCATCTTTTGATGTCAAGCCCAAATGTCTTCAGTCTACTGCAAAAACTAAAGAATTGGCCTTGCCATTCCAATACTTTCAGAAAGGAACTATATTTTAACTATATATTAAATAAAATGTTGATGTCCAAGATGTGAATCGCACGAATCATGATCATTACACCACTAATACCAGGTACTAATACTAGTACCATTTCTCAGTACTAGTACCATAGTCTCAGTCCACCCTTGGTTTTTACTGTTGTATGAGAGCCATGATTTCTCATGTCATCAAATGCTCACATTTTCTACTATATAGTTCCGAAAACCACAGACATTCCTGAAATGACATATGTTTCTCTTTTGCATGTATCTCAATCAGTAAAGATCTAACATTTTAAAATCTTCTTACATCCCAAAAGTGAAAAGGGGAAAAACATTACATTTAATGATTACATTCTGACTTCAGCAAATGAACATCCTAGGCCCTTTGACAGCCAGTATCTGATTACAAACTGAATTGCTTATGCTTAAATCCCTTTCGCTATGGCACAGGATGTCACACTTATACTGAAAAAAAAAAATTAATTTAACATTTAGTAGATTGTACATTATTGCATTTTACTTGTCTATTGAATTTAAATATGTTTTTGGTTCAACAAAATAATAATAAGCAATTTTAAAATTCTTTAACATGAGCATATTTCTAATTAATTAATCACAATTATAAATAATTAGGCCTGAGATCCCGACTGTGCATGTGCATCCCCAATTTCGTTCCTTATTGCCCTGGATGAAAAAGATATATGTATATTTTTATGTTTGTAAAATATACATTTGCATCTAGACAAATTAAATTTGCATTACCCCTTGACATAAAAACTTCAGATATCACAGATATGCAGATATCACATGCACTAATGTAAATTATTTACCTCAAGGCAGCTCATGGAATTTTCATAGATTTTTTTTTTCTGCATTTCATTTACCCTCTCTGGTCTGATTAGTGAAGTGACTAAGTGGCTTATTAAAAAACGATGAAAACTGAATATTTCAAGATGAATGGGCCAAGAAATATGCTTTGATACTCAACTACAAGTTCAAAACTGTAACCCTCATCTGTTCAGTGTCTGTGGCATGAGTCATAAGTGGTAACAAAGTGCCAGTGCGAAACAAAACATAACCGATGTGTCTTGTTTATAGGCAGGAAGTATTCATTAACGGTTAAGCATGAAAAAAGATAACTTACAGTTATTCAGTCATGTTAGTTGATTATCTAGACATTTGTAAGCAAGGAATTTTGTGTAGCTAAATGTTGTCAAATACTCCTGCAAGATAACAATGTGTCCCTGTACAGAAAACAACCCTTCATGAGCAAGAGACCCTATGAGAAGACTGGTAGAACTGGTAGAAATTTAGTCTTCCATCACTGTCAGCTACTTTAACAGCTCTATGCTATTTTTCTGTCTCACTTCCATGTCACTTGGGGTATAAGCTTCTGCCAGATATATAAACTTATAAACATAAAAGTAAGATTTAACCCAAATTCTTCAGCTGCTCTCAAACTTGAAGTTTTCTTCGCTTATCAAATGCCTAGGCTTTCTCAGGCTAAATCCCCCAAGTCCTGAGACAAATCCAAACTCTGCCTCTCACTGATAAGCAATCCAGAACTGCATTCCCATAGCCAATGTGATTTCATGCCACCCCAGGTTTACTGCACTCTCTGCTGTACTCTTCATTCAGCCCATCAATTATTCACCTGTTAAACGAGCGACGCTTGACATATCAATATCAGTGCAAAATTGCTCCAGGACAGGCTTCAGGAGCTCTTTCCAAACAGCAAATTCCAAATACCTGTTACTTTTGCTCTCCATTACCCAAGAATCTGTACTCAAGCAATACTACACAAGCTATTTAGTAACTCATTTGCAAACATAAAGCACTGCTTTTAAATCCTCATTTAAATATTTGGTCCCGCTGGTGTCTGCCTCAACTGGCCAAAATAAAAAAATGAACTGACCGCAGTAGTCTATGATTATGTATTGTACAGCCAAGGAATTCGTCGTTAAAAAAAAATTCTGCCCGTCATAAATAATAAAACAGGGGTGTTGAGAGTTCAGATAGACTCAAATAGACTCAGCAAATGCCCTTTGAGGAAAAGTGTGAGCAAATGGTTAGGAAAAAACTGCTGTTTTAATGCATGTGATGATAATGATGATGATGATGATGATGATGATGATGATGATGATAAAAGATGAAAATGATGATGAAGACGAAAATGAAGATGGATAAAATGGGCTACCATTATCAGCAATTAACACATCTCTTTTCATGAGCCAGCATTTATTGTGGTTAGGGCATAAGCAACGTTTGCAATGTTGTCATTTTTTTTTAATTGTGGTTAAGCCATTGTTACAGTTTTACTTATTCATTTGGCCCTTATGCATATTAACATATAAAAATGCAAAAAGCACAAAGCAGCTTGAGGCTCTACATATATTCATGAAAGCTTGATATTAATGCTGGTTTCTAGAACTGCATAAACAATAATACAAATAAGCAGGGCTGTTTTTGAACCATTGAGGGCCATAAGCGACAGCCCACAACCTCTCAAGTTGCTTCCCGTGAAAGCCTGGAGCATGGTAACAGCTGGCATATTAATATCCTCCATTCTTATGGGGCCCCCTGGTGGCCCGGGGGTCCTAAGCGACTTCGTATATCCAATTACGACTGGTCACAATATTGAATGGTAGGGCTAAAAAAATTCCCATCAATTATTTAATGTTACTATTCAGAAAATATTAGGTTTGAAACTTTTAAAACTGGGTCTCATCATAGGCATATCACTAATATGCATACACACAGGAATACACTCACTGAAAGCCAGCTGGTGATTGCTTTTTTCCCCCAAATGTTCCAATGTGTCTGTAATCTTGACACATTTCTTTTGAATAGTAAGTAAGATAAAGAGAAAAGCTGTGCATGCCATTAGCCAGATCTTTCACTCAAACCACACTAAACATAAGTTTCTGACATTTGTCCCTTTGTGTAATTTGTTTTTGATTGGACAATATCTGCTTAGTCAGTTTACGTCTAGTTTCTCCAAAGGCATTTTGAAAAATCAGTGATAGAGAAAGCAATCCACCTCGTTCATGTTTATTACATCCACTATTTAATTTCATGTGTACTTCTGCAATCACTGCAGATGATGTGTTATGGATTAAATTAACTAGCAATAAACAAGTAATGTAAGGGGCGTTTCACTAATCTAGGGGGCATAATCTCCTGACATGACTGTCAACGATAGATTGCATGGATCTACAGTCTGGGCTAGAAATAAATCAGCCCCAGCCTCTACTTTATAGCGATCTGGGCATTTTGGCTAATGACCATTAGTGGTGCTCTTGTTCTTGGTTCCATAAAAATAAAAATAAAAAATCCACTTCAAGAAATTTGTTAATAACATATAAAATGATAAGGATACCAAAAATCTAGCTTTATTGTTATGCCTTTTTCCTTCAAAGAAAAGAAGGGCTTAGCCCAGCGAGTCCAGGTATACCAACTGGCCCTGCTTATACAGCATGTATCTAAAAGAAGCTCTGCAATATAAGTTCAGAACCACAAAGTAATACAATGAATAAACAATTGATACAAAGTAACTGAAGAGAAAAGCAAAGAAGCAACAGCCTAGATATTGTCTCAAGTTGTAGGTCTTTAGATTTTTGTGAAACATGGATACAGAGGGCTGTTCTGATTGGAAATAAAAGCTCATTCCACCACTGAGGAGCCAGAACACTAAAGCAATGAGATTTTGCAATTATAAGCATGCTCAGATTTCAGGGAAGTATATGCCAGTCATGCTGTGGTTTGAGACCTGATTTGGCTTGACAGTGTATGGTTCTGATCCACGTATGTAGATAATGTGGTGAAGAGTATGTTGATGATGAAAACGTGAAGATGAGAGTTTTGATTTTGATTATTGCTGAAACAGGAAGTGGGCCAAGAACTGACCCTTGGGGAACTCTAGTAGCAAGGCTGTGTACTCTCTAACACCTTTCTTTGTCACTGGGGTACCCTAAAAGGTAAATTTTTGTACCTTTAATATATTCCACCTGGAAACATGGACATTACTGTAATTAATGTTATTTTAGACCATGAAAGGAGACAAGGAAAGCTCCAATTTAATATCCATTTGTCTGAGAGTGTGAGCTGATGAAACTGAACCTCTCCCTGCTACACGGTAGGATCAATCCTGTAGATATAATGTACACAATATGGTTGTGCATAGCACTTAAGCCATTTGGTTAGAGCTTTAAATCACTTTTATTGTAATTAGGCGTGAGCTGTTTTTGATTACGGTTATCTTAGGCTTTAAAAAATTCTTAGACATTAACTGCTTTGTAATAAAGCTTTTTACATAATATACTGCCTGGTGAGATAACACCTTGATCATGCAGCACTTGATTCCTGTTCCTTATAAATAAGAACATGATGTCCCTCACACAGATTGTACAAACTAGGGCGTTGTTGCAAACAGGGACCTGAGAAATGCCAACCTGCTCAAGACGAAAAATTGAAAACACAAGAATGCAGAATGTCACTGCTTCAGTACGGCTTTCCTTCACACACCACCCACACTTGGATCTCCAATGCAACCAGATGGAATCCTGATTCCAAAGCAAAGAAGCATAGAGTCAATCCTTTGAGAACTACATCAAAAATAAGTTCTTATGCAGCCTTCGTTTTGCACGCTGTGTCATATTCAGCAACAAATAATGCAGCTTGTTCTTTATCTTCACAGTATATTGAAATGACAGAGTTCTCACAAAAACTGCTTCCTCCTACTGCTTAGTGATTTTGTTGCAATTCAATAAATTAGATGTAGTAAATTCAGCACAGTGGATATTTATACGGTTTTTGTTGCCATATGGTCTATTTTAATCCCATTTGGCTGGAAAATGGTGTGGGACCCAGAAAACAGCCTATAATTTGGCAAAGTCAGGCTTTGGACTGGGTTACAATTAATTGGAAAGCTTTTAAAACTATGAATGGGCTGGAAAAAGTCAATCCAATCTGGAAACCGTGATGTTGGATATTTTTTTGGCCAGTTCTGATGGAGATACAAATAAATAAAAGAGCTCGACAAACAAACAAAATCACATACTAGCATCCTAAATAGTATGACAAAATTGTAGACAACCACAGGATTTTGGTGTCTTACAAACTATTAACGCAGTATGTGGCTAAAAAGAAAAATGTAGTGTTCAATGAACTTGTGTTGATTTACACCAAATGTGTTCAAATAAACATTTCTAGGGTGTACAAAATCTAGTTTGATTACTTAGCAAAACAAAAGATTAATAACAATGGTTATCTGATCATGGTGGGTGTTAAGGAACATTCATTGAATACTGCATTTTTTTCTTTATAGTCACACAATACCATACTAAATAGTGCATCAGAAGACAAAAGTTCTATGGTTGCATACTATGCATACTACGCAATATGCCAAAATAGTATGCAACAACATACTAGCATACTAAATAGTACATCAAAACTCATAAATCCAGTGGATGCATACTATGCATACTATGCAGTATGCCAAGATAGTGCACAACCACAGGATTCAGTTGTCATGATGTACTAGTATGCAGATAAAAAGAACGATGCTGCCTTCAATGACCGCTTAGAGATGATTCAACATTCAGAGTGTTTAAATGAACACTGTAAGTCGACTGTGGAAATTCATTCAACTCTAGGGAATGTGTTGTTTTGCTAAGCAATCCCAACTACATTTTTATACTCCATTTAAAAAAAAAAAAAAAAGCTGTCCGAAATATTGTGCCGTTTTCACCAATGCAGTGAACGCAGCATGTGCACAAACTAGACGATGTTAAAAGCAAAACACTACACAACCTATAATTTGGCAAAGTGTCAGATTTATACTTTGCAGTTTACAGATATTACTCAAGTAGACAACATGCTCCCCAAACCATCCGACTGCCTACAGCAACAATTTTATCCACTTCCTGTAAGAAGTGTTTACAGCGTTGAAACAAGTTGCCCGTTTTGAGATCCTTAACTATTTGTCATCTGGCCCGAGGTGCAAAGTTATTCTCCACTTCCTGTGCATGTCTTTGCTGAAAAGTGCAGAGTGTAGAAAAGCAAAAAGCAAAAAGCACTAGCTGACAGCCAAAAGTAGCGCGTGCAAACACTTGTACTGTATAAAAGCTTGAGAGGACTGGAACACACTTACCGAGTGAGGAAAAGAGAAATGCTGCTGCTTTGTATCCGAAATGAACCATCATTACAGACAGTTAGTTCACCCTGAGAGGTCCCCGGTAAACTGCCTTCACTCTGGGATCAGAGTCGGGATTCAACGCCAGGGTGATTCTGCACACGCGCTTCCTGTTAGAGAGAAAAAAAAAAGAAAAAGAAAAAAAACACGCGTCTCAGTGGCGCCCTCTGGTGGTAACCTTTTTCCAGAACTGACTCTCGCTGCTACTGTAACAGCTTTTACTGTTGTGTTTTGTATGCATGAGTGCTTGTTTGTTACAGGTTCTGATCCACTCTTGGCAAAATGTTTTCTCATGGGTTCTTTGGATAAGGGTTTTCAGCTTCCTAAACAGGTTCTACTTAAAACTTTGATACAGAAACACTCCGTTGTAAGGTTTGGCATATAATCTTTAAGGGTTCGCCTACAAGGACAAAATAAGTCCTATAAGGATTTTAGATTTATGTAGGTTAATGCACACAGCAGATTTAATTCAATGTTAGTACATAAGTGTTTGAAGTTATTATCCATCTATCTATACTGCTTATCCTAAACAGGGTCTATCCCAGGGGACCCGGGGCACAAGGCGGGGGACGAACTGGACGGGGTGCCAAACCATCACAGGACACAATCTCACACACCCATTCCCATACTATGGACAATTTGGAAATGTCAGTCAGCCTACAACATGTCTTTGGACTGGGGAGGAAACCAGAGTACTTGGAAGAATCCCCCAGAGTAGGGGGAAAACATGCAAACTCCACACACAAAGGGCGGAGGCAGGATTCGAACCCCCAACTCCAGAGGTGCAAGGCAACAGTGCTAACCACTAAGCCTTCTTCCTTTGATCATAGCACAGTAGAACATAGATCATCAGTTTATGAACATAATCCAAATATATCAATATTGTATAGTATTTATTGGAGGGAGACATGGTGGTGCAGCTCCAGGGTCCTCGGATTGATCCTGAGTCAGTTTACCATCTCCTGAACTCAATCCGGTTACTCTGTGACATACAGTTTTTTGGCTCAATTCTCAATTGATAATTTTTTTTTCTCAAAACAATAAGTTCAGATCTCTGAACAGTTAGTTTCTTGTTCACACCAGATTTGAATTTCTTATTCATTTAAGCAAATTGCACGTGTTTTAGCACATGTATGCAAAAGAGTAAGTACAATTGTCTACAATTTGCACAATAACTAAATGCACATAGCTTGCTGATCAAAACTGATGAGCTGATTCTCAGTGAAATTGTCATACTCTTCACAACTTCTAAACAATGTTTCATCGTGTGAGCCATCACATAGCAAAATGGTCCATTCAATTATCAGAATCTGTCAAACATACACGTATATTCCATAAATATCTATGACATGGAATTTTTGTGTTGCCTGCTAAATTGACGAAAGACCTGCCATAGCAATGAAATAGGAATCACAATCTTACCAATCAACCAATCAGGTTTGGAAGCATATATATGGAGCTTTCCCACAGCACAATCACTACCATTTCTGAATGAATATCATTTCTGGATGAACATCACAACCCTGAACAGCAGCTACATGTGGAAGAGAAATAAGCAGATGTGTAAAAATGGACAGGCAAATGTAACACTTTGCTACAAATATAAATGACCTGTATACATACAAATGTGCATATTCTTTTCTCTGTACTACAGGTTTGACTTTTCCCAGTAAACTTTTACCTACTGTTGAAATCTCTATCTGAAAAGCTCAGTGTGATGCACAATAGCATTCAGCTAGACAAAACTGGCATTCTTGTATAGTAAGCAGTCAGTGTCAACACAAATGAAATTTGTATATAACAAACATTTCCAGGGTTGATTGCCAGTACGGCTCACATGATGACAAAAAACCTTTTCATTTTGGTGGCATTGGCCAATTTACTGACACAATAACTAGGTTTTGAAGCATGAATGAAATGTCTTGTTATGTTCCACAAAACAGTTGTGAGAATTGCACTTACAGTTTAGGGAATGTTAAGACTGTTAAAAAAAAAAAATAGCCAAAGCGATTGAAAAAAAACTGTAAAAGTACTTTTCTGGGTTATTTAGCTTTAGGAAATTAACAGCTTCTTATGAGAAACGCATTAATGTTACTGGCATCATTTTAAACCAAATTCAGAGCAAGTAACATATGAGAAGACAATTAAGTTTTTAACTTTAACTAAATAATTAAATTATTATTAAATAAGTTATTACACATTACAGCGAATAATATTAATTAATACTAATTAATGCAATTAATAATAATAATAATAATAATAATAATAATAATAATAATTTCCTCATGTTTGGAAGAAGGTCTCTAAAAATCGGAGTGCCTCGTTGCCACAGCAACCCGGGCTCTGGCTCTTTCTGATTCGTCAGAAACAACCATCTGAATTCCAAACAGCTCCCTAAAGCACGTCAGGTGAATTACATAAGGGTGCAACTGCTATTACTCTGTATCCTGCGTAATGCATAGCGGTAGGGGACAATTTGAGACTGAGCCGACTGAACTAACATTTTACCAGCACCAACTGGGATCAAGAAAGTCCTGAAAAATTAAAAGAATGAAGCTATAGACAGCAGAAGAAACAGATTTTCTACTGAAGTCTAGCAAAAATAAAATTTCTCTCTCTCTTGTTATTACTGAGATATAGCCTCAGTGTCCTGGGAAACAGGCAGGTGTCATGGCTGTGCCGAGTTTTCATGTCAGATCTCAGAACTGTTACATCTCTGTGGTGAAAAGCGGGCGCTATACACCATGAGTCAATATTATTACTGGTGTAATATTATGTTTATCACTGACACTGACACTTCTTGACATATGATAGATAGATAGATAGATAGATAGATAGATAGATAGATAGATAGATAGATAGACTGGTAGTGGAAAGACAGATACTTCTCCTTGGGATCGACAGACTGGTAGGCAATAGACAGACAGACAGACACATAGACAGGCAGTTGAAGAACTGTCACTTCTAGATAGATAGATAGATAGACAGATTATCAGACAGACAGACAGACACATAGACTGCTAATCAAAGAACTGACACTTTATCTTGATAGACACGCAGATAGATAGATAGATAGATAGATAGATAGATAGATAGATAGATAGATAGATAGATAGACCCACAGACAGACTTATAGATCAATAGATAGATAGACAAACAGACAGACAGAAAGATTACTGACTGTAGTCTATTTAATATGGTACAGTTTGTCAGCTGGGCATTATAGCGGCGCAGTGGGCAGCGTTGTCACCTCACAGTTCAATCCTGAGCTTGGGTTACTGCCTGTGTGGAGTTTTCCATGTTCTCTCTGCTTCTTCTCCGCCTCACACCCAGTGTTCCCAGTTTAAGCTCCGGGTCCATCACATCCCTCAGCAAGAGAAAGTGCTTACTGAAGATATATCAATGAACTTGTCACATCTGCTTTAGGAGATCTACACCTTAGGACAATCACCGACAAGATGTTACAGCCATGACACTGAAATGGTAGTGTGTGTTCTGCTGGCATAGCAGAGTTGTAGAGGTTTTTAAACATCTCAATATCAACCACAAATAACGCCAGTCCAGCTAACAGCCATCTTGTGCTCAGAACATAGGGTAAAACAAGGTAAAGCAACATAAATATGTCGGTGTTTCAATAAAATAATAAATGTAAAATAAATAAATAAAAATAATACTTAAAAGCCTCAGTAATACCACTGCACTTGACGCACTCGTATCAGCATCACTCATTGCCGTTTCAGTGTGACTGATGTGCAAAGAATGATCCACAACTTAAATAATATGTGGTCAGCTGGCCCATTTCCATTGCTGGGTGAGTTATAGAAGGTATAGGTATAGTTAGAGGTGTATTCAGTGGTAAGGATTGAGATTTTCTAGTTTCCCATCCATAGATAAATGAGTTTATTAAACAGTTCTTTAATAGCCTGCTTTAAAGCCATGTTGTTTCCAATAAATCTTTCATCTAGATGGTGTCTAATGGCTGGGCTGTGTTCCAATCCAGTGGCTGTCAGCCTAATTTGAGACAATTTAATGATCAGAGAAGGAATTATGACTAAGTTAGAGAATTATTGTCCCATGTCAAGGATTATATTCTTACCGTACTTTAATGGTGCCAGAACTGTTAATGAGTCAGCATAGCTTGCTGTGGGAAACATTATAACAAGCAACTCTGCAATCAATTCTTATCCAGTTATCAAACCAAAATTGCTTTGTATAGCAAAATAACAGTGGAGAACAACACCAAGATTTAAAAAATATATATATATATTCGAACAGTTTGTTCCATGGAAATGCCATCCAAAATATTAATTTGTGTTTCTACATTTTCACCAGAAAATACAAGCTGGTTGGCTATAAAAATTAGTTTAGCATGTGTAGGTTGTGTTTAAACAGACTGACTCTCAACTCTCAGCCTATAAACAGCTGCTATAACAGTTTTTTCTCTTTTAAAGTTAATAAGACAAAAATATCACCGCTTGTCAAGTTATTGAGAAACTGACTTACTGACTGTTACAAAAGACTGACACTGGAGACCTCTTCCATAAATGTTCAATAAGTGTCTCTTTACTGAAAGCTTCTTTGTTAAGTAAAAATATGTTTTAAAAAAATCATTTATCATGAGATCTAAATTTTGTGGAGCATCCACAATACAAAGCTCCATGAATTAGTTGTTGCTATAGAAACAATAATGTATTAGTACAAGACATTAATATAAAGCTGCAATTTAAATTACAGCCAGAATGACAGTCATAGCTGCTCTTATAGAAAATTAATTAATACCTTCTGATCAGCTTCAGAGAATTCAATAATGCTGTGGCATAAAGTACCATACTTGAGTGACATACAAAAAAAAAAAAAAAGTTACTTTAATGCTAAGGTATACATTACTCTGTGTATATTTCAGACCTGGGTGAGATTTGAAAGAAAAGCAAAATAAACAGCTGGAGCTTCTTGAGAGAGAGAGAGAGAGAGAGAGAGAGTCAGCAGCTATAATAAAAGAATCCATAAACCTTATGAAGACTTGCATAATCTTAAAACTGAACTGAAAATCGTACAGATTGCTGAGCGTGATTTATTTTTTAAAAGCTATGGTTAAATCTGCCAAATTAATTTGGAAATTCTTCAGTGCGTGGCTCATACTAAGAAGTTTTCTAAGGTCAATAAATCTTATCAAGACAATAATAATAATACAAGAGAAATAATGCCACCTGGTTATTTTCCACTCCAAAGAGGTTGTCACAACAATTAAGTGTGAACTTCCACAGAGCATTCCACAGAGAGTTTCATTCCCAGTGAATATACTTCCAGTAATGACACATTGATCCATGCACGTTTTAATAGGAATGTTCTGGATATAAGATCAAAGGTTTATTTAAAAATTGACAATTGCCAATATAAAGTTCAACAAACTCATTAAGTAAAGGAAGAATACTAAACATTGTTATTAATCTGGCTGATAAAAGTGGCCATTTCCACAGGACACCATGGAATGAATTAGCATAAATGTAAGCACTGTATCAGCACTGAGTACTATATTACAGTAAAAAAAATGTTAAAATCACTTTAAATTGCTTACATTTTTAGCATTTTTGGAACCAACAACTGTACACCTGCTCTTTTATGCAATTATCCAATCAGCCAATCACGTGCCAGTGCATAAAATCATGCAGCTGCAGGTCAAGAGTTTCAGTTAATGTCCACATCAAATATCAGAATAGAGGAAACATTTGATCTCAGCGACTTTGGGCATGGCGTGGTTGCTGGTGCCAGAAGGGCTGGTTTGAGTATTTCAGAAACTACTGATCTCCTGGGATTTTCACACTCAGCAGTCTGTATTTACACAGAACAAACAAACAAGCAAAAAAACATCCATGAGTGGCAGTTCTGCAGGTGGAAAATGGCCTTGTTGATGAGAGAGATCAAAGAAGAATAACCATAGTGGCTTGAGCTGAGTCCAAGAACAGGAAGCTAAAGTGGGCACAGACTCACCGAAACTGGACAGTTGAACTGGTAAAATATCACCTTCTCTTGGCGCCTTGTACTGCTGTTGTAGCCCATCACACCTCGTCGATGTGTTGTGCATTTTGAGATGCTTTATTACTTACCATGTTTGGAAAGAGCAGTTATTTGAGTTGCTGTAGCTTTCCTGTGGGAATGGGAATGAAACAGTCTACCTTTTGATTTATTGCTTAAGTACACTGCAGCTTATAGCTAGCTGGCTACTTTACTGGATTGATTCATTTGTATGTATGACTATTATTTACTGCCTCTGGGTTACCGGACCTGCAAGCTGGCCCATGTGTTTCTCTCTCTCTCTCTCTCTCTCTCTCTCTCTCTCTCTCTCTCTCTATATATATATATATATATATATACACATATACACACACATATATTACATTTTTATGTTTGTTTATGCAGATACAACACCTGAGTGAGTCATCTCATCATGTCATCTCTTCCAGATTATATCCAACCCTGGCAGAAATGCATGTAATTTTGAAAGACTTCATGGCAGATTGTTCCAGGATCCGATGGTCCAAACAAGAAACTTCCCTTATGATCTGGTACTGCTGTGTGATGACAGTAGTGGTGCCAAGGTAAACATTCAAGGATGATGTCTAGATCTAGCATAATATTATTATGGTTTTTTTTTTTTTTTTTTTTTTTTACTGGTACAGAAAAAAAGATTCCTTGTCTTCTTGTTTTCCTAGTCATCCTAGTTCTCATATTTCTTTTAAAGAAATTTCTAGGTAGAGGATCTGGGTAATTTAATAATTTCTTTGCTTGCTAAAATTGGCCTAATTATATACTACATAGTTTATTTAATTCATCACTTCACTTGCTCTTATTCTTTTACAATAGGCTTGAGAATAATAGTGCACAATGAGCTTAATGTGCTGCAGGAGAGGTGTAATTATGTTGCAGTTCTGAACCATGTATATAGAAGGTAGATGGTACGTGAATACCACCATGTGATTTTTTTTTTTATTTGGAAGCCTACATTTACTTCACCTCTGACTGAGTCATTCATGCAAACCTTTTTTTTTTGTGTGTGTGTGTGTGTGTGTGTGTGTGTGTGTGTGTGTGTGTGTGTGTGCATGCTTGATTATAAACTTCCTGTTATTATGTATCCGCCAGCTGGGGCAGTCGTGGCCTAATGGTTCGAGAGTTGGACTTGTAACCCAAAGGTGAACCCGAAGGTCGCGGGTTCGAGTCTCGGGTCCGGCAGGGATTGTAGGTGGGGGGCGTGAATGACTAGCGCTCTCTGCCACCTTGAGACCCTTGAGCAAGGCACTGATCCCCCAACTGCTCCCCAGGCAGAAATAATTTTTTTGCGGAAAGGCTTTAACCTGTGTCTGTCAGGACTGCGTTACCCATCAGGCCCTGCAATTCTCACACACACCTCAGTCACATTCATGTCTGCTCTGATGCCAATCTATGACACTTTGGCTTTTTTCCTTTTTTCTTTTGAATTAATAGTGGCTACACTGACAAATAATAACTAACACCATCGTAATGTGTTTATCACAAAATAATTACTTCTTTTCTTTACATTCTAGATTTTATCGGTGGAATGTAAAAGAAAAAAGTGTTGGAAATGACAACGTCTAATGTCGCTACAGTATATAGCAAACATTTAACAATGAAACCGACATGGGATTTAATGCAAGTTAGTTTGCACCACAAATTACAAGAATGGTCAAAAAGTGATTGTTGAAATATTGAAAGTAAAACATTCATAATTATAGCTCCGAACGTGATATAAATGTGGGCTTTTTGATTACACCCTCCTCTTGGACTTTGTCAAGTTTACTGCTGTTTTTTTTTATTTATTTCTGCAAATCTCTCAGCAGTTTTCTAATAGTGTGTTTGCATTTATGCTTCTTCCATTTCTGAATTGTTTTTTTTAAACTGTTGTTTATGTTCTCACTAGGCACTTATATATCTTTTTATCCACTTCTTCAGATCTCTAAGAGGTTAATATTTTCTTTTTTGAGTCTTAGTGGAGCTCTTTTCAAGATTCTCATTGTAAAGCTGCATTGAACATTATAAGCCAATTGATGTCTTAGGGAGACACAGTTAAGTAAATTAACTAGAGCATTAACTAGAGAATGGGGATGCAAACATTTGAGCTTCCTAAAAAAGACAACTGCTGAATTACACCCAACTGTTATAATGGAGCTTAGTAAAAGCTCACCATTAAATGAACATGGAATCCTGTTTAATAAAATTTGATAAATTTCAAAAAAAGGGGTGGGTGTGCAATTTTTTCACTGAGCAGTGTATAACCCTGATAGGTTCTTTCCAAGTTATTATGAACGAGAGGCATTCTCTACATTTTATTAGTCACAGCACAATTGTGGTCAACACCAATGAGACAATTTGAGTTTGTGTGTGTGTTTTTTTTTTTTTTTTTGGTCATAATAATGTTTTTGCTATGCATAGACCCCTCATTCTTCACTGATTCACAGAGGAGATCTGTGTTAGATGCTGCCAACATCAACGGCTTGAATTGCCTCAGGCTGATGAATAACACTATAGCGGGTATGTTATGGATTTATTACATCCATCCCGCCAGTTATTACTGCCTCCTTCTCAATGTGCATGACTCATGCTGAGGTTCTTGCATCATCTGTCTTCCATGTGGCACTAAATTATGGCATATACAGAGCAAGATCGTGAGGAGAAACCTCAGATTGTCTTCTTTGTCAACATGGGACCTCTGGGTTTTCAAGTGTGCTCCTGTGCATTGGAATGGAAAGCTGAAGGTGAAATCAACTGTTCCAATATTTTCATTTTTGATTCCTATTTACATTCATTCATGGCAGATTCTTTTATCCAAAGGGCAGTGGTGGCGCAATGGTTAAAGGCTCAGAGTTCCTGATCAGAAGGTCGGGGACTCTGACCTGGCTGAGATATGCAAAGAAAACATTTTCACTGTAACATTTATGTGATGAATAAAGGCTTAATTCAATTGAAGGAGCATTTGAAAGCTACTCAAAGTTATTTTATGTGAAGTTATTTTTTTCACACTGAAGGTCATTTTTACAGAATTTAAATTCGACATAAACCATCAGTCGCTACACAACCTTTACTACAATCAACCCACATATTGTTATACTATCTAGGTTAGCAAAGTGTGTGCGCTCAGTGTTTGTGTGTGTTTTGTCAGCAGGAGGGGTTGAGATGGTGATGGTGAGACTTTGTAAAGAGGCCTGGGAAGCACTTCTGTTGAGTTCAAGGCCATGTACAGGCTAGAAATAAAGTGCAGGGTTTGAGCTTTGTTGCAGCTCCAGCAGGAGTGTGAAGCCGATGAGCAGCAATTCCACAGACCTCTAAACATCAAGTGCTTCATGGCTGATAAGGATGTGTCAGGGAAAATGAACAGGTCCTAGACACAGTGATCTTACAAATGCTGTCGCAGCCAGTTATCACAGTAATTGAGCTTAGAAACTCCTCAGCTTTAAAAAAGGAAAAAAAATTGAAGCACTTTTGTGGGTTCTGAGCTCTGAGGAATCTAAAATTTCTCCAAAAACCCTGCCACATTTCAGGTTCAGGTTGATTAACAATGACTTATAAATATCTTCATGAAAATACTGTAACTTATGAAGTGAAGTGCAGCCAAGTATGTTGACCCATACTCGGAATTTGTGCTCTGCATTTAACCCATCCAAGTGCACACACACCATAAATACACACCCAGAGCAGTTGGGGATCCAGTGCCTTGCTCAAGGGTCTCACCTCAGTCGTGGTATTGAGGGTGGGAGAGAGCGCTGGTTATTTACTCACCCCACCTACAATCCCTGCTAGACCGGAGACTCGAACCCACGACCTTCAGGTTCACCGTCAGGTGAGAAGTCCAACTCTCTAACCATTAGACTGCCCCCAGTCATTGGTAGTTACTGAGATGAAGACAGGTTTTAAAGAAATGCATTATTGTGCTATGCTCTGGCCAGGACAGTCTGTTTGCAGAGAATCCATGTACACTGACATGAAAAATCACATTTGGAAGATTAAGCTCTACACTGGAATGAAAAATATGTATATCATCTTGGGACAGAGTCAGAAAGAAGTTCTTTGAAAGGTTTTGTCTTGAATTCCTGGGCAACATATTGTAAAATATTAAAAAAAGATTGCATGAGCCCAAGTTTGGGCAATATATTAAACACCAGCAAAGTGGAATAAAGACATTACTCAAACAGTAGTGGAATACCTAATGAACATGCTTGCTTGACATTCTACTATCTAATATTCCCAGCGTGCTCACATTGAACTAAAAACAGTGGTGCACAGGGATAAATAGGACTGTTCAAACTTACAGTACATGCACAACCTAATAAATAATAGAATTCTAACAGGAGGCTATGCTATCTTTGCTTTTTTGCTTGCTGAGTTTGTTAGGCTTAGAAAGACCATTTAGACATGAAGACATGATTTTAATTTAAGGTGTGAGGGCAGGATCAGTGACATCAGCTTTGCTTTGTGATGGGCAGGTAAGATTTGGACAAATAATTGGAACTGATTTAAACCTGATGTAACATACAGTGGAATGAGACGGGCTGCAGAAGTGTGGGTCGGCATTGTCATGTGATGAACTGGAAGACATATGCAAATGCAGGCAGTTTATTGAGTTTACTGAGATCAAGGCAGACAATTCCAAAATGTAAGGCAATAATCAGATCCAGAAAACAGGCAATGTTCAAGCAATCAACAAACAGAATAGCAGAGGCAAGACAATATCAAAAAACACTAGGCAAACTGGGTCAAGAACAAAAACATTAGCAGGTAGATAAATTGGTATCATCACAAACCCAAGGAATGGAGCATATACTTCACAAAGGGTGAGTGAACTTAAAGTCCTATTTATACCGTGGCTGTGATTGTGGGGTGAATTGGATGCAGGTGTGCATGATCGAAATGAAGGTGAGCGTGAATGTTTCAATGTGTGAGTGTTCTGGGAGTTGAAGTCTATGGTGGCCATGTTTGTAGGCAGTGGTGCATCCTGGGAGGTGGAGTTCGTGGTGTGAGTACACCCAATAGGCATGAACTTTATTTGGGTGAATCCAGCAATCATATCCATTGTCCATAGCAGGCGCCAAAACACATGCTGGCAAAGTGAAACAAGGATAATCCGTAATAGTAGATCAATAAAGGAGGCATGGTAAAAACCAGAAAACACTAACACACCAGGAAACAAGTAACATGGAACCACAAGGCTCAAAAATGCACAGTACAATTGGCAAGACTCCTCAACAAGACAGACACATCAGGGTATGAGAAAACAAACTAATCAAATACTAACACAAAACAGATGAACACAATCAAGTAACAAATCAATGATAGGACAGGGGTGGAAACAGGCCTAGAACAGAGGCAAAAACAAAAGCACATGATGCTTTTCATCGTGGGAACCATGAAGTAAAGGGGATCCATGACACATGCATTTTGTACCCACAAAACCAACATAAACCTAATTAGAAGAAATTCCAGATTTAGTTTCCTTTGGCCTTTAATTAACATTGATATATGTGATAGATATAATTACATACAGTATGTCACTTTTAAATGTGAAGATATTGAGAACTTGGGGACTCACCTATCTAACTCCTGTTTGCCAGGCAATAAAATTATGTTGCATTACATGAACATGCATTTTTATTTCACAGAATGTGTGTACTTTTTATGTAATGATGCTAGGTGTAGTCGATCTTATCTTTTGTCCATTTAGTGTTGCTAACAAAGATCAAATTTGTGTTTGGCTGTTTGCACGGACAAATTTGAGGAGTTGTGTACTGACCCAATTGAGTGTCTGTTTCTTTATTGGCTGCACTCATGAAGGCACAGGTGCAGCTGCAGGACATCAGTATGGTGGAAATTGTTGGGGGAGCCACACGTATCCCTGCCCTGAAGGCCCAAATCAGTAAGAAGGCAGGTTTTTAGTTGTTTCCATAAAAAGAATCTTGTTATATTGAGTTTAATGGCAGTTTGGAGACTAGCTTGACATTCAAAATATTCCAAATTGTGTTGAATGTTGAAAGAGAAATCATTCATTACCCAGAGACTGGGTAATGAGACTGCCAGTCAGATTAAAAACAAGTGTAAGAGTGAGGTGTGATAGGCTTTGAAGTAAGATCCATGAGCGTCAGCTGGTCGTATTGGTACACACAACAAAGTACAAACAGGACCACAGCATAATGGTGTCCTTTTCTCCACAGTGTCACATTCTGTCCCCTGCATTCAGAGTGCAAGAGTTCTTCATCACAGATGCCATCCCATTCCCCTTCTCTCTGTCCTGAAGCACTGAAGCAAACGAAACCAAATTGTAAGCCTGCACAGTGCATAAAGTGCAGTCAGCATTCAGTGTAAAAACAGCACACGAATGCATATATCTACAGAGATGTCTTAATCGCAAGTGCAATATAATCTACATTTTATATCAAGAGCTAATTGATTGTAATTGTTTTCTTTCTCCAGTTTCCATGTGATATTTGGAAAGAATCACCCCTGTCTATGATCCAACGTTATCATATTCCACAGGAACAGATTAGTTGTTCTAGAGGTGTTTTAGTCAGACCCTAGATCATTGTCGTGCCCTGAGAACAGGATTGGTGAGAATCACGCAGTTAACATATTTCCCTGAAAATAATTTGGGTAGATGACTGACTCCTCTAAATCCTGTTTACTCAATGATAATGATGTCACATTACATGTGCAAAAATTTTTATTATACAGAATGTGTACAGTCTCTAAAAGGACACTTCAAACATTCCTGCTGGTGTAGTTTGTTTTTTTGCCCCTATAATGTTGCCAGTTTAAGCCTTGCTACAAAATTCTTTGCTATGGGAATGTTTACATGTAATGGCCAGTTTCCTGGGACTGTGATTCTAGGACAATTCACAAGAAACAAATGATCATATGTGGGATTCATAAATCCCACAAGACAGAGAAAACTAGTCCACAGCCGAGTGTTCCCCCTTAGATAAAGAACCCAATCATACTCCATCACTGGACATAAGAGCTCCATTTCTTACAGCTTAGTGAGACAGAGCTTTGGTGTGCAAGTGTGTGCATGTATGAGCATGTCTGTGTGTGCCCATGTGTGTGTATCTCTGATATATACATAATATATTATGTATGCATGTCCTTCACAGAGAGATTAAGATAAACGGTCAGTTTGACTTTGAGATGCTGTACAAGATAATGTGTGTAATCTCTTTTATATGTACAGCTGAACGGAGAAACAAGCAGTCAACCATCTAATGCTAAAAAAGCCAAGATGAAGGTCAAATGTGTGGAACTACTGATTGAGGAGAAAATTGCACTGCAGCTCCCAAAGGATCGTCTTAATATCCTCATAAAGCTCAAGATAATTCTTGTTTAAGATCCCTGTTGTTTCCCAAGATTTCTAAGGGAAATGAAAGAGAAAGAGTCCCATATATATATATGTATGTATGTGTGTGTATGTGTGTGTTCTGGCACTGTCTCAGGTTTTCCTTTGAAAATATTGGGATTTGCAAATAAATGGAGCCTGAAGTGACAAGATCCCAGTGTGTCATGATCTTGAAAAGGTTAAAGACAATCAATTGTTTTGTTTTTTTCCTTTCAGTGACATAAAGAGGCCTTGCCTATTAGAGATCAACTTAAGCCTATAACACCTAATACTAGGGCTAATAGTGGGTGCCTGAGCATTATATATTATATTATATTATTATATATATATTATATTATTACACTCACATCATGACAACTGATTCAGCACTCAGATTTTCAGGTATGCTAACTATTAAACATGTAATAAAGAGTAATTAACAAGTAATAAATTAAATAAAAATATAAAAATTAATAGTCTTAATATTAATAATGCTAATAGAAAACACAAAAATGGAATGGACTCATTTTTGTTTATTACTAACAACGGGAACATACAGCGTGAGTGAATCTGAATGAATTACACAAACATAAATTGGTGTAAGCCATTTTTAACCTGGTCTCACTGACTTGCTGTTGTGGTTATAAATGAACATATTACGTGGGAAGTGGCCCAACGTGCAGTGTATCACTTGAAATGGTCCACGTTTGCCAAGTAGTACTGCCAACACAGATACAGTGGTGGTATTTTCTTGAGTTACTTGAAAGGCTTAAAATTACTTTCCCCTAGCTTGCAACCTGGTTTGTGGTTATCACTCCAATTCATTTTATGTAGATTGGCTGCTTCACCTAAAAGCAGTGGACTGAATTATTTAATCCTTAACAAATAGGAAGGAAAATACTTCAGTTGTGGCTGATAAATGTGAATCAGATAGTCGATACATCATTAAACTTGCCACATAATTTATTTAACTGAATCGGTTAAATAAATCAGAATTAAATATCAGACTTTCCAAATTGCCATCAGACCCAAGGAATTAGCTGATAAAAATATCCACAAAAGAGCACAATTACAATTACCTTATCTCATCCAGACAGTTAGTTTTACTATATCAGCATTGAATCTATAAATGTAATATAACACTGACACATGCTTAGTTGTTAAAAAGCACCTAACCACACATTTTGATAATGTAATAATTCTGACCTCATACCTTTTTATAATTGTGTAGCTCTTTACTTCATGTTTCCCAAAAATACACAATTGTCACATAAATAGAAGAATACTTTTGCTATTTGCACATGCACCACCGTTTTTTTTGCATTTGTCACAACTAAGTTTACTGGAAGTCTGTTGTCTAAACAGAACTTGTGCCTATGTAGTGTTTAGGAATTAAAAATGGGCTATGGCAAACCTGCTGCCACAAGATAGCAATCAGTGCCTGTATTGAATTTGCTGGATAGTATATTTAATCCTCTGACTGGCTAATACATCTTGTGTTGGCTAGTACTTTTTTGCTGAGAAGTGCTGCCAAGCATTAGCAGCCAAAAATAAATAAATAAATCACAGCCTAGAAAAAGTGATTGTCAATCAATGTCCATGATGATCTATTGTGCAGATACAAATGGACAGACAGATTAGTCCTGGGATTTCAGAGGTTATCAAGTTGCACTATAATTATCAGAAAACATTTGCAGTTCAATTTGGAAATGAAGTGCAGTTATAAGTGAAACATTTGTAAATTTAGCATTCACTATCCTCTTTCACTTTCTTTTTTTCTGCAACACAGAGCCAAATGATCCAACAACACCAGCAGGAGAAAGACAGGAACAATGCCAAAAGTGCAGTGGAGGAGAACATTTACTTCTGTTGGCATAAACTGCAGGGGCCCTATCAGTCGTTCCTAAGTGCCAGTGTGAATGTGCACAGCCGTTTTCTGCACCACAACACAAGTGTTTTTCCCAACTCAGCTCTCATAGTGAAATTCTTGGTAGCTAAAGGAAAGCACTCTTGTTGATTTGTTTTTTATGTTTGGAAAAGAGTGTTCTGACTTGCATTAATTCTTGATCTACAATGTATAAAAAAATCTCTTTCTAAAAAACTTTCTCAGTATATGCTTAGCATTTTATTGCAGATTTCAGAATTTAACCTCAACATCCTTTTCACATGCCATCTTTTGCTATAATTCTAGCAGATGCATCATTATTCTAAAACCAACCCTTAATGCCCACCTTTTGAGATGGCCCTGGGTGCATTATGCAAAATATACACCCATCTGCCACAAAACAGAGCATATCACCACACCTGTATGTGCATTTGAGTGAATCCAAAATTGCATGAAATTGCAGATGTGAGTCAATGTAATGATCATATAGGTGAGGTGGGACAGGGGTGTAACATGTAGTCACTGAAGGCAGGATGTGTAAACTTAACATTCATTTTATTTAAGGCAATCATTTTATTTAAGGCATCGTCGAATTCAGAGCACAAGTAGGCAACATTGAACAAGGAAAATTTATAATCAGAAAACTAAAACACAAGGCTCTGAAGGACAAAGGGCACAATAAAAATTCACAACAGAAGGGGCAGCAGAAACAACAGGGCAGAAATAACCAAACTATTCAAGGTGAGACACAGTACAGGTGAACACATTAGGATAAACACAGGTGTGGAGACAGGAGAGGCTGAAAAAAAAAAACACATGATATAACAATCAAATGCAGATGGAGTGAACTAAAAAAAATGACATGATAGCAGCAAATTTGTGACAAGTGGTCAAGGTCTGGAAGGCCCTGTTTACATCTGGTATTAACATACGTCTCAAATGATCCGATCACAAGTAGACAGCCAAGACACATAGCCATTCACATCTGGTATTATAAATGCATCTCCAGTGACCACTTGTATTAAAATTTCATACATCATTTCCACTGGAGGAGGTAGACAGCCGAGACGCATAGCCATTCACACCTGGCATTATAAATGCATCTCCAGGGACCACTTGTATTCAGATTTCATACATCATTTCCACTGGAGGAAGGGTGTCGTGCACATTTATTAAGTCAGCCTACTGCTGGATTTGTTTTCAAGCAGAAATGTCCAGTGAATACTATTTTATTTACATGTATGGGCTGTTTCAAATGCTATGCTTGTATGGTTTGCTAACAAAACTTTTAATTGAATGGGAGATGAGACGACAAATGAAGCAACAATAAGCAGCTGACTCCACAGAATGCAATGGGTGCTTGCTAGAAGTGCACTGGAGAGTTATTATCAGTGAGTAGCGGAGAATTATTATCAGATTGATTACAAATTCTCAGACACAGTCAATCTGGCAGTCGTTTGTTACTCTCTGTTATTAACTGAGATGCATTTGCTTTTATAATACATATGTGATGTGGCCATGTGCGCCCCAGACCACCTCCAAATGTGGTTTGAGTGATCGTATCACAATGAGTCTTTGAGATGCATATGACCCCGTTTACATCTGTACTTAGCACTGTCCACTTATGAGCTGATCACCCAGGATGCGTGTTAATGCCAGTTCTGAACAGGTCCAAAGTAAAGAGTATGCATAAAGAAAAGGATGAGGAATCTAGATCATTTGTGGAGTCTCTCTGTGTTCTTATGCTACAGTAGCACTTGCATAACCACAACAAGGAGAACAGACTGGAATCTCTGACAATTTTTTTTTTGTTGTCTCTACACGTCTTGATCTAGAAGAGCTCCACTAGTGTTATAACCTGGAACTGAAACAGACTTAATCAGGATTATATGTGCTGAATTGACACAAAATAGTCCTATACTGAATTTGCAAAATTATTTACAAAAGTGTGCATAAGTTACCCCTAAATTACTTCTGGTACAAACAGCCATCAGATGTCTCCTTTAGATTTACCCTTGGTTGCTTTTCTGACTAATCCCTCCTTACTCGGTCACTGTCTTTTGTTGGACGGTCTCCTCTAGGCAGTGTCATGGTTGCGCCAAATTCATTCCATTTATTACTAATGAATTTAATGGTGCTCCACAGGATGTTCAGAGTTTGAACTATATTTTTAAGCATACCCAGATTAATACCTTTCCAGAACTTTGCCCCGGATTTCTTATGATAGCTACTTGATCTTCATGGTGCTGTTTGTTTAGGTATACTCTCGAAGAAATTCTAGGGTCTTCCAGGAACAGGTGTATTTATATTGAGATCAAGTGACACTTCGACTCCATTTAACTACTTTTGCGACTTCTGATGGCAGCTGACTGCACCAGAACTAATTTAGGGGTGTGAATACTTTTACCCAATTTTTTTTTCAAACTATATTAATTTCTCCATGTCAATATTATGGGTTATTTTGTGTAGATTCATGATGTATAATCCCAGTTAAGTCCATTTCTGTTCCAGGTTTTCCACTGCAATATGTGGAAAAGTTATCAAACATATTGAGTTAGGAAAAACATTTTTTTCACACCGTTTACTTTTCTTGGGTACCCGATCTCAGTTATTTAGTCAGACAATTTCCTTTCCAGGCTCAGCAGAAGCGCTTCCAGCTTTTGGATCTGACAGAGAGTTGGCTATACGATGAAGGAGCAGATCAAGAAGCAAACTGGCAGAGCTAGGTGTGAGTCATAAGTCTCTGTTTATCAAAACAAACACATTTGTTTATGTCTCATTTAGTATTTGCCGTGTCACTCTTAAAACATGCACAGTTAATTTGTCTTATATACTTTCATAGACTAATTTGTTTTTGGCCCTCAGACCAAAATGGGCTGTGATGGTTTCTCAAAAGCAAAGTCTTAGTGCCCTATTGGCTTAAAGTGTGAGCACAGTGCAGTGTGTTAAGTGACTACTGAGCGAGGTTTTGAAAACATGCTTCATTTGACACTTTGCACTCTTTTGAGGTTGAAAGGCCAGAGGAATTTTCACTGAATGCTAATTAGTTGCTGTGTAGTACAAACTCAACTCAGGTTTATCATGTCCCCAAAAGCACTGAAGCATAATCCTGCATTGTTTTCTGCTCTCCTGAACCTGAGCATGCCTGTAAAAGACAGATAGCAGAAGTCTATGAAGAGACAGTGGCTCTTTGAGGAGCTCTCAGGCAAAATACAGGGCAGGAATGGAGGAGTATATCCTGGGGGTGAAACATCTTTCATTTACAGTGCTGTTTCATTTACAGCGCACGCCTAAGCAGTGCTCTCTCAAGGTACTGAGCTGAGATATTGCAACTTGAAGTTGTGAAGAACCTGAAGCAAAAATGCTCATGTTTAAGATATTACAATGCATGCTTGATAATCTTTTAATCCTATATTTTTATATATATTCTCCCTTACTATTGCTCCAGTTATCCCAGCACTTAGATTTCTACATTATACAGTCATATCACATATCACACAGGTGAAAATTGTTTTGTGAACATCACAAGGAGGTAGTATTATCATTTTATCACTGACTGATATTTCAGTTTTTTAAAAAATATTTATTGTTTACTTGTTGAGTTATTATAATTTTCTTTGGATAGTCAGAATCCAAGAACCTACCTGCTATCTTCGTCTTGTTTTTTTTTTTTTTTTTTTCTCCATTTAACCTCCTCCAACAGATAGCCAAATCTAACATAATATCAGTAGGTTCACTACAAAAGGGACAACAATAGTGTTCCAGGAACGCAGTGAACTATACTCCAAATATATACATTATATATTTGAAGTATATATATTAATTGACTAATTAATTAATTAATTAATTGATAAAACTGACACCAATAAGCGACTTATTGTTGGGCACGCAGATTGTTTTTAATTCAGAAATAAATATGTAACTATGTATGCCATAAATTTAGACAGTTCTTCCACATTAAGTGGCTAATATATCTCAGAATGAAATTATGATAAAAACAAATATGACTGTTAGGCCCATTTCTAATTAATTTTAAGCTTGAAATTGCTATATTAGCAGATTTTTTTTTATTATTTCAAGCATTTATCCTAGAAAGAAGTAAAAATTATCTGCCAACAGAACATGATAATTTCAAGCTTTAAACAGGAAAAAAAATTCTAGAACTAGGCTTAAAACAAATCTTATATTTGTTTTACCATAAGCATAGGGAATATTAGACACATTTGATTATATTCAAGATGTGTGTCATAATTATAATTTGTATTATTATATTATTAATTGCATTTGCCAGCATAATCCAAATAGATTTTGTGAACAGAGAGAAAAAAAAGGAAAAACTCATTTGCTTCATAAAAATCATTGTCAGATCAGAATCTGCTGATTACTTTTGTCTCTAATTAAAAACCATTGTACAGCTTTGGTGTAACTATATAGCTTTATTCAAATTATAGCTTAGTTTAAACTGTAGCATTTAAATTATAGCTCTGCTCTAAAGGGAGATTAAAGGAGTCAGTCCTGATCTAACAATCTCGGTAGCTGGAGATCAGTAGCAGTCATGCAGACAAGCCTTAGAATCTAATATGTACCTGTCTATAATGCCTGATTTGTGTTCTTATTTTTCATTTCAGACAGGCTAACCCAAGCCTAGAGTGGACTCCCTGACTGAGAACAGCAGATAAAAACTCTACAAATAAATATATAATATAATAATAATAAAGAAAAGTAGCTATGATGGAGACTGCCTGCAATAGCACCCTGCTGCATAAATCACCTACAACCTACACAGTAAGCACTGAATCTTTATTTTTCAGTCTCTTTAATTTTTAAAACATCATGGTTCTATCCCTGTGTAGTGTGTATGCAGTATCTACATTTACATTTTTGCCAATTTTATGACTTTTTAATGGTGTAACATGAAGTACATACTTAAATGACTGTTTATTTTTTATGTTTATTGCAAACCTTAAATCAAATGCATGCTTTATGCAGAGAAAACAATGACTACAAACACGACTAAAATAAAGAAATAAAATAGCAATTCTTGCATTTTTGTGACATTTTGTATGGACACTGAAAAGTGCACTCTGAGGGTGTGCACTTTTTAAAGTAGCTTTAAAAACATCATTAATTTGGGATTAGCAATGTGCCTGACAGCTCCAGGGTTCTGCTTTGTTCCTGAGCTTGGGTTAGTGTGTGTGTTTGTGTGTGGGGTTTTGCATGTTCTCCCCATGTTCATGTGGATATTGTTTTGTGAGCTGTCTTCAATCTCCTGTGGTCTTCTCATCCACTGAGCTGCTTCTGAATGGGTCGATCCCTGTGAGTGAGAGGTCTGGCTTCTCAAGTGTAGTAGGGACATTAACAACCTCGAAATACCTCGGACTGTGGTAGGCCTTAAGGTCCCCATGGTTCAGGGGCTTGTTAGAGTGCTTGAATATTTCATGTCGTAGTCTGCAAAGCCAGAGGGGGAAAAACAATTCACAGAACACTGGGTCATAGTGGAATGATAACATGTATTTTAAAGGCTAAGAAACAAGCTCACCGCTTCCCACATTCAGAATAAAAAGATGCGTTAATCTCTTTACTGATGTCTTGGTCGCTGGAGCTTGGCAATGGGGATCTGAATTTGGTGGGAGAATCCAACTGCAAAGACACCAAAACAGTAAAGATATACACAGAATCACAAAACACACCCTACCATATCACTGACAACATATGATAATAAAATACATTTAAAATCACATAAATTTATATTTAGTCTTCTCAGCATACTATATTATTAGTATTGTAGGTACCTCACTGCTTGCATCCTCAGCTTTTGCAGAGCTGGGATCATCTAATGGAGTTGTCTTGCCATCGAGCATGGCATGTGCAGGCAGGCTCAGAGGATCTACAAGAACCTCAAAGGGAACAGCAGGGTGCTGCCATGATGATGCAGTATGGAGGCTCCATTGCTCAGGCTGCCCAAAGGTTCCTGTTGTGTTTAGATACAGTACATGTCACATTTATATATATATATATATATATATATATATATATATATATATATATATATATATATATATATATATATTTATGTGTGTGTGTGTGTGTGT
>CM075016.1:18758291-18788943 GCA_037576675.1 Pangasius sanitwongsei | reverse complement strand
GTGTGTGTGTGTGTGTGTGTGTATATATATATATATATATATATATATATATATATATATATATATATATATATATGTATATTTATGTGTGTGTGTGTGTGTGTGTGTGTGACATACATTACAATATTATCGGGCTTTCATATAAGTAACATTTCTAAACCTGCACTTTATTATTCATTTTAGCCCGTTATAAGACATGCAAATCCTACACAGTGCTGTGAAACTAGTACATGTCTCCATCTAGTTTAGTTTGGAATATTGTACTGTTTTTCTGTCTTTCCTCTCAGCATTGAATGCAACACCGAAAACATAAATTATGAATTACATACTATAATTACATAGTCATACATTCCATATGTGCACTTCTGATGTCAGTGTTGAAAATTGTTTTTCACACATTCAGTTTGTATTTTCCATTGCACTTAATGGATGCTCAAATTTGGCATACAGCTGTGCCAGTTTGGTCAGGGCTCTGTGCAGGCCACTCGAGTTCTTCCACTCCAACCTTTGTTTTCATGTAGCTCGCTTTGTGCACAGGAGCATTGTCATCCTAGAACAGGTTTGGGCCCCTTAGTTCCAATAAAGGGAAATTCTAATGCTACAGTATACTAAGACATCCTGTACAATTGTAGGTCTATACCTATGGCTTTACCCTGAAAGGTCGGGACAAACTACCTCAAGTTTGTTTTGCTTTGACAACATAGTCCTGCTTATTGTGTTTAAAGCTCTGGCATAACTTGCTGATGCAGTACAGTCCAACTCAGGCTTCTTCACTTTAGGTGGAGAGAATGTTTCTGTTCTGTCAAATAAGTCAGCTGAATGCGTCTTTTAAATCAAACCTTTCAGCAGCCATTGTACATTCTATATTTTGTCCTGTGGGAACAGCTAAAAATATTTACTAAAATGATGCATGTAAATAGTACAGTTATAACATACAGATGTATCACAGCAAAATAATACAAAATTAATATCGAAGATCATTCGCAGCTCAGCCTAGTGAAAATGTTTTTCCTATATTGCTCCTACACTCTGTAATATTCATATTAGTGGTCTATTTGGAAGTTTTTAAACTGGGACTGGACTGGAAACAGTCAATCCAATCTGGCAACCCTGATTTTTACATAACCACTTCCTTTGCAGGTGTGTGTATGCTTGACACCAATCCTAACTTCACTGGTTTTTCAAGAATCCCAAGTCATCAATGTCAGATTGATATATTAAAATATCAATAATAGTGATTTTGAATAACAAAAAATGATCCAGAGATAAGGGAGGATGAGGTGAGGAAGGTAGTTTTACAAGGTGGGTTATATTTATTAGATATTAAATATACCTATAAACTCCCCATGGATGCTCCATAAGCGCACAGTGCAATCCAGAGAGGAAGTGAGCAGAACCTGGTCATTCTCGATGATCTGCAAGCTTGAACAGAAGCATAAATCAGTACAGCTATGACTTTTGAAAGAAAATGATCAATGAGAACAGAATATAATGCCCAGCTGCCTACCCAGTGATGCTGCTAATGTGTGCTCGCCAGAAGTTCATGGCTGGAATGAAAGTAGAGTTATTAAATCAAATCCTTAAAGTCACATCATGATTCAATATTGCAGAACTCCTGAGCAAGAAGAAAAGAGCATTACTTTTTGGAGGCTTTTGTTCATGGGTGATGGCACACTCCTTAATGTCATAAACACAGATATAGCCGACATGATCAGCAGCAAAGAGGAGATGGTCATCTTGTGTGACAACCAATTTTGTGACCTGCTGCTGATGTCTAGACTGAAAAATAAACAAATCTGTTGGCATTTATTTTTCTCTTTGGCTTAGAAGAACATTTAAGGTGAAGAAATATGATGACACATACCGCCTTAAAAGATGTAAAAAATTTCCCCCCATTCAACACGTTCCAGAAATGAACATAACCTATAGAATATCAAATATGCTTCAAAATACTGATGCAATTCACATACCAGTATTATAGACTGTATAAACACTTTATATTGAGAAAATATATCTGTTCTGTAGTAATAAATAGTGTACTATATAGTTCTGGTACACTATTTGGCTAAAAGTTTGTGGATACCTGAACATCACACATATGTAGGCCTTCACTAAACTGTTGCCACAAAGTTGGAAAGCACTCAATTGTATAGCATGTCTTTGTATGCTGAGGAAATTAGAATTTCCCTTCACTGGAACTAAGAGGCCCAAACCTGTTCCAGCATGACAATGCCCCTGTGCACAAAGCGAGCTCCATGAAGACATGGTTGCCAAGGTTGGAGTGGAAGAACTCTAATGGCTTGCACAGAGACCTGACCTCAACCCCACTGAACACCTTTGGGAGGAACGGGAATGCTGCATGCACCCCAGGCCCCCTCACTCAACATCAATGCCTGAGCTCACTAATACTCTTGTGACTAAATGGACAAATCCCCACAGCCACGCTCAGAAATCTAGTGGAAAGCCTTCCCTGAAGATTGGAGGTTATTATAACAGTAAAAGGGGACTAAATCTGGAATGGGAGGTTCAAAAAGCACATGTAAGTTTTATGCTTGGGTGTCCACGAACTTTTGGCTATATAATGTACATACATCATATCCAAAAGGATATTTAATAATTTTACACAATTTTAAAGGATATTAAGGAACATGTTATGCAGTGTTTAGCAGGAGAACTGGTGGTTTGTGTCAGCTGTTGTGAAAATATGAAAGCAAAGAACAAAGAACTCAGAGACTCTGTTGATCGTTTTCATTAAGTAACTATAACTCTTCAGTGAAATTCACCTTCACCCCCAGAGGACATGAGAGATGCAGCTGAGTTGAAGGCAGAATCTAACGCCCGGGTCTTTAAGAAGACGAGACTCAGCACACTTCTGCTCACAACTACACATAAAGAGAAAAATCAATATATGAATATTACAATATTTCAATAATGATATTTCTTCGTATCTTAATTTAAAGAAACATAAAAAATGGAAGTTTCCTCTGATTATAGAAATTAATGTATAGAGTGCATGCAACAATAGGATGTTAAAAGATGTGCATGTGTTTTTTTCTGATTTTTTGTGTGTTTCATTTATTTTTGCATACAGCACCCTTGTAATGAAAATATGTGTCCATATTTTCTGGTTGAATGCCTCTCCCATCATTCCTGATACACACAATTTGTACGAAACAACAGGGTGTAAACAGGGTCTTCATAAAATGAAATTAAAGTGTATTTCCCGAAAAGGCATTACTTCCAACCCCTATGGTGGAGAGTTCTCACTGTGAATGACTGAAGCATGAGAGGAAGTAAAGCACAGCCATGACCACTTCAAAATAGACCACACAAAACGGTTCATTAAAAACAGCTCTGTGTGAGAGGGAGCCTATCTGGAGACCAGTGAATGAAAGACCGAGCTAAAGAACTGCAAGCAACCTATTATACATGTTTTTTTCTCTTTCCATAATGTTTGTTCCCCGTGTGCGAGTCCCTGCTTGATTCTTGGTCAAACTCACACAGCTTGTTCCTTTGCTCCTGTCATCATATCATGTTCTAAATGTGTTTGCAGTCTCACACTGCAAAAAAAGAAGATATCTTAGCGCGTGCAAATATCTTAAATATTGGCAACCAAACCTATTACTTCTTATTATGAGATTATTATAAATCAAATAGATTATTCTGCCTTTTTAGATGCCTTTACACATTTCAAGCTTTAAATGTTCCTATTCGATTGGCAGATAATTTTGTGTCTTTCTAGAAATAAATGCTTAAACTTAGAAAAAATATCTGCCAAAAGAACAAAATTATTTCAAGCTTGAAATTAGTAAAAAAAAAAAAAAATCTAGAAATAGATTTAATAATCATATATTTATTTTACTATAATCTTACAAATGGAAATACCAGGTACATTTGAGAATATTCAAGATATTTTCACTTGCTAAGATGTGATTTTTGCAGTGCAACTGTGCTCAAAGTCGTAGAACAATAAAACATATTAAAATATGTTGTCGATATATTCCAAATTACAAACAGGATATATTGCCTTTTTCCGTATATGTTTGAACTCTGGAAAATAGCCAAAAATGAAGAAAAATCAGGTGTTGACTAAAATTGAGTTATTCTGCCACTAATATATTTCGACATCTCTACTAAAATAAAACTTAAATATATTTCACTTTCTAATCTTAATATCATGTCAGGTAAAGAGACAGTTTAACATTTGCAGCAGTAAATGCAGTCAGTCTGCTTCAAGATGTCTGAAGAGGTTTAAAACCTTGCTAGTTAATTGTGCTTTGTTGGATACAAGTTGTTGGATACCTGTCACATCATCATCAAAACAGAGAAGAGCATGTACACACTCTGTACAGATGAAATTTAGTCAACAGAACTGAATTGACTGAATTAATTCATCTTAAACAGAGATCAGCCGAGTGAAGAGATGATGACGAGGCTTGTGTTTAAATGCTGCGAGTGACTTTTACCTCAGGTGATGACACAGAGATGCTGATAATCAACTCAATTCCCATTATAAATATAGAATTCTTTAACATTTTGCAGTAATGTTTTTTTTTTCCATAAGTAGAGTAGGTTATAAAGTAAATCTGGAGGTAGTCTGTTGGGGGGTAACCAGATGATAGAACTTAAGATACATGCAAAAGAGAAACCCTTTTTAGTTCATGAAAGGCTGTAATTTTCAGAAATATAGTAAAAAAAAAAGAAATTTACACCATGTGAAGGGTTTCCTCAGATCACCACACATGTTATACATTAAAAGACATTGTTAATGATAATCAAAAAAGACTAAAGTACCTTGAGTGTGGTCTGTGTGTGGAGGCAGGGGTGTAAGAAAGCGGCACAGGATGTGTCCAGACACCACGTTCCACACAATGATTTCTCCATCATAGCTGCCGGTAGCAACCAGAGAGGGAGGACACTGGGCTATACACAAAATGTCCTCTTTGTGTCCCTTTTTCTATTGAACAATTAAATGTGAATCAAACATTTCAGAGAGTCTTTAAATCAAACAAGTCAATATACATCATATTTCTTAATTAGTGGCATTTTAGGATAGTGGAGTAGTGATATTCAAATGTGTGTATGTGTGTGTGTGTGTATTACCAGATCTTCTTGCCATGAGGGTTGTGGCCTATGAACATGATGAGTGTCACCTAGTATGTCCTAAAAACACAGCTGATTATAGATTTTGGGGAAAAAATACTCAACAACTTCACTGAAACCTGTATTTATGCCAGTATATCTAGGTTGTAATATAATTAGGAAAAATGGAGAATTAAGAGAATCTTTTTTGGCATAAGTGACACTGTCATTCAGAGTGTAGGTCTGAATACCCTACGGTTTTAAATGTAGACAGTTAACAGATCATCAAGAAGTGATGAAAAGAAAATTAGATTCTTGTTTACTTTGAAAACATTTAAGACTTTTTCTACAAAATCCCCTTCTAGACAAATTTGATGCACATATTCTTCAATATTATCACCCTCACATGCTCTAAGCTGAGTTTTTTTTTATACCAGTTTCTAATTTGTGGAATGTGTATTGAATAATGCATTATCATTATCACTGAAGGTGCAAAAGATTCAGTAAATGAAAAATGGTAATGCGCTGCACAGCGATAAACAGGAGAATGGTGAAGGGAAGCAGGTCACAGCAGTTAGTCTTTTTATGAGAGCCATCTGGGGAATTATGCTGATATGAAATGGGAAAGCTGGTCTGCCTTGTGCCTTTATACTCACTAAGTAAACGTCAATCCTTCGACTCCAGCCAACTGACATCACAAATCTGCTAGGATAAATGTGAACCATGATTCAGCTAAAAATGTAAAAAACAAATAAAAAGAAATATGGGTTGTGCTGAAGTGTAGGCTCACGTGTTCCTGTGCACTTGCAGATAGGAGCAGTCGCAGATCTCACGGCTTTCATCCTCTGCAGAGAAACACAGAACATTCTCTTTGGTTTATATCAACAAGTAATAGGTCTGCTGATTGTGGTGGTCTTCCCCCAGGTGATTATGTAAATAATATGAGATCACATATTATTGCAATGTTATGCCCTGAGATTGCACTTGAATTCAAGTACTCATGCAACAGTTTGTGAATAATATGGAAAATTAACATGTGAAAATACACTTACTGTCCACCTGTACTCCTGTGCAGTCATGCATTTATCCAATAAGCCAATCATGTGGCAACAGTGCATTGCATAAAATAATGCAGATACAGGTCAGGAACTTCAGCTAATGTTCAAATCAAATTTCAAAATGGGGGAAAAATATGATCTCAGTGACCATGGCATGATTGTTGGCACCAGACAGGCTGGTTTGAGTATTTCAGAAACTGCTGATCTCCTAGGATTTTCACATACAACAGTTTCTAAAGTTTAGCACAGAATTGTGCAGGAAGCAAAAAACATAAAGTGAGCAGCAGCTCTGTCAGCAAAAAGGCCTTGTTGATGAGACAGGTCAGAGGAGAATGGCCAAACAGGTTTGAGCTGACAGGAAGTGTATGCTAACTCTCATAACCACTCTTTACAAGCATGGTGAGCAGAAAAGCATCTAAGAACTCAAAACACATCAGATTTTGAGGTGGATGGGCTACAACAGTTGAAGACTGCATCAGATTCCACATCTGTTAGTCAAGAACAGGAATCTAAGACTACAGTGGACACAGGTTCACCAAAACTGGGCAGCTGAAGATGGGAAAACAGTGCCTAGAATGAATGAGCAAGTGTATACTTATTTCAGATCTAGCAATTCATTTTCTGAGCGCATACCTGACTTTAGAATTCACTTTATCAGCTAATTCAGCTAATTAAACCCATTTGCTTCGGATAATCAGTGTACTTGACTGGCCAGATTAGCTCTATTGAATTACTGCTGAATTAGGATGCAATTAATAACATTACCCAAACACAGCTTGTAAAGACATGTTACAGAATGAAGAATTAAGAGTAGAGATGAGATTACACATGGCCTTTTTTCTGTGCTCATGCTGCACTATGACCTCTGGTACTTTTTTTTTTTTTTGCATGTCTACAAACCTACGTCTGACTTAGCCTACCGCACCTCGCCTCAGTATCTTCAGGCAGTGGCCATTGTGGAAGTTCCATATTTTGAGACAGCCATCTCTTCCACCTGTTACAAGTCTTTAAAGTAAAAGGAGTATTAAAAAAAGTGGAAAGAATCAAAGAAAAAAGGAAAATGTGATGTCATGTACATGCAATTCTACATGGAGAAAAAACAGACCTTCTTCCTTTTGGATCAAACGACATGCAAGTTATGGCAGAGTCTCCATGAGCATCTCCATACTCAAAGAGCTGGCTTCCTGTGTCCACATCCCAGACTTTTACGATCTAAAATAGAGTTTCAATAGTTTGAAAGCCCTAGCCAAAAAAGATTGCAACAACCAAAAAAGCAAAATGGAGCTCCCATGCTGTTATCAAACTCATAGTTAGTAAGGATTTAAGCAGTGCTGTGGAGTAGCTACACAGTAGCACGATTACTAGCTATTATGTTTGCTGTTTTCAGATTAATGTAGTTTTTTCAATAGCTAGCTTTTTTTTTTTTCCAAGAAGATGTAGGTGTAGCATTTTATCTTTAAGTGCAATGAAACAATGAATGATCAAAATATTAACTGTTTAGATGGAGTATGCCAGGCGATCTCATGTATAGTTTAGTCTAACAACTAGCCATCAATCACAAAGATGAAAAGAATGACAAACATTAATATTTATTTCATAGCAAATGCCAAAACATAACCATTAATGCCCACTAACTAGCTAGCTAAATACTTCTATTACTTTTTGGATAATTTTTGTTTTAATGTAAAATAAGTAATGTAAAGTAAGTAAATGGCTCTGACTAAGAGTGCTTTACAAATGGAAAAGCAATTTGTTTTGTTATGGCATGTCCCTTTTTTTTTACGTTTTGCGCAAAAAATTGCTGTAAATGTAAGTATCAGTGAATCTTAACATTGGTTTTCCTCAGTTTGACAGTGTAGCTTCAGTGTAATTAGTGTAGTTTTCTTAGTATCTAGCTACTTTTTCAAAAGGGTAGTTTGGCTGTAGCTTAGCTAGACTATATGGCCAAAAGTATGTGGACACCTGACCATCACACAGCTTGTAGGACATTCCATTCCACCTTGAACAAGGGCCCAAGAGTGTCTCTCTGACAGTCCTAGGATTTAAAATCACAACCACCTGGTCACTGGCTCTAGCACTGAACCAGCACTACAATTTAAAGTCAAGCCAGATTTTCAACAACACTGTCCACTACACAACGTTGTATTACAGTGGTTCTCAAAGTGGGGTCCGTGGACACCCAGGGGTCAGTGATGCAGTGACGTCAGTGTTATAGTGGTGGAAAATACAACCTAGCATTATTTATTATCGAGTTCTTATAGTTATTAGCCAGTTTGACTGATCACTTGAATTGAATGGGTTTAATCCCACCCTCGATAACTCAAAAACAAGTAGGCCTATTGACAATGTCAACTTGGGCCGAATGTGTTCTGTCAGTGGAAAGTTCTGGAATAAAAAGCTCTATTACTCATAAAAATAGCAATGTTATTATTGTACACATTATATACTGAGCATAGTATTTGTATATTTGGATTTTCTCATAAATCTGCATCAAGGGGTCTGTGGAATTTATTTTTATAATTTAAAGGTCTTGGCTGCAAAAAGTACTGCCTTATTCGTATGTGTGCTCAAACTCTTTAGAAGTCTAAGAATAAACAGCCTTGTTCACACAGCGCACATCATCAAACACACTGCTGCTCACACAGGGCACATTATCAAACACACTGCTGTTCACACACAGTGCATCATCAAACACACTGCTGTTCACACACAGTGAATCATCAAACACACTGCTGTTCACACACAGTGCATCATCAAACACACTGCTGTTCACACACAGTGCATCATCAAACACACTGCTGTTCATACATAGTGCATGGCAGCACCTCATCACATCAGCAGAGGAATGTGTACAGGTGTTTCTGAAAGCTCATTTGAACTTACTGATGCTTCAGTGCAGCTCACCACCTGCCGAAACTCCTGACTGTATCCGCAGCACAGTACTGCCTCCTTATGGGAAATGATATGGCTGCCTTCAGGCTGTGATCTGATATACACAAAGAAAGATGGAAGCAGATCGAAGAAGGGTACATTTTATTTAACTCCATATATATCCACAAGTCAGGTTCAACTCTACAGAAATGACTTCAGAATTTAGTTAGAATTTAGTCTTTGGTGATTCTCACAAACTAGCTATTTCTTTCCCATCATATGAATGCTACCAATCAACAACTTATGAAGCCAATTATCACATCATCTCAAATTACTGCTCATCACAGGGCAGTTGAACATGCTTCGCGGGAGACTTCTTTCTTCTATATACAGGAGCTTACAGACATCTGTGATTGGATATCATCATTTTACTTGTACTTTCAGCTATTTTATCTATTTATAGTTATATTAACATTGCTGAATGTCCACAAAGCAAGTTAGTTCCTGTTATCACTCATGTGATAGCAGCTATAAACAGTTGTTCCCTCACTTTATCCTTTTCTGTGGCAGAAAATATTAAAGGAACAGCTTTCTCTTTACTGTTGCAAAAATTTTACTTATTTATTTATTTATTTATTTTTAAAAATCTGTTTAATATTAGCCTGTAATTATGCCAGAGCATCTGCCATAAGTTCCTGTGAATGAGTTGATACTATAGAAAAAAGGAAGGAAAAAAAACAGATTAGAACAAATGCATTAAGATAAACCTGTGATTTGCCTTGCAGCAAGAAACTATTATTTCTGTTGCTGTTATAAAATTAATCAAAAACCTCTGGTGAATCAGATTTGAGAATTCAACAGTCCTGTGGTATAAACTGATATACATTGTGTATTGTTTTGCAGTAAGCAAATGGGTATTAGGATATCTGATAAATAAAGCTCACATTCATGTTTTCGGGTCAAACATAGATACAGGCATGGATACAAGGTAGCTACTTTAAAGGTAGGTAAGATTTCATTGAATTGGTTTTGGGGGAAAAATCATTTAGGGGTTGAAAGAATCTTCTCTTACTGGTGGCATAAGTCAATTGATTTTTTTTTTCCTCACTGAAAAGAGCCAGAATTCCCATCACTACTGTTTAAATGAGTTAATAGATGTCCACAATTGGCTAGCAGTGCTCTGAACCACAGAGGATAAAGACATTCTTTCCACCCAGAGAGCAGGGCCAATTAGGCTCTCTTGGGTTCCCAGCCACAGACATTAATTTTGCCTCTTCACACCACCACAATGTATTTGAAATGAAACAATCATGATGTGATTGAAGTGTAGAGTTTCAGCTCTAATTCAAGGGGTTTAACAAAAATATTGTATTAACTGTTTAGGAATTACAGCCATTTATTACAGAGTCCTTCCATTTTCATCATATTATGATTATTTTTAATACTTAAGACTGCCTGAAGTCTGGAACCCATGGACATCACCAAATGCTGAGTTTCCTCCTTTGAGATGCTTGGCCAGGCCTTTATTGCAGCCACCTTCAGTTGCTGCTTTGTGGGACTTTCCGCCTTCAGTCTTGTCTTCAGTAAGTGAAAAGCATGCTCTATTGGGTTGAGGTCAGGTGACTGACTTGGCCATTGAAGAATATTCCATTTCTTTGCCTTCAAAAAGTCTTGAGTTGCTTTCGCAGTATGTTTAGGGTCATTATCCACCTGCACTGTGAAGTGCCGACCTATCAGTTTTGCAGCATTTGACTGAATCTGAGCAGAAAGTGTAGCTCTATACACTTCAGAATTCATCCTGCTACTTCTATCAGCAGTCACATCATCATTAAACACCAGTGACCCAGTTCCATTAGCAGCCATACATGCCCATTCCATAACACTTCCTCCACATGTTTGACAGATGATCTGGTATGCTTTGGATCAAGAGCCCTTCCTTTCCTTCCTATACTCTTCTCTTCCTATCATTCTGGTACAAGGTAATCTTGGTCCAGAACTGATCAGCCTTTTTTAGGCCTTTCTGTTCTTGAGTGTTACCAGTGGTTTGCATCTTGAGGTAAACCTTCTGTATTTACATTCATGAAGGCATCTCTTGATTGTAGACTTTGAGAATGATACGCCTACCTCCTCCAGAGTATTCTTGACTTGGCTAGATTTTGTGAAGGGGTTTTTCTTCACCAAGGAAAGAATTCTGCGATCATCCACTTTAGTTGTCTTCTGTGGTCTTCCACGTCGTTTGGTGTCACTGAGCTCGCCAGTGCATTCCTTCTTTTGAAGAATATACTAAATTGTTGATTTGGCCACCCCTAAAGGTTCTGCTATCTCTCTGATAGGTCTGTTTTTTTTTCAGCCTAATGCAGGCCTCCTTCTCTTGCATCAACACCTCTTTGGACCGCATGGTGAGAGTTCCCATGAACAGCTACCAAATGCAAATTCAATACTTGGAATCAACACCAGACCTGTTATCTCCTTAAGTTGTTATGAAATATTGAGGAAACAGGCCACAGCTTGCCATGAAACTGCTTATCAGTCAATTGTCTTATTACTTTTGAGCATGTGAATATGGAGGTACTATGTAAAAATGGCTGTAATTCCTAAAAGGGTAATGCAATATTTTTGTTAAACCCCTTGAATTAAAGCTCAAAGTCTACACTTCAGTCACATCTTGATTGCTTCATTTCAAATCCATTGTGGTGGTGTACAGAGGCACAATTACATAAATTGTGCCACTGTTCAAATACATATGGACCTGACTGTATCTCAACCACAAATAGACTCTAGCAAGTCTGATTACTCCCAAAAGTGAAGAGAGAAAATTGCATTTAAACATTTCATTCTGATTCCACATCAGCACACTGACTGTCTAAAAGCAAAAGCTTTTGATTGATTTAACATGTAATAAATAAAACATAAAAATCAGAAATATGACTATGTAAACAATGTATATTTTATATCCACCCTTATTCAAAATCTACAGAAATGTATAATAAAAACATTTATACATATATATCTTTTTTTGGGAAATATAGACACTATAGTTGTCAAGGGTGTCATAAGCAGCTTTTTATAGACATAAATAGACAGAGATTTCCTCATTATTGGCTGTTTCTTCTAATAAATGTAATTTGTATTTAGTTTCTCTGAAAGCATACTTTGCAACACAACCTACTTGGTTTTGAGGGAGAGTAAGGAGAGTGAATCAGTGGCTACATAAAGGCTCTTCACTGCAGTGAAGTATAGGCAGGCCGACAGCTCTCCACGCAGACAGCTCGCTTTTGGGTGGGCATCAAACAGACAGCACTGATCTTGGATGTCCCATATCTAAAAAAAAAATAAAAACACTTCCACATGTCCAAATCCAGTGTAGATCAATATTTTTTCTGTTTTTCTAAATGCCAATACGCACTGGACACTAGCGTTTCAGTCCACACTCGTTATAGCCATGTAAAACTCGAGCTTACACTGCTTCTTCATTTGCTTGTGTGAGTGAATCATAATTACAGGAAAATTACATACATTTCACATGTGATCATACTGTATGAACATGTGATCATACAGTATGTCTTTCACACGTGATTTGATGCATAATATGTGATCATGTTAAAAAATGGGAAGTTGCATTTCACCATGCTAACCCTGGCAATTGCACACTGAAGTCAAGTAAACAAGTGGAAAACTAAAAACATGTGCAGTGCATGTAAAAAGTCCACATGTGAAAATGTGTGAAACATGATATGTGAATTGTCTAAAAAACATATAGTATGTAAAACTCTGAAACATTTTGTTTTTCTGACTTTTCTGTAAGGGAAACTCCATATACATCCATTACAATAACAACAATTGTACATACAGTATTTCATGTATTTAGAATTATAAAAATGCATTTACTTTAATATCTACCTTATGAATGGACTCGGCTGTATTTCCTAATTTGTGAGAAGCTAGGCTTAATGTGACACTTGGTCATGCTAAAATCTTCAAGCCTAGGTTTGTGAGGTATTTTTGAGGCATTTATATTCTGCCAGATTTGGTTTCTTCAACTCTAATTTCTGGCAAATGTTTATGTCAGTTCAATCATCATGGGAATAAACATTTGCAACTCCAATTGTGCTTTATACTTCATGTCAAAACAGAATTTCCCATTTTTCACTCACCCTGGCAGTGCTGTCTGAGGAGACGGAGAAAATGCGGCTGTCCTCTGAGGAGATGCAGAGATAGAAGATGGGAGCAGTATGACCTTTCAGGATGCCTGTGGGCCTCCTATCATTGGCAGAGCATTAAACATAGATGTGCACCATTATTCAGAACAGAGGAAGATCAAACACATTGCTGCCACGCCTGAGAACAGGGAGGTCGCGCAAACACATTTAAAATTAAAAAATCCCCCATGAGCTCTGGGATGCTAATGAGCAGTGCACTCCAACTGGGAGCTCATATTCTGCCAGTACGTGAATATTTGGAGCATTAAAAGATACATATACAGATATTAGCATTGTGTTACCCCCCACTACTGTGTTTGTCCAATATTGAAGCTCTTACTCTCAATTCTTATACTTTGCCATTTAAGATCCTAGTTATTATTCAATTTCCAATCCACTATGTACCATGCAGTATAACAGCATGGGTCCAGTTACTTGTATAACTTGGGAAAAGATAGCTACACTTTAGTCAGAGGAAGGAGGCATTATTATTTGTCACAAAACTCATGAGCTCACCCCGGAAGATGAGGATTCCACATGCGTATTATTCTGTCCATCCCTCCTGTTACCAGCAGATTATGCCTCTTGCACAGGTCAAAAGTCTTGACACCTTTATATATGGAAAAGATGGTCTGGTCACAGGGTGCTCTGGACTGAGGGCTGCTGATGCTAAGTGCCACTTTTTTGGGTTTACCATCATACATCTCCTTAATCTCCTTTAACTGCTGTTCAACATTGGTGGATGGATGGATACAACCTCGGAAACAACAAAAAAAAGGAAAAACAATTTTATATGTAATACACCTAAAATTAAGTTCTATAAATAGTCTTAAACCCTGACATATACTGGCACGTGCAGAATTCCCCACATGCACAGAGGACCAGGTGACAGGTGACTCATAGCCCCTTTTCTGTGTAATGGCATGCTATTCAAATAGGATTAACTGGAATTTCATTACATCAAGGTCCCTGACAGATCCCTCGACTGGCAATAAATAAAATGGATTAATTGCAGAGTAAGTGCAGAGACCTATCCTCTAAGGCCAGACTGAAAAAAAAGGGGGGAAAAAATACTATTTTCAGACTTTAATGAGGATTAAAGGGAGATGATAATCACTCTGTTCCCTCAGGCAGTGTGGAGGAAAGCAGCCTTTTGTCTGTGATAGATTCTGTCTGAACCACTCAAAGTCAAAGCTCATACTAATGATCATTACAGATCATTACAAAACAGCACAGAGGTTAATTTTATATCTTACCAATAACGAGAGCGGAGGCTTCATGGTTTGACGTAGATACAATGGCAGGAATGCTTTTAATATATTTCAACTGAAATGACAGGTTAAAATAAATAAATAAATAAATAAATAAATAAATAAATAAATAAAGTATCATGTAATCCCAGTTTCCAATTATTTTCAAAAATCCACAATATTTCCACAAAATTAACACTATAAATTACTGCTATGTTCTAGTAATTGGCTTGAATGTGATTCTACATAAAAGACTCCAACTCTTCATAGTGTTATGGGAAAAAAAATGTGTTACCTCTGTTACCCAGTCTTGATGGACTTTCCATCTAATATACGTCACATTTGGAGACTGGACTGCATAATCAATGCCAATACTGGGCACGTTTTCAACCTTCGTCAATTTCTTCCACATCCTATAGGGAAATTTATTATAAAGTGCTACTTAACGGGGCAGTTTGTAATTTTGGCACCCTCTGTTGCCTGTGAGATGAACTGCATTTGCGATTGAAAAAACACTGACAACATTGCTTTTTTCCTCCTAACTAATCATGCCCAATATTGAAAATACATATATTGCCTTTTAAGGAAAGTGGTGGACATGAGCCGGAGCTTATATCTGGGACAGAAAAATATGAAAAAACAGAAAAGTAAAACAGAGAAACACGGAAAATCTACAGAATGTCTTTACTGCGAATGTCTTTTTCGAATGTGGCTTTAAATTGATTTATTATAGTTCTAGAAACTCGAACTGCAAACTCTGCCTTTAAAGAAAATATGTACAAATCATTTTGTACTCAGAGCATCAACACAAAAAAATGTCTTTCCCAGTAGAAAATTATTATTTATTATTATTTATTTTGCTTATAATTTATACCTAGAATTATTTTGTGTATTTCGATTGATTGATTCATTATGTTGATTCATTATGTTGAACTTACCTACAACCTATATACACTCACCAGCCACTTTAATAGGAACACCTGTACGCCTGCTAACCTAACCCTAACCCCAGCTTAAAACAGTCTGGTTCTCTGAACTCTCTCATCAACAAGGTGTTTCTGCTGCTTACTTGTTTTCTGCATCATTCTGTATAAACTCTAGTGAGAGTTTCTGAAATACACGACATGGCAACAATAACCATGCCATGGTTAAAATGAACAGGTGTTCCTAATAAAGAGGCTGATGAGTATATATGACCATTCAGATTTTTCAATTAATTATATATATTTTATATACATGTTAATTTTTTATAATTTATTCATATGGTATATCTATCTCAAAACACTGTGGGACCTTGCATGACTTATTTTATTAAGTCTTTAAAAGCAAGCATGAGGCAAATGAGGATAATTAATATGCGTGTTTACCTCAGTGTCTCCCCCACAGATGTTATTAGTATGATATTCACACAGCCCTAGGATGAAAAAGCTACATAATTAATCAACTAATGCCATGAACTTCACTGCTCTTCTGCCTAAATGTGTATTCATTAGGACTGTGCTTACCTGAGTATCACCATATATGATAGCACATTCATCAGGGCCAGTATAGCTATAGAGAGATGAGAACAAAGTCACTAATCTCACAGAATGTGTAAGGCTTTTATTAAAAGAACTTTGAGAGAGACAATAGTTTTACAAAGTGAGGCTGTGTGTATTTCATTATGGGCTATTTTAATAACCTAATAACCTAACTTAGGTTCTTGATTGCATTTTCCAGAAACTTATCTCATAAGGTATATGCTTCCGAAAGTGCTCTCACCAGTAGTCTAATTTCAGAGGCATGGTTTCCAGGGAATTTATTTGACAGTAAGGTTCGAGAGAAGAAAGCTCATACAGCTGGATTTCTCTGTCCCTAAGGCAAATAAAATTATATGAATATTTCAAGCACATCAAGAAGACTGTCTCTAAAGTATAAACTGACCTTTCTGGGACATCCTCAAGTAACTAGATAAACGTTAGTCAATGTAAAGGGCAATAAGCTTTAAAATAGCTTTTGCCATCAACCTAATTTTAACCACACCTGAGGCAGGTGAGGTTCTGATTAAGTCGGACTTCTTGGAAGAAATCAATAAGACTTTTGTATTACATTGCATTTTGATGTCCACCCTACCTGATAATCATCAGGCCTTAAGATAAGTTGTATACAACAAATAAACATGTAGACGAAGATAACAGAAAAAACTCACCCTGTTCCAATGATCAGCTTGTTGTACTGCGGCATTGTGATAAAATCAGTGGCCCACTTTGGTGTCCGTCCAATGGGTCTTTCATACTTGATAAAATTGAAATAAATAAAATAGTAGAGAACATACACTTTTATTTGTTCAATTTATATAGTACATTGCTAACAGCCATGGCATATAGCCATGTAATCTCCATAGACAAACAATTGCAGTAGAATGGGTCATAATGATGAAGTGCTCAGAGACTTTAAACATGGCACTGTCTTAGGATGCCATCTTTGCCACAAGTCAGTTTGTGAAATTTTTGCTCTGCTACATCTGCCCCGGTCAAATGTAAGTGCAATTATTGTGAAATGGAGGCATCTAGGAGCAACAACAGCTCAGCCACTAAGCAGTAGACCACACAAACTCACAGAGCGGGAACGCTGAGTGCTGAAGCATGTGATGCGTTAAAATCGCCTATTCTCTGTTGCATCACCAATTGCAGAGTTCCAAACTGAATCTGGAAGCAACATCGGCACAAGAACCGTGCACCAGGAGCTTCATGAATTGGGTTTCAATGGCTGAGCAGCTGCATACTAGCCAAAGATCACTATCTGCAATGCCAGCTGTTGAGTGGAGTGGTGTAAAGCATGCCTCCACAGGACTCTGGAGCACTGGAAACGTGATTTCTGGAGTGATGAATCAAGTTTGGTAGAGGAGGGATAACGGTCTGGGCTATTTTTTCAGGGTTTGGGCTAGGCCCTTAAATTTCAGTGAAGGGTAACATTAATATTACAGCATACAAAAACATTTTAGACAACTTTGTGGCAACAGTTTGGGCAAGGCCCTTTCCTGTTCCATCATGACTGTGCCCCTGTGTACAACACGAGGCACATAAAGACATGGTTTGATGTGTTTGGTTTGGAGGAACTCCAGTGGTCCTCAAGGGCACAGAGCCCTGACTTCAACCCCACTGAACATGTTTGTTATGAATTGGAATATCCATTGTGAGCCAGGCCTTCTCATCCAACAACTGGACAAGTTTCCAGTGAACAGATTTTCTGGTCTTTTCTCAATACAGGGAAATGTGTTACAATTCTTGCCTGTGATAATCACACATGCTACGCATACTGTAAGCCAAAGAATTTACTAAAATCCTTTTAAATATGATTTTATATAAAGAACATTTTAGGCAAAATAATAGAAAATTTTACATCTACATTGTTTTGATGAAAAAAAGTTTACCAACCATTTGTTTATGAAAACAAATATTCAGCTTGCCAAATCATAGAGTTTAATACTTCCACTGGTGCAATATTATGCCACTGAATATTATCTTCTTTGTAAAAGTTGTATTGTAGTTGTTGATATTTTGATGTGCTGAAAACTCTGAGGTCAGGTTGTATGTTTAGCATAAAGTGAAATGTTCAAAACTCTAATTCATGAGATCCCGACTTCTCACAAAGAGAGCACCTTTTAGTTAAGGCAGCTGGATGTGTTGTACAATCTTGGACATGTTTTGTCATTCAGCAGTGAGCTTCTTTTATAACATCTAAGGAGGTTCTTGATGAAGTTCTTTAGTGAGTGCCAGGATATGTTCAAGATTGCTGTCCTGTCACACTGATTGATTATTACTGGTCATATAAAATCACAGCAAAAGTGTTACTCACAAACACACTTTTGTTCTTCCTCAGCTGAAGTTTGGAGCTCCAGTAGTTGACTGTCCCATCTTCTCTCACAGTCACTATGGCTCCATCAGGGGTGGGATGGATCCTCAGAATGGGCTCACCATGCATCAGGGGCTTTATGCTGGCTGGCAATGTGAAGGCCGCCTGCTTACCTCGCACCACTGACTCCTCTTTTTCTGTGTACTCCAGCTGCATGTACGTGCAGAACTCATCCTAAATGAACACAAATTATAATTTGAATACAAATTATATTCAGTTCAATTCATTTTTTATTAGTGTAGCACTTTTAACAATAGACATTGTTGCAAAGATGCTTTATACATAAATCTGGATGAAGATTTAGATACATAATGACAAAGAGAAACTCCCTGAGACAAGAAACCTAGAGTGGAACCAGACTCTAATGGGGGCCATGCGATTGTGGGGTTATAAATCATTACCAGGATGAAAAATACTTTTGTAATAGTAATTTGTTACTGTACATAAGTGAAATACTTGTAATCTTACTCAAGTAAATTTCCAAGAGAAAAGCGTTTTGAAAGTATTTATTACAAATTTCAAATGGCATGATATTTTTCTTTCTTCCATATTTTTAAAAAAGATGTCTTTTGCTGGAGTTACCGATTCATTCAGGATAAGGTGCATCTTTGTATATAAAAATACTGGCCTTTAAAATTAGCCATGAAATCTAAAGAAATATGTTAATTTAACTTAAACTTTATTAAATTAGCTTGTAAAGTTTTGTAATTTAGCTAGTCAAATTTGCTAGCTATTTATGTTTTGTAATTAGCAAGCTAGTTAAGTTTTGTAAATTAGCTAGTTAAATTAGTTAGCTAGTTATATTTTTGTTTTGTTGCTAATATGTCTTAGCATTCATTTAAAAGGGTCACTAAACATTAGGTAACCAGCAATCCAAGTTCTAAGTTTATCTGAGTCAACATAATATTTTCTTTATGACTGATTGCTTAGAGAAATGGTTAGTCATGTAGGGTCGAGCATGATGAATCCTCCCTTGATGAACCAGCTCCTTTAAAAATGTTTATTTTTACTCTTAAATTCTTGTATATAGTTAAGTGTAGATACTTTTTAAGTTTCATTCAAGAGGCATTTTTTTGCCTCTGTTTTTAATTGAGTAAGATTTTGACATTGAGTACTCATAAATTTACTTAAGTACTGTTTCTCTGTACTTTCGCCACCCCTGATCATTACAATATACATGAGTAGAAGTACTAAGTGCATTGAAAGAATGCTTCATTTGAGCAGATTGTGAATAACAGACATGGGATGAGCACAGGACATTAATAATTACAGCATTTACAAACCTACAGTAGAGATCTACAGGTGAGATGCGCCACTAAAGCAAGGGTGAGACTTGAGCATAAACTGCTTTTTATGAAGTACAAAATATAAATTGACATGGCAGCATTACTTGAAAATATTTCAGAAATGAATTTAATTATGTGTGTAAAAACTGCATGCAGCATAAAAAGACCAGCATGAAGGAGCAGATGGGGCAACAGCTTTACACGCGCATAAAGTCTGAACAACGATTTCTTTAGCTTTAATTAAATGCTTTTTCTTCTTAAGAACTCAGGACTTAACGTGCAGATTTCTTTACATTTTTAATACTCAGTAAAATGAATTCAATGACTATTGCTTTTCATGACATTGACATTGTCAACAAAGACAGTGTTTCATACAGATTAATTTGTATTGCTTTAATAGATTATTAGTTCTTTTGTGTAATCTTCAGTCCTTGGGGCTCTTTCATTATGAGAGTGTGTGAAGAATATGCAATGGTACATTAGGTAAAAATGTCCCTTCTTTGACTGTGTAAGCTGGAGTGAGTTGCATATAATAGCTTTGTATTATTCATACCCATCCAATACTGCTTCGTCCAGAGTAATCAATCTTCATGAAGAGCTCACGGATTTGTGCATCTGTCTGTGGCATTTTGAAAGGGGTCAGAGGGGAATAGTGAGTGAGAGAGCAGATACAATGCAAAAGGTTTTGTGATATGGAAAATAATTGAATAGTTATCTGCATACACAAACAAAACACTTTAGGAAAAAAATTACTCGATGGGAATGATCTCATCTTTCAGCAGTAATTGCACTGTGACTTACAATGGCACGCAAACCCAAACCCCTCTTAATGACAAGACGAAAGTGAGGGAGATCCAGAAATCTGGTGCCAGCTTTTTCAAACTCCTGCCCAAAGAGATGCTTGAGTCACTTCTATTGTAATGCTAAAACATTACACAAAATATGATGATATTTTAGCCAGCTTACCTCAAATGCTAATTTCAGCTTTGTGAGACTTTCAAGGGACACCTTCTGCTCAAGCTGTAGTGAAGAAATAAGTCTTATATTTTCTCATTGATGATGCTATTTCAATATATGGCACTAACTGTGACACAAGACTTCATTTGAATTCAAAACCAGCACCTTAAATGTCCCTTCATCACTGCAGATTTTCCTGAATAACCTTTAAAAAAACAGATTTGTGCAGAAGCTCACTCAGCATGCATGCATTCACGTCTGTGATCTCAGCCAATTATTTTTTTCTCTGCCTTAACAAGCTGTATTTTATTTCAAGTTATTTTAAGCCAAAGGTGAGTGGGACCAGAACACTGCAGAGAAATAAAATACACACTTCAACTTGGCACAGCGACCAAAAATCTGCGCTTACCAGCCAATTAATGAATTCTGAGCACTATTTAAGAAGAAAGAACAAGAGATGAAGAAAGAACCAGCATGAGAGATGCATTCAAATTTGAGCACTTCAGGAGGACCACTGGGAGGATAAATTAGGAATAATGTGAAGGCAGAGGCTCAAGGATGTTTGTAGTTATGGAAGTAGCCACCAGAAACAAAAAAGTCAAGATCTCTGTTAATTTGACATTGTTTCCTAGCAACATGGCATTTCAATATACCTGTAAGAAACTTATAGACAGCAAAGAATGGATTGTAGCATACAGTACGTGTATCTGTCTAACAATACATCAGCAGTGGCCTGCCATAATCAGTTGTGCCTTTCTACATCAATCTGTCTATTAGCGAGAATCTAAGAAAGAAATGGAAGAAAAGCACAGATTAGTCAGACAGATTCATGCTATTAATTATTAAGAGATAGTGTAACAGCATAAGTGACACACAGTCACATGTCTAGTGGCTCTGCCTGACATTTTTCCTTGATCCTTTCCTTTCCTTTGAACTCATGGACATGGTTCATGGACATTCATTATCACAGAGTCAAACTGACATCTTAAATGATGGAAAAAATAATATTACAAAGATGAGGCCTCAGTAAGTGGCTAAAATATTTAAATATTCCAACAAAAAACAATAAATTATTTCCTGATTATTTCTGACTATGTTGTCTTACAACACTTTCTTTGCCATATTTTTTTTTCTTCAAATCTTTTACTTAAAATTTATCTCTTTTATTTATCTTTTATATATATATAAAAAACCAGTGCACAGACCATCACCTCATTGACGCAAGAACCACATGTGTTGTTCATTGTTCATTGTGTTGTTGTTATGTGTAGTTCATATGCTTATGTTAATTTACTAATTAGTTTTATAGGCATACAGACCCCTCCAAAAGTGTTGGAACGGCAAGGCCACTTCATTTGTTTTTGCAATACACTGAAGACTAATGGGTTTGAGATCAAAATATGAATATGAACCAACAGATTCAGAATTTCTGCTTTCATTTTGTGATATTTACATCTAGCTGTGTTAAACATCTTAGAACATGGCACCTTTGGAGGCAGACTACCCAATTTTTAGGTGAGCACGATCTGTTGGAACAGATCGTCTTAGAGTAACACTTAATATTTGGTTGCATATCCACTGATTGCAATAACTGCATCAAGACGGTGACCCACTGTCAGCCATTCATGTTTTGGATCATGAACAGATCATTTCTTTCTTTCTCCACACTTCAGCCTTTCTATCACTTTGGTAGAGGTTAATCTTGGTTCCAGAACTTTTGTGGCTCATCTGTGTATTTCTTTGCAAATTCCAATCAGGTCTTCTGATTCTTAATGCTGATGAGTGGTTTGCATGTCGTGGTATGGCCTCTATATTTCTGTTCTCTTCAAATGGTAGTCTTCTTCGAATGGTAGATTGTGACATCTTCACCCCTGCTCTGTGGAGGTTGTTGGTGATGTCACTGACTGTTGTTTTTGGGGATTTCTTCATAGCTATCACAATATTTTTGTAATCTGCTGTTGTCTTCCTTGGCCAAACTGTTTGATGTCTGGTTGTTAGTACTCCAGTGGGTTCTTTCAGAACATTAAAAATTGTTGCACTGGCTATGCCCATTGCTTGTGCAATGGCTCTGATTGATTTTCCCTCTGGTCTTCATGTTGGTTTATTCTTTTTAACAACAAATGCAGTCTTCACATGTGAAACCCAGGGTTCAAACCAAGAATAGAAATTCAAAGCTATTAACTGTTTATACAATCAATCTAACAGGGACACTTTGGCAACAATGTGTTATAAATATTGTCACATCACAGACAGCCTCTCTCAAAAACATGCACTCCGTTTCCCAAGGTCTTCAGCTAGCTAATGAAAAACAGATCATGTCACCTCTGTGCAAATCAGCAGTATAACTGCACAAGTTAATTGACTTACATGAGACAAATTAAGATATATGTCAGTATATTACTGAGATCATATTCTGGGGTTATTCTAGGATTATTCTGGCACATTGATTGGGTCCCTGGAGGACTAGTGTTTAGGCTTCAGCAGTCTCACTGCTGCGGCCCAGGCTCGATTCCCGGCCAGGGAACCGACCCCAGCCACTAGGATTGCATAAAACAGTGCACTCCCAGTACTGGTCCCAAGCCCGGATAAAATTGGGGAGGGTTGCATCAGGAAGGGCATCCAGCATAAAAACTGTGCCAAATCAAATATGCGGACCACTGACTCGCTGTGGCGACCCCCAACGATTACATGCTTACGATACTTTACTTTAAAACTCATTTCAGAGTGGAGATAGGTGAGAAATTGCCTCTAAATTAAACAAAATTGACTTAAACAATTTGGCATGTTACAAGCAGAAGCACTCTGTAAAATTAATTACATAAATATATTATGTCCACCATTTCAGTCAGTGGTCATGATGGATTCATCCCATTGGCTTTCTGACCTGTAAGCTGATAAATTAATGGACTTCTAACCGGATTCAAAATGGTATTTCTGGCCATCGCATTTGAGGCTGACTGAATGGATGGTCTTTTATCTCATGCAGATTATATCTAGCATATCTAGTGATACCTTGACATACTATGAGTTATTTAAGTAAATTAAAATAAATTTAACAAGTATTATGAATTTAAATAAAATGAATATTATTAATACATAAAATATTTTGAATTGGTAATTGTTCCAATTAATAAACTGACTTTTTTGGCAACAAGGTATTTTCTATTTTCTATTCCTTTATTAATTTCTGATTTAATTCTCCTCCTCACATTTTAAACTTCAAGCAGATTTGGTCTACAAGATAAAGTTTGAGGCGTTAAATCTTGGTTCTACATTACAAGCTATTAAGAAAGCTGTTGCAGGCTCTTTTTTTCCTTTTCATTTTTTTCAACCTGGTCTGCAGCCAGATAGAAAACTGGAATAAACCCTGCTCTAAGAAACAAAAATAGCAGCTATGAAGCTGCTGGAGTTGAAAATGTACTTTATATGCAAAACCCCATCTGTTCTCTTTGGCATTAATTCAAAATGTTCTCTGTGGCATATATCATCAGAAAAATTCTTGTATAAATAAATAACATTGTCTAATTCTTGTTCTGGAAGGCTTTGTGTTGTTCCCTTTAAAAAAAAAAAAAATCATTTTATTTGTTTTAATGCCTAACATGTGATCACATATGTACAAGGTCTGCTTCACCAGAAAGCAAGTCATGACCTTTGTATTAAAGGTTCTATCTGGGTGGAGTGCCCATATACTGTATAATATTATAATAATAAAAGGCAAGACATCTCAAAGATATGTAACAAACAACCTACTTTACAATGCACACCGGTTGAAAAACACAAGCAAGCATAAGGAGAATGGCTATAGAAAACAATGTAAACAACTTTACCTTGAATTTAGAGATGCAAGGACTACAGACACAGTGCTGGGTGAATTTCTCATTGTCTCCAAAAGTGATTGAGTGTCGTCTGTGTTTTTGCCTTAGGAGTTCCCGTTCCAGCCACTCTGGCTTCGGGCTTTTCACAGAACGCGTCTCACAAAGGTCAGTTGTTCCACACAGGATCGCAACACTTCCACCCTTACATTGGGATTGCCTTGACAAGCTGTAGGCTGTGGCTCCCCGCACAGGTCTGAGCTCAGTCAGAAGACTGCAGAGGAAGAGACAGTGCATCAACCATGTACTAACATATTAGACTTGAGGCAATGTGATAATAAGCAATAAAGACCTGTAAAGAAGTGGAACTAAAATTGACTTAATTGAGAATATATGTCATGAATCTTCACAGACAAGGGAAGCTGTTCAAAGGACAACCATAGCCCAAATATTACACAAAGATTTTTTAATGAAAGAGTGGTGAGAAGAAAGCTTTTATTTAAAACTCCATATGAAATCCCATTTGGAGACTCAGCAAACAGGCAGGAAAAGGTTCTCTTGTTTGATGAGACCAAAAATTTGTTGGCCTTGGCACAAAGCAGTAAGTTATTGGAATCACATCTCATCACCCTGAGACCACTATCCCCACAATGAAACATGGTGGTGGTAGCATCATGTTGTGGGGACACTTTTCATCAACAAGGACTGGGAACAAGATGGATGGAGCCAAATAGAGAGCAATTCTCTCTCAGAGCCTCTGGATGTTCCACTGATGAAAGAAAAAATGTGAACAAACAAGAAGTGTCCTGCTTTACATACTATGTACACTGAATCATAGATTAAATTCAAGTACTGGGGTTAAATACTCTGTTATTCATTTAAGAAGAATCCAAAGGAGCTCTTACATCCTGATGATATTTTTAACACTTGCTTTTACGTTTGACTGTCTTCATTTAAGTGTGCCAGACTGACAGAGAAAATTTGAAACCTCCCAGATTAAATTTGCTCACCCAATGACATCAGGGGGCCAAGGCTAATCAAATGAAAGTCAGCTGAACCCTTCAAACTCATTCATCAAAATGCAAAATAATTAATCCTCAAGGACACACACTGATGTGGTTACTGCTCATTTTATAAGCATCTTCATGCGTGATGCCACCATGCGCTACTGCTTCGCTCTCCTGGCAACAGCAAACAATAACTAAACACCAGAGGAGGGAAAGCCCAAGAAGACATGGTTAGTAATACATGAATACAAAAAAACCCCGGTCCTTACACTGAGGTAAAAGCAGAGGAGCAACACAGCAGAACAAATGGCAGCAAGGGCTGTTGGGAAACGACACTGAGAGCCTGATCTGCCTGAAGATGGGCATGAGGATCCTTGTACTACAAAGGCAAGTATAGCAAATCAGAGTACCTGGGTACATTTTGGGTCTCGATTTTGCCCGCAGCAGAGGAGGGACGAGTTTTATTTCCCAGCAGCATCGCTAGAAGAGTTTTGAATGACTTGCTCAAATGTTTTTTTTTTCGGTCTGCGCTGCTTCTTTGCTTGTGTTGTTTGCTAAGAGCTGAGCAGGAGCTATGGTTGCACATAGTCCAACCCACATCTCACCTGAGTCTCGTGTTACCTGATATTCGAGCCTCCCTTCTGAAACAGCATAGTGGTCCCCTGCATGCTCTTTTGTGTATTCAGAACCTTTTAGCAGGTGCTTGTGTTATTACAAGAATACTAAGTTATAAATTTAGAAAAAGAAATAAAAAAAACCAAAAAAACTCTATTTTACATACACTCTGTTTTCAAGGGTAGGTTCAGTAATTTTTGACTAAATTATTTTCATTAGTGGAATGCTCTTGTTCAATTCCAACAATTTCTATCATTGAGTCAATATTAAATTCGAAGTGCATGACCTCAGTGTTGCACAGGTGGTCAAAGTCATCAAAATGCAGCCAAATGTGTCCAATTTAAAACGAGAATGCATTTTAGAGGCATCTTTCATAACTTAAGATTATATATTATATAAAAATCTTCCATTTTGTGAGGATTTAAGGTTGGCTTGATGAAAGAGCTGCTCATAATTTCTAAAAACAGTGTATATATCATTGAGGGAAAAATATATTCCATATGTATTATAAAAGGAATAAAATATGACTGGTCATCAAATATATATATGTATATGTATGTGTGTATGTATATATATATATATATATATATATATATATATAACCAACCTGAAATTCATTATTTTCCAATAACAATACATCCTGAATTGTTTTATTTCTCTTATACCACAGGAATTCGCTAAGGATTACAATTTTTATTGATGAATGAACAACACTTACATGGAAGACTTTCCAATGTAGGAAAACTTAAATTTACAGCTTTACCTCTGACTGTTACAAAGCGCTGACACTGGAGCCTCCATCCATAAATAAATGTCCCCTCACAGAAGCTTCACAATATCAATGATTGCACACGTTTAGTTTGTGTGAAATGTTATGCATTAACCTAAACCTGGAACTACTGCCAGAGCAGCTGTTATGGAAAATTAATCAACACCTCCTGAACAATTAGGATATAGTGAACTGGTTGACTCAGTTGTTTTGTTAGTTACTACCTGGCAAGGAACTGACTAGTATATATTTCTGGTGTATATTATATATGTGATGTAAAGTGCAGGCAAAAACTTAATCCTTAACATCTATCTGAGCAGCACGATCCACTGCAATAGAAGCAATTTATTATTTTTCTTGCACACACACATACACATCCTGGGAATTGGTCACAGAGGCCCAGGCCAGACGGATACCCTGTCTAGCACTGCAGGAGGTTGCGTGAATGCCACTGGCTCCATTAATTTCTTTCCTTGACCAGGGGGACTTGGGTTTTTTTGCGAAAAGCTTTGCACCACCATTTTTTCTGTTGGAAAGAAAATGAAAGAAATCAAGCCTGGTTTTCAATTATAGCCTTTTGACCCATTATAGATTACGACAATTTTTTCACATAACATTTCAACATGAGTAACACGAATGTGAAAAGAGAAACCACTGGAATAATCATGCAGAGTCTCAAAACTCGCAGACTATGTAAGGACAGTGTGATGTACTCATTATTCTAAATATATTGCTCACTCTTTTCGGGTAAATGCTTGTAGAAGTTCTGGAGTTCCTCAGGCTGAAGAGAACTGAGCACTGAAGCAAAGTCTGTGGATTTACCACCAAAATGCCTGTCGTATGTGGTCAAGGGCTTCATGCTTTCCTGGTTAGTGATATGCTTCGCAACTACTGTAGGGACTAAAACATAAAAAAGAAAGAAAGTTGAGTTTTATACTAAGTATATAACTTTAAAATAAAGACCTACTGATGAATAAATAAATAAAAATCAAGCTACCGAATGTAAAACAATAATAATAATAATAATAATAATAATAAGTGCTTTGCATTAAAAAAAAAGATTAAACAAAGTATTTATGATAAAGCTCTTTAATGAAATGCATGGTCATAAAAGGGATAACAATACATCTAGGAAGATTACTACTAGATTAATACTAGATACTAGATTTATACCAGAATGCTGTTGAATTCTTGATTCCGATTGGTCAAAAGGTGAATAATTTCCTATAACATCAGTTCTGACAGTTTACATTAATACTTATTCTAATATGTTATCATTTTAATAGTAACAACTTACACTGGGACTTGTATAGCGGATGCTCCACATAATCCAAGACTAATAATAAATGGATTAAAAATGTGTTGTTATTTACAGTAACAAAGAAAAATGTGTAATCGTTCATATGGAGACGCTTATGTAGCATTTATGGAAGGAGTCTCTACGCTTCGTAATGGTCAGTACATTTTAAACCATGGGAAAGGCACAGAGGAGTTTGCGCTTTCTAGTTTCTCAGTAACAAGACAAGCTGTGCTTTTTTTGTCTTATTAACATAGAGAGAAAAAAACTGAGGCTGGTGAGGGAATGACTGTTTATAGCTGCTATAACAGGAACTAACTTGTTTAGAGGTTCCACAACATTAACCATAACTATAAATTGATAAAATGTGTCATTCTGTAATTAATTAAAAAAAAAAAAAAAAAAAAAAAAAAAAAACTTTAAATTGATGTGGTTTCAGAGGAAGAAAACACTTTAGGACATGCTGTTATAGGAAAATAATCAACTTCAGGATGATATCAGGATGTTAGCATTAACTCTGCCGGGGTAACATCACATTACCTTGTTGTTGATTATTTTCTTATAAAAGCACACCCCCATATGTTTTATTCCTTAATTATTAATAGTTTGTTTTTAATTTTGAAAAAAAAAAAAGACACTAATTTTTTTGAAAACACTATTTCAGAATGTGTTTTACATGACATTAGTTGCTAAAGCTTACCTATCCCCTTTGGTGCCTCACGGTGGGATATATTTCCCTGAAATTCAGGTCTCTGAACAGGCTTACGATAGTTGTATCTCATCTCAGTCTGGATGCACTGAGGGACCTCAGGAATTGACTGAACAGGATCTAGGATTCTACGGTTCATCATGATCCCTGCAGATGAGAGAAAATATGGCACCTAAGACAGCACAGGTGCTGGGTGATAGACAAGATGATATGATGAACTAATGACAGATCTAATAAATATAATACTGTATAGTACACAGATATTTCGTCAAACTACAGGCCAATTTGCAGGTTTTGAAAAAAAGATGACATTTCAGCATGTCTCTTTTAGTATAGTTAGTATTCCTACCTTGAGGGATGCCCAAAAAGTCAGTTCTGTATGTTGATGTGTACTGAGCAGACAGAGCATTTTTGACTTCATCCTCAGGTGGGGGGTTTTCACAAAGTTTCAGTCCAGACGGAAGCCTCCATACCATAAAACCCTGAAGGTGATAACATTTTTGTTGGAACTGTAAACTCTGTACTAATGTTAAGTTCGACTAAAATTTGTAATTTAAATTTTTCACCTCAAACCAAAAAAAAAAACAAAGAAAATGCCCTCTCAAATTAGAAGACCCGCAAAAAAGTCCAGTCAAGTTGGTTTTTATTGTCATCCCTCTATACAACTTGTATACATTGGAACAAAATGTCATTTCTCCAGGACCATGGTGCAACATATAACAATATAGTAGTACAGTACACAAGACTACATAAAGTGCAAATAGACAACAGTGTGAGATGAGTGCAGGACAATAAACATGCAGAACAATATACTCAAAACAATAAATACACAGAACAAAAAATTCACAGAGAACAATAAACACACAGGACAATAGATAGAGACAGACAGACAGACAAGGACAACAGAAGAGTGTTTTGCAGGAAAGCTATTGCAACAATGTACTGTAAACTATTGTGTAGTGTAGTGCAATAAATCTAGGAGCAATACTGGCAGCAAAACAAGTCTGATAAATAAAAAAGAGAGAGTGGGGGGCTAACACATTGTGCATAGCAACAGATCATATGTACAATGGGCACAATGTGAACCTATAATGATAAAATAACTGCTGAGTGTATATATATTGGGTGTAGGTAACTCATACGCAAGTCATACATATTGATAAATATTATTATAGGCAAACATAGAAAGACTTGCTTGTACAGCTAATGGAGGACTTAAATGCAATCTGTTTCTCAAGAAATTTGCTGTGCTATAGGCTGCCAGATTTTCAGAAATTCTGACATTTATTACTGAAGTACACTGTGGTTTCCCCCTGGAGCTGTACTATACATGCAAAAGTACACATGCAATGACTGCAAACAGGTAAATGCATTCTCTTCACCTGGCTTGGGTGTGGGTTGTTTCTCCTGTTGCCAGAGGCTGTGCCGGTCCGGATACACTCAGGCTTAGATGGAGGTTTCCAGCAAAAGTCTTCACTATATGCAGTTACACCAATGGGATCGGCCATGGATGGATTTCTATAGGTCCTGGATGTAGCTGGTCTTAAATAATGAGATAACAGAAACACTTGTTGAATCCTATGCAATATTTATAATAGCAACAAAACAGTCACTCTCCATTTTGGCTGTTTCATGTCTAAGACTTGTCTGAAATTTTCGTTTTTGCAACATCCACAATGATAATATTTTAATAATAATAATAATAATAATAATAATAATAATAATAATAAGTTTATTTTATATAGCACCTTTCTGCAAACTCAAGGTCGCTTTACAATATGAAAATAGATAAACATGACAGCAGACAAAGAACAAAAGGAAATAAACAAGAAATCCATGGCATGAA
>CM075016.1:18721582-18743545 GCA_037576675.1 Pangasius sanitwongsei | reverse complement strand
TTTTTTAATGTGTGGGTTTTTGTCAAAACTTTTGCATTTAATTAAAATTAATAAAATTGGTTTTTTTTGTCAAACTGGGGCGCCATCAAACGCCCCCCCCCCCCCCCCCCCCCCCCCTTCATTCCTACACAGCTCTAGAAAAGGCAGAGCCCTTTGTATCAGAGCCTTCTTTCCCCTGGACTTGCATCAGTTTTAAGGATGTTAAACTTCGAGTGCACAGCAGTAATCTCTGATGTTTCACTTCTGAAAACTTTCTCTACCTGCACAGAGAGGTAAATGGATGCACACAACTAATGGCTCCTTTAGGACTGATGAACCTCAGGTTCCTTGTGCTCTCTTTGGTGAGTACATTGGTAACTTCAGTGATTTGATCTGAATATTGGTAGTGTTGCAGCATACTTTCCAATGCTTGACAATTAACCTACAGGTCTGGATTTTCAAGATTTCAGAATGATATATTTTGACTAAGTGATTTCTAGGCTGTCCTTCTGTCCAACTAATATAGGACCAAAGTGCCACTATGATTCTATTTTAAATAAAAACTAACTAACTAACTAACTAAATAAATAAGTAAATAAATCTTTAATCAAATAATTTGTCCTCCAGTAGCTCTGCATTATGGAAATGCACTTATATATATATATATATATATATATTATTTTTTTATTTATTTATTTTTTTTTTTTTACTTTTTTAATTTACTTCCAAATTGACATTTCCAAGTTTATAAAATGTTGTTTTATGTCCCAATGTGCCTGCAGTTATATGATCTTTGAAACTTGGTTTACTTGCCCAGTACCTTGGGGAATCCAACAACACACTGAGGTTGGTGAGGGATACTGTGAAAGAGAGAAAAACAAGGTCTCACAAAAGAAAGACCTTAGAAATCAAGGGATAGTGTTTCTGCTTTTAGAAAAGGTCCTTCACAATGAGCCTTTTTCTTCAGGTCTTGGGGGAACTGGTTACAAATGTCACAATATGCAGCGGTTCCCACGGTAGTAATGTCAGTTTTACAATTAACAAAAATGGATTTAACTGTGGCTCCAACCATTTCTTCTTGGTTCTACAGATTCTCTGCACACTGGCTGTAATTGGGGTGAATTGCACAAATCTGGTGGAAGGTCTGGCTTCTCCCACTAATGACTGGTTGAACATCTCCATTCCTATGAACAGAGCCAGCACTCAGTTATTCTTCTCCAAATCTGTATATTCTTTTGAAGTGAAAGAAGATACACAGCCAGGTGGGTTTAACTTGAGATTATGGTCCTTTTTACCACAGCACTGTTCTCAAATCTGATTGGGCAGAAGGTGTTGATAAATTTTCTATAACCGCAGCTCTGACAATAGTGGTGGCTGTAATTCAAATCACAGGTTTATATTAATGTGCTTGTTCTAATATATTATTGTTTCTACAGTAACAACTTACACACAGACTTGATTGGCAAATGCTCCGCATAGAAGGATTAAAAAAGTGTTGTAAATATAGTGAGGTTTTCTGTTAGGAGGCAGAATTCTTTGGAAGGAGCCTCCAATATCAGTGCTTTGTAACAGTCAGATGTAGACCTATAACTATAAGTTTTCTGACATAAGAAAGTCCTCAGGACAGAGGGAGAGAAAAATGAGAGGCTGTTTATAACTGCTGTAACATAAACGACAACAGGAAATCAGGTTTCACAACATTAACCATAAATATAAATGGATAGAAAAGTATGCCGTTGCACATTATAATGAAAAAAATTGTTTGCGTTGCACTGGCAATTTGCATTGGCAAATTATTGTGGTATAAGAGGAATAAAGTACTTTGGGACGTGCTGTTTAGGAAAATGATCAACTTCAGGGTGGTAGCAGTAACTCTGTTGTTTTTAAATTCCTTATTTAATACCACAGCCTATATCTGTAGCCTGGGTTAGGAATAAAGCTCTTATGTGTATGTGGTGTGCAGCATTCCACAAATACAACCTATTGTTTTCCCATGAGATTGAGTGCCACCTCCTACTAAGCATGATCCTTATTAATTTAACTAATTCACTACCAGATTCTCTCTACAAAATGCAAGAAACTGGACAGTATAACATTGAAACCTTTGGCATAGAACATGAGATTTTTGAATTTCTACATCAGTCAAAATCATTATGTAAAGCAAGACGATCTAAAAGGGACTCCCTCTGTGTCCTTGATCTGTCCTCTAACACAGGAACAATTGTGGGACATCTGGAAGCAGTGCATAATGAAGGACACAGGAACCTAATGTATTCTGTGCTGGAGGATGATGGAGATGGCCTTTTCCTTCTCAACCCACATTCTGGAGAATTCCTTTTATCTCGCATGTTGGATTTTGAGGCAGAGCAATTCTACATCCTAACAGCAGCAGCGCAGTACAGGGATAGTCAGCTTACTAGGGTCAGGGTGTATTTCAGCGTGGCTGATGTCAATGATAACCCACCAGTATTCAAACTGAAAGTCTACTCCATCTCCCTGCAAGAAGATGCACTTATTGGCCTGTGTTTCCTCAACTTGAATGTCTCAGATGCTGATGATGGTTAGTACAACTGGCTCAGCATTGCAAATGTTACATTCTTATTGGTTCTCATATCATAAAATAATTATATTTTTTTATGGCTTTCTGTGAGCTCTTTTAGTCTACTGGAGTACCACCTAGACATTAAAAAAATAATAAATAAAATCTAGTGTATCTAGATGGTGTAGTTGACTCACTCTGTCGTCATTTGCTTCAGGAGTTAAGCCGTAAGGTTCACGCATTTGGTTTGAAAGGCATGCCCCAGCTGGAATGGTGAAAGCGGTCTCATTAAGTCTTACGTCATAGAGCCTTTGTAGCCTCCCAGAGAAGATGAATAGAAGAGCTGTCTCAGGGGAATTGCCTGCCTGTGCTAACAATGAAAAAGCCCCTCTGCTTGCTTTGTGTTGTGTTTAGGATGGCAGACTATACTGTAGACTCATCATCATTTATTTGGACACATTAAATGCTCATACGGTTGAAATAAATAGACATTTTACATGGTGATGGCTTAAATAGAGGACTCTCTAGCTTTCTGGGCAAAAAAATGACAAGCCAGATAGCGTTACAGACATATGGCACATACATCTGTCAGCAATCTGGGAACTTAATTCTCCTAATGTTCTTTTTTCTCCCTTTTGTCTTAATTTGCAGGAACAAATGGAGAATTGGACATAGACATAATATCAGGAGACAACGAAAACACGTTTTCAATAAATCAAATGGATAATTTGTGCCTAAAACAAGAGTTGGACAGAGAGAAATGTGCAATGTACAGTCTTTTAATTCAGGCCAATGATCGTTCGCTACCTGAAGACACACGTCTCACAAGTACTGTGCGTGTTTCTATTTATGTTGAGGACATTAATGACAATACTCCACTCTTCATATCAGACAATACTGTTTCCTGTCCAGAGGATATTCCTCTTCAGTCTGTTGTTACAGTTATACAAGCAGTCGATGCAGACTCTGGAGCCAATAAGGATGTTCTATACAGTCTAGAGAATTTAGGAAGGGGGTCATTCAGCATCGGTCGCACAACTGGAGTCATATATCTGCAGAAACAATTGGACAGGGAGCTTGAAGAGGTAATTACGGTAACGGTAACGGTCAGAGATAAAGGATTTCCTCAGCTGTCCAGCTCAATGAACCTGACAGTGCTTGTTGAGGACATCAATGACCATGACCCAGTGTTCTCACAGGCCTCATATAGTGTGCTTATATATGAAGACACTCCTCCTGGAACAGGCCTGCTAACCATTCAAGCAAATGATAATGACACTGGGCATAACGGGGAAGTGCGGTATGAGATCTCTGAGAGTGGCTTTGTAGTGGACTCAGTCCTGGGTGTCATATCAGTAACACACCGGTTTGACAGAGAGAGGAATTCTTTCTATTCTTTCATTGTTACAGGGGTGGATAAGGGGGATATTCAAAGATCTTCAACAGCCACCATCAATATCACACTACTGGATGTAAATGACTATGCTCCTGTTTTTTCCCAAGAACTACTCACTTTACATGTATTAGAGAATGAGGAAGAGCCTTCACAGACCACTCACCAGGTTTCTACCCTTTTACAAATCCATGAAAAAACTAGCATTTAGTAGTCTGGAATTCACAATAATAATTATACCTACATAATTTATAAAACACTGTGTGTCTTTTCCAGATAACTGCATTTGATGAAGACCTGGGAGTAAACAGCCATTTAACATACTTTATAGAGAATGGAAATTCAGAGGAGTTGTTCATATTACATCCAAATGGAACATTCCGGATATTACAAAATCTTGACAGGGAGGTACAAAGTCACCACAGATTAACGATTATCGCTGTCGACTCAGGTGATAAAATATTTTATTTTCTGTTGATACAGCACAGAATAATAATTATACTATCTAATAATACAATAAGTTGAATTTCCTAGGTGCATCTATCACCTTGATAATCTTACTGACTACTTAGACTTAAACTATGCCTAGTGTATTGTGTATAGTGTGCATGTCATTATATGATTCTCATCAGAACTACAAAAACACTGTGAATGTACATGAATTAAAGGGGGCCTGATGGCAGTTCAGGTAAATCCTGGTCATTATGGTTTTTACTTTCTAGGTTTTCCACCACTGACAGGAACAGGGACTATACATGTTCTTGTTGATGATGTCAATGACAATGATCCTGTATTTGATGATGATGAATTTAGTACATTTATATTAGAAGATGACCCAATTGGAACGATATTTGCAACAATTACAGCCACAGACAAAGATGTTGGTGTAAATGGGCAAATAAGGTAATTGGTTAAACTTTCTTCAAGTATGAAACTATACTGTATATACTACAAACGACAGAATTTCCTGATGTAAAATATGTTTCTCTTTTGCTTACATCTCGAGAGAACTAAAGTATGGAGCATTTTAAAATCTGTTAATGTCCAAAAGTAAAAATTTAAAATATTTAAATGTGATTGCATTTAGAGATTTGATTCCAACTGCAGCACAGGAGCATCAGGGACATTTTGACAGCCGGTATTTGATTACAAACATAATTGATTATATCAATTAATCAATTGATTTTGTTGTTTCCCTATGACAACTTGATCAAAGTGTGACAATGTTTTTAGACATACTCACTGTTTTTACCACTGCGTTTGTTAAACTGGCTCCATACCCAACATGATCATTGCAGGATGATAGCCTAGGCAACATCCATGTCATTTTGGTGAAATATATTCATGGTTTCTTATTTGGCTGTTCACAAGAATTCAGCCACAGTGACATCTGACAGGCTTTCCCAGACTGAGATACATACTGTATGATTTAAATAAATGAATTCAAATGTACTGTAAACTGACTCCCATATTTTATGTAGATATTCTTTAGAAGGATCCAATGCACTGTTTTCCATAAATGAAACAAATGGAGAGCTATTTAACAGTGGTGCCCTGGACAGAGAGACAATGGCCTCTTACAGTTTGACTGTAGTTGCCCATGATGGGAACGCCAGGAATTCTCTCTCAAGTTCGGCTACTGTACAAGTGATAGTAGGGGATGTGAATGATAACTCACCCCAGATACTCTATGGACCATATGTGGCCAATGTGCCTGCTGAGCTGGCCAAAGGTAAGAGTGATCTGTAAGAACAGGCATAGTCATGTAATCATGGTAACTATACTTAATGTCAAGTTGTAAAATGGAGAGTTTTGGTTATATTACAATGCTTTTATCATGGCTAAGTGGATCTTAGGCAATTCACTTCCTTTTGTTCTGCTTTGCATTGTGCCTAAGAACATCCTTAACCCAGATCACTGAAGCATGTGCCATTGTGTGGCCTATTTCTTTATTCTTGACTTCTATATTTTCAGAATAAAAATGAAATGAATTAACTGTGATGCAGTCAGAGGTAGATTTATTGTATTAGAAAAGCATCATATGATGACAGATATAAAAACACATGGGCAGAGATTGTGTACACAATAAAAATGAATCAACTAATTAATATTTGTATATTATATTCTATACATCTGACTTTTCAATCTGTGTTTTATGAACACTCTTGCAGGATCAGTAGTGTGTGCAGTGATGGCCAAGGATGCAGATGAAGGAAAGAATGGACAGCTGAATTTCTCTCTATATGGACAACATGCCCACCTCTTTAATATAAATTCTGACAGGGGAACGATTTTCACCACAGTGACTCTCAAAAGAACAAGAGACATTACAGTCAATGTTCGTGTGCAGGATGGAGGCGCCAATCCTAAAATGGACACCACCACCTTAACTGTGCGATTTCAAAATGCTTCAGATTTTCCCCATCTTGTAGTGCATGTTTATCAGCATTTGCTCTCTGAGGACACACCTCCTGGAACCATGGTGGCAGTAGCTACAGCAGACACATATAGATTTGGACCTATATCTTTTTACTTGGCAACTGGAAACATTGGCGAGGTATTTGAGCTGCACGAGAAGACTGGTGAGATGAAGGTGAAAGGATCTTTGGATTTTGAAAGCAACAAATATTTCTATCTTTTAGTTGAGGCTAGAGACTCAGGTGTCCCGCCATTTTCCACTTATGCTGAAATTTATTTGAATGTCAGTGATGTGAATGATAACCCACCTGTCTTCACGAAGGAAGAGTATTGGTGCGAGGTGTTTGAGAACTTACCCATGGGTTTGGTATGTGATGTGGTTGCTACTGATGCTGACTCACATGCATATGGACAAGTACAATATGCCATTTTGTCTGGTAACATTGATGGTGCATTTACAATAGATAAAACTCATGGTGTTCTTAGAACAAAAAGGAGTTTAGACAGAGAGGACATACCAGAGTACAAACTTATTATTAAAGCTGTAGATGAAGATGACAGTAGGTATACTTCTACTGCAGTAGTAAATATAGTTGTTTTGGACACAAATGACCATGCACCTCGTTTCTCTGAGATCTTCTTTATAGAGGTTTCTGAGGATGCACTAGTTGGCTTTCCAGTGATTCACATAACAGCCATGGATGAAGATATTGGTATTAATGCTATCATTTCTTATTCTATTGAAGACCAGATTGAGCAAATACCTTTCAGTATTGATAGAAATATTGGAACAATATTTGTGGTGGGCCCTTTGGATAGAGAGCATCAAGACCATTATATTGTGAGAGTTAATGCCAATGATTCAGCTTGGAGTATCAGTACAGATGTCACCATAGTCATCACAGATATTAATGACAATATACCATATTTTTCTCAGTCCTGGTACTTTGTAACTATCCCTGAGACTAAAAACCAGGACACTTTCATCCTAAAAGTTACTGCTTTGGACAGGGACCTTGGACCCAATGCCCAAATTCTGTACTTTATAGAACCAACAAGTGAGAAGTTCTTTGTTAATATATCCACTGGAGAGATTTCTACAAAACAACTGATTATCCTCAATGAATCTGAATCTCAAAGCTTTAATTTTACTGTTGTAGCTGTAGATTGTGGCAATGTACCTTTGAACAGCTCAGTCATAGTCACAGTAATGTTTGTTCAGTATAATTATTTTCCACCCTCTTTTTTGCCATTTATGCCAAATTTGTCAGTTCCTTTTACCTTGCCTATGGGAACAGAGGTTCTCCAGTTAATAGCCATAGATCCAGACTTTCCAAAAAAGAACAACAGTGTTGAGTACATCATCAGTGGTGGAAATGCATCAAATTATTTTGAGGTGGAACATTTTACTGGAAAAATACATCTGAATAGAACATTCAGGCTAAATTTCAGTACTTTCCTCAATCTTGTAGTTACAGCAACAGACAGAGGCTTCCCCCCTCTTTCTTCCCAAATTGACATCAAGTTGGAAGTAACACAGGAAAATTTGTTCAATCCACATTTTTCAGAAAATCACATTGCATTTTCTGTCCCTGAAAACCTCCCTTTGGGGTCGGTCATTGGGAAAATTCAGGCACAAGATCAAGATGCTGGTTTGAGTGGATTAGTGTCTTACTCAGTTGAAGGTGGGAATAAGGATGGACTGTTTTATGTGGAGCACCTTTCAGGACTGATCAAGCTAGCTAAACCCCTTGACTTTGAGAAGGTAGAAATTCATCACATTCTTATCATTGCCAAAGATGGAGCCTGGTTCTCTAAGACTGGGAGAATCAATGTCACCATAAATGTTACAGACATTAATGATAATCCACCAGTCTTCACATCTACGGAGTACATGACTTCTGTCTCAGAAAACAGTGTAATAGGATCTTCAGTGATTCAGATCATCGCCACTGATAAAGATTCTGGAAGTAATGCACAGGTAACATATTCACTAATATCAGGGCACACAGATTACTTCTCTTTGGATTCCATAAATGGCACTATAACCACCCTCGAGATGTTTGACTTTGAGCAACAGCAGAGTTTTGAACTTACTGTCAAAGCCTCTAACTTAGATAATCAAAATTTATATGATATAGCACATGTTACCATTCAGGTGATAGATGTCAATGAATATATACCAAGTTTCCAGAGACATCTTTACAACTTCTCTGTGCCTGAAACCATCCCTTTGCAAACAGAGATTGGAAGCGTTGTGGCTATAGATTATGACTTAGGGTTTAATGGTGAGATTCATTACTTACTTTTTGGTCAAAGTAAAAAAGCTGGCTTTGTAGTTCATGAAAGGAGTGGAAAAATATACACCTCCAAAGACATGAGAAATCGAGGACAGAATCATGCTGCTCTACACATAATCGCTAAAAACAGAGGGAGCATTACTGGCTTCGACGTTGATGAGGCCCTTGTTCACATACATGTAATTGATGAAAACGATCCTCCAGAGTTTGGTTCTGCTCTCTACACAGTAATGGTACGTGAGGATACTTCAGTTGGGACCTCTATAGCTAAAGTAAGTGCCTCAGATCAAGATGTGGTACTGAAATGGGGCAGGTTCTCCTATGGCATTAAGAGTGGAAATGTTAACAGCTCCTTTAGTATTGATCCTGTCAATGGAATTATCACAGTAAACAATGAGCTAGACAGAGAGTTGTGGCCTTTTTATAACCTCACAGTTATTGCTATTGATGAGGGCTCACCTCCTGTAACAGGAAGCACATCTGTAGTTGTCACCATTATTGACATCAATGATAATTCCCCTAGACTTACATCCACTGATGGATTTGTTAGGGAAAATCAGCCACATGGCACGTTAGTGGCTACGCTGACAGCCATTGATGATGATCTCCCTCCAAATCAAGGTCCTTTCACATACTGGCTGATAAGGCCTGCCTTGAGAAATAGTTTTACACTCACATCTGATGGAATTCTCTTCACTTCAAGCCCACTGGATCGTGAAGTCAGTCCTTTTTTTGATATACATTTGGTAATCCAGGATGCAGGTTCCCCTCCCTTGTCATCCACCACCATGTTTCACGTTAAAGTTCTGGATGAAAATGACAATCCACCAGCACAAAGAACCATCAATATTTTTGTCAAATATTATGGAACCTTTTTCCATGGAGGACTGATTGGTAATGTGAGACCAGATGATCTGGATGAATTAGATGTATTTAACTGCACTATTATAAATGGACAGATGAAGATGTTTAGTTTTCCTTTTGGGATGTGTGACTTGTGGTCATCTCCATTTCAAGGAGAGGCGACGCACAATATCACTGTTGAAGCAAGTGACCACTTCCACCCACCAGTAAACAACAGCATCTATGTAAATTATAAAGGCTTTACCAATTTGTCATTGGACAATTGTGTCTTGTTCTATGTCTCTTTTGCCAATCTTGAGAACTTTTTGTCACTGAACTACCTTAAGTTTGCGAAAGCTCTGGATAGCCTCTTTAATCTACAAGCATCTAAGAGTCATGTTTTTGGAATGAGGATACAAGGCAATGAAACAGTTCTTCTTGCAGCAATGAAAAGTTATAATGGACTGTATCTGAGCGGAATAGTGGCAAGTGGCATCTCACGCATACATAAGAAGTTACTTGAGGTACAGAGCAATGTTACTATTTCTCAAATAACCAGTGACCCTTGCTCACTCAAACCCTGCCAAAATGGTGCCACCTGTAACAAAAATATCCACATCACTCAAGACGTTGCTGTTTTGGAGAGTTCTGGTCTCATATTTGTGTCTCCCCAGTTTGCAGAGGTTTTTAACTGCTCATGCCCTGCTGGCTTTACTGGAAATAGGTGTGAGTATGATATAGATGAATGTTTGGAAAACCCTTGTGAAAATGGAGGTAGCTGTTTTAACAGCCCTGGAGGATTTCTATGCCATTGTTCAGAGGGCTTCTCTGGACTGCGTTGTTCTGCTGTTGACAATGAGTGTCAGAGAGTGGTGTGTTCAAATGGTGGGACATGCTGGAATATACAAGGAGGATTCTTCTGTGACTGCAGACCTGGATATGAAGGTAACTAGGACATTTGTATCTGTCTGTCTGTCTTTATTTATTTATTAATCCCAATTTGGTCACTTGCCAATTTCCACACACTAAATCATGACAGCTACCAACCAGGGAGGGTGAGGGCTAGCACATGCATCCTTTGAGACATGTGAAGATAGTAAACACATCTTTTCAAACTGCTGCTCACAGTACATCACAGGGCAGCTGAACACACTCAGAGGAAAGTGCTTACTAGAACTCATAGATTCCCACGATTGGTTAGTGTCACTCTTATTGACAGGAGAGTGAGTAATGCCATCCCTCCCATGGTCTCCCTGTGTTCATGTGGGTTTCCAACAGGTTCTCTGATTTTCTCCTACCTCTCAAAAACATTGTCTAAGCTAAATTCCCCCTAGGTGTGAATTAATTTGTGAATGTGTATGTATAGTGCCTGTGATGGGCTGGATGGACCTCATGCCCAGCATTCCCAGGATAGGCTATAGATCCACTGCAACCCTTTCTAGTATAAAGTGGTTGCTGAAGATGTATGAATGAAATGAAAATATTTTGAGTACAGTTTCAATTAGAGGTAGAAAATAAGTGTTCTTTATTTTCCATAGGAAGATTTTGTGACTACGTCATAGACCATTGTGCATCATCCCCTTGCCGCCATGGCCAATGCTCAAATTTTTTAACAGGGTATACTTGTCACTGTCCATTTGGTAAGATGCATTTTTTTCATGTGGCATCAAAGTAATATAATTTTTTATTAACATTAGTGTGCAATATTTAGATTTTAACAGTAATATTCATTCTCAGGTGTCACTGGAGTTAACTGTGAAGAGCATAGTTATGGCTTTGAGGAGCTGTCCTATTTGGAATTCCCCCCTTTAAATCCCAGATACAATTTTATCTCTCTGGAATTTGCAACTGTGAACCAGAACTCTTTACTTTTGTACAATCCGGGAGAGCTGTCAACTTCAGAGTTTCTTGCACTCGAAATTGTGGATGGAAGGCTACGCCTCTCTTTTGATCTTGGGTCAGGGGTTACAAGACTGGAGACAGCCAAACCGGTGGCTGATGGGAGCTTCCACAATGTCACTGTTAGGAGAATTGGAAATGTGGGTCATTTTTCCACACACCAAACATGTATTACATTTACACTTGCCATTATCATTTGGACTAATTAACCATAAACCTATGCCCAAAAGGCTTTTGTGTCTAGGTTTGAGTGTCAAACAATAGAAAAATGTCATCCACTGACCAATTTCTTAAATGCATATCTTATATAATTATACTTTTTTTTGTGATTTGTAGATAGCCTCTTTGGAGGTTGACACCTGCAGTGCTGATGAACCCAGAGATTTTTGTTTGTCACAGCATGAAGGTATTGGAACCCAGAGGTAGGTTATGGTATCATGCCACTTTTAGTTAGAAATAGTGTCTCTACATAACTGGCTATTTAAGTGCATTAATATGGACAAGAATGAATGAACGAATGAATGAAGTTTGTGGCAAGGGGATGATAGTGTAGCTATAGTCCTTATCAAATCCTGATGAAGTAGCATTTGCTGTTTACAACATTGACAAAACGTCAACAATTTATTGGCAAACATTTTGACTATGAGCTGTGGTGTTCTCTACTCGCATTGCAAGTAAAAATATTTGAGCCTGGCTAGCATCTTGAATTTCTCACGATATTTTCTCGGTATTGCGTTAACAGAGTTATATGACAGCATTGCACTTTATTTTTCTTTGTTTTGTCAGAGTTTTCTCATGCCTGCATATCCTGACTCTAAAAAGGTTGTTTGTCATCCTTGCATGTTAATTAATCAACCTAGTATAAATTGTTCAACTGTCAGCCTGATCCTGATCGTCAGCGGATGTTTGTAGTGCAGCAGGCAGTGGGATTCGGAAGCTTGTCCTGTATTTACAGCATTGATGTGCCTTAACATGAAGTGCATTATATTTAAACATACATATTAAATGAAAACTATTCTCTTGTCAGTGTGAAGCAGGGTTTATTTTCTTTCTCTGATTTCTGAACCTACTTGTCTACTGGACAGCTACAAATAAAAAACAAATATCCCAGACACTAAATCTGCTTGTCCCAGACATAGCAGCCTTAAGCAAGTGATTTGTCCACCCCTGACTTGGTAATAGAATGTTTATCAGATGTTTTATTTTCTATTACATTTTCTCAGTCACTGTTGATTGGTGATCTTATGTGACTAGTCATAAGTAGTAGAAACTGTGGAATTGTAAAACTTGCAAATTGTGCCATTTTTACATGCAGGACTCTGGAAGTTAGAACCAATAACCTAACACTGGGAGCTGTAAAGTCCATTGATGTAATTTTGCTGAGGCCTTATCAAGTGAGAACTCATAACTTTGTTGGATGTGTGAGAAATATGAAAGTGAATGATGTCTTGCTTGATATTTCAAAGGCTCTGGCATCTCACAAGATACTTGAGACGTAAGTTTTATTGACATGTTATGCATAAACTGAATTAAAAATATATATTAAAATCTGGAGGAAAAAAACATACATGTATATATACAGATACAGGTCAAGCGCTTTGGTAAATGTTCACATCAAACACATCATAACCATGGCATGGAAGTTGGTACCAGAAAGCCTGGTTTGAGCATTTCAGAAACTGCTGCTCTCCTGGGATTTTCACACACAACAGACTCTAGAGTTTACGCAGAATGGTGCGAAAAAACAAAAAACATCCTGTGAGCCATGGGTCTGAAGGGGCTCTCCAGTTTGGGTGAGCATGTACCCATGATAGCCTCAGATTCTTGTTCTTGGCTGACAGGAGTGGAACTCAAAGTGGTCAATAGCCAATCCACCTGAAGGTTCGATTTTTTGTGCATGCTGAAATGCTTTTCTACTCACCACATTTGGAAAAACTGATTATTTGAGTTACTATATCCTTCCAGGCAGCTTGAACCAATCTGTCCGTTTTCCTCTGACCTCTCTTAACAGCAAGGTGTTTCCACCCACAGAACTGTCACTCACTCAATGTTTTTTGTTTTGTACACCATTCTGTGTAAACTCTAGAGACTGTTGTGTGTGATCCCAGGAGATCAGCAGTTTCTGAAATACTCAAATCAGGCCTTCTGGTACCAACATCCTTGCCACAGTTAAAATCACAGAGATCACACTTTTTCTTCATTCTGATGTTTGATGTGAACATTAACAGAAGCTCTTGACCTGTATATGCATGATTTGTTGCATTGCACTGCTGCCATGGTTAGCTGATTAGATAACTTCAGGTGGCCCTAATAAAGTGGACAGTGAGTGTGTGTGTATGTATACATACATACATACATTACATTATATGTATATATATATATATATATATATATATATATATATATATATACGTGTGTGTGTGTGTATAAATGCCTAACTCAGGAATATATACTATAATATAATGTATTTTATTTTGTGTATATTACAGTTGCCCACGGCCAGATGTAGCTCCTTGCAGCAGCAGTAAATGTCAGAATGGTGGAGTATGCCAAGATCTCTGGTCCCATCACTACTGCCAGTGTGCTGAGAATTTCACTGGACCTAACTGTGATAGCAGTAATGCGTTTTTGTTTTTTTGTTTATCCCATTTCCATCCAATTATTTTAATAATTTGTATTTGATTATTTTATTATATGAATTGCCAAGATCAACATTGAACATTTAAGAAAAAATAAACTGCTTAGCAGGTTTTGAATTGAATGTCAATTTATTCAATAGATGTCTCTGAGGATCATGGATTATTTCTCGGTGAGGGGACATACATTGAGTTTGTTGTCAAGGAAAGCTACATTAGAAAGCAGCTGCTTCTAGCCTTTGTGGATGAAAAAGATGGAGCCAGTCAAGGGTTCATCAGTTTTGAGATCAAAATGAGGACAATTAAAAAGGACAGTGTTTTAATTTTTTGTCAAAGCAAAACAGTGCACTTAGAACTTAAGGTAAGCAACTTGCCTTAGATCAAGATAGCACATGAAATTTTACCATAAAAGAAGCATACACACCGATTCTAACAGCATAGTTGGCACAGTAATGTTTAGTCTATTTGATTTTGTATTTTTTTTTTTTTTTTTTTTACCTATTCAGATACTTGATGGGAAACCTCTGTGGACATTCACGTATTTAATATCAGGACAACAGTGGGAGCTCGGTGTGAAGAGTAGTGTGTCAGATGGACAATGGCATGTCCTTCTCTTGCGCAGACATGGACCAAATATCTTTTTACTCCTGGATGAGCAGCTTGTTAGGAATATCACCCATAGCATCATTGGTCAAACTGCTGTTTTAGTAGAGATGATCACTCTGGGATCAGCAGCATCTGGTTATTCAAAAGATCTAGATTTAGGTCAGTTATATCTATCGATACTGTGGCTCATACTGATGTGTGACAATATAGTTTATTCAAAATGGCTATGTAAACTGTACCTTTCTACTTAAGACTCAAAATATTACTAGAAATATACAATGTTTTTTTATATTTTTCTCTTTAATAATATTAAAAAAAACTCCCTGTGACAATGTGTGAAGGAAACCTTGAATGGAACCAGGATAAGAAAAGAACCTATCCTCTTCTGAGTGACACTGGATAGTGATTATACTATAAAGGCAAACAATACTATGCTATGTGTGTTGTAAGTGTGTTTGGTATGAGCATATTGTGAATAAGAGTACTGGGATGAGCACAGTGCAGTCTTTATGATTACAGCAACAGTTCTTAGGTACCAGTCTACAGTATCCAGGTGAGATTATCCACTGAAGCAGGGGTGAGACTTGGGTATAAGTTGTTTTTGTGAAGCAGTAGAGCATCAGGATAAATTATGAAAATTCTGTATTCACTGTAAAATGATTTGCACGCTTATTTTTTTATCTTCCTGTCTTCAGATTTTGTAGGTTGTGTGGACTACCTTAAACTGAATGGATATATCCTACCCTTCAGCGGGCACAATGAGATAGTAGACGCAAAACCCAGTCCTTCACTCTTCCAGAATGACTGTGTGTCTGCAAACCACTGCATCCTCTCGCCTTGCTTTAAGGAATCCTGTCTGACTCAGTCTTGTATAAGTAGCAGTGACTGTATTTCATCTTCTTCAGAAAATGGCTGGTGTGTCTGTTTACAGAATGTCTCTTCTTCACTATGCGGGCCATGCTCATCTCCCACTGAGTACAAAGACAATTGTCTCCAAACCCAGAAACGCCCCCCCTTATGGATTATTGCTATTGCATTTCCTATAACTCTCATACTACTAATATTAAGCCTCTGCTTTGTCCTGAAGAGACGTGGGACTCTTTGGCACATCAAACCCAGAAGTCAACCATGTATTGAAGCACCAACAAAACAACATGGCACAGATAATGTGGCATTCAGTCCGGACGATGGTGATGGTGGTGTCCAAAACATTTCTAATGAGAACAGCAAGAAACCAGATCTGATAGTTGCAGGGGAACTGAGGCAGCGGGTTGAAAGCTTTAGCCATAGCCATCTAACAGGGTTTGGGGGAAGTGAGCTAGAGTACTATGAAATTGACAATAGATACACAACATGCTGCTCTAATATCAAGCCCCTGCAAATAAACACAGATAGTTATGATAAGTTAGGCCTGAATGAGAGTTTGGGAAAAGATGGTACTCCACAGTCACAAAACTCTCAAGTTTCCCCATCCATGTGTGAAGAAACAACAAAGATGGAGTCTCATTCCAATCCTGAATCTTCAGCTCTTAGACATGGCATATTGTGTACTACAAGAATTTGTGGTAAAGTGGAAGATAGGTGCAAAAACCATCAAGCCCGCCTCCTTTCCAAGCTTACCCCTGAACTAAGAGATCCCCCGCGTTTCCTCTCTGTAGATGAGGTTAAAATACTAAGCATTCCCCTAGGTCAAACCAAAGTGGGAGAGAGCTCATCAGAAAGCGATAGCCACAGCTCCTTCACTTGCTCAGAATATGACTGTGAGAGAGAACTCTACTTTATCAGTGCACAGGACAAGAGCCATGAGCATGTGAGTGAAGGTACGTATCGCAGAGCAGATTTTACTTGTTAAGGAGTGGGAAAAAATGATCCCATTATTGTTAACAATTATAAGACAGAACTATTATATAACTATTTTAGGCAACTTGATTTTCCATATTAATATTAGCAAAGCCCAGTTTTTCCAAATTAGCAACCTTGGCACAAGATTTGGTGCCTTTGCACTTTAGCAACTTTATTTCAGAAAGAGGCAAGAGAAAACTCTAACTGTCCTGCAGTTAATATGGCTCTCTAGCTCACATGACAGCTGCTGGTTATACAATTTGAGGGAGCAGGCACCAGTATGTAAAGCCTGGCTGAGTACTTACACAAGCAGATGTTCCCAGCAACCAATTACACCCTGAGACAACAAGACAACTTCTAGCAACTTTTTGTGCATGCATTAAAAAGAGGTCCACAATGGCGTGTCTACCCATTTAAAAAGTGTACAGTTCTGTCTTCAACTGTTTTTCTGTCCTTTTATTCACTGGACTGTTAGACCAGTTTTTTCCCTCTATGTTACAGACTGGCCAAGAGGACAGCTCATACTGGCTGTTCCATCACCCTTCAGAGACATCCAGACTCCTTCAGATAGACCTGCCTCTGGGAACATCCAGCAATGGGAAAGCCTCCTCGACCTAGGAGTCCACTTTAATACCTACGCAGATATTTTTGAGGACATAGCAAACCTCCCTGTCATTCAAACCCATGATTGTGATGCTTACAGTGATGAACATATTATTTGAAAACATTATTACAGTAACATTAAGCCTTTGAGGTTTTTAGGCATACAGTTGCTCATAAAGGGCAATATAACACTTTTGTTTGGAAGTTGACGGCCTCATATAGTAGATTTTTCCCTAAGGCGTGAATGTACTATTATGTACTGTAACTGAACAGATTCATCATTAAAACACCTTTCCAGTTTTAAAGCGTGTTTTCTGTGCCCAGAAATAAATGCACTGGTTCCACAGTGACTACTTTCTGACCTTGCTCTGGCAATTGTTCAGCAAACATTGTGTTGTGTAAGGAGCCAATTTAATGAATGTGGTGGTAAAACCCTGTTGAAAACCTTGCTAGCTAAGTGTGATTTCGTCCCACAGTGAATGTCATGCTTTGGTTAAGTTGATGGGTAGTTACTTGTCATAGCGAAATGCACATAAGCCTAATCAATTTAGGTTGCAGTCAGAGATTGATCAAGTGAAGAGGCGATGATAAGGCTCATGTTTAAATGCAGTGAGTGACTTTTACCTCAGGTGATGAGTCAGAGACTGATGTGGATGATGCTGATAATCAATGTGGGAACTCGCTTTCAATTTTAAACTCATAATTCTTTACAATTTTGCAGTAATGTTTTTCCATAAGTACATTGTAAAATTTGTAAGTAGGAACTTGAATGTAATCTTTATTTGTAATTGAGATATGTGCAAAAGAGGAAGCATATTCAGTTCAGGAAAATCTGTATTTTTCACAAAAAATATATATTAAAAAATGTCAAAATTTGATCATGTGAAGAGTTTTCCCAGGCCATCACATATATAAGAACAGAATATACACACTATCCTGTAGTTCATGAAGTTACCACATGAGGTTGCTATTGATATGAATATTCTGTGACCCCAAGCCATGACCACTTTACATTTTTTTTAAATTCCAGATTTACATTTAAGACTGATGTAACATGTGTCCGTCTGCAAAACAAAGGGGAGAGAGAAGTCAGGAGAATGTAAGAGTGGTCCACCACAGAGTGCAGATTTTACCTGAATAAAGGCGTGCTGGCCCGGCTCCATCCACTGGATGGGATCTGGCCTCCCTTTGTAGTGAGGTCAGTCAGCAGGCTGTTGACAGCCAAATAATTAGGCACAAACCTACGGTCATAGCCAGCCAGCCCCAGAAACTCTCTCACCTCCTTCTTGGTCTTGGGTCTCAGGCAGGCCACAATCGCTGCGGTCTTGCAACCACAATGAGATGCTAGAGCATCGCTGGGGCACTGAACAACCCAAAAGGAAAAGTCACGACTTGGTGTAAACAAAACGAAGTGGAAAAGGCCATTTTCACACGAAATATTGGGGTCAATAGTTCTGGCCATATCCCTTTGTCAAATCCAGGGTTGAATAAAATAAAGCCGCACCTAACCAATCAAGCAGTTCGTCAGTGCAGGGCACTGGGTATGCATCAAATTTAGACACCATGTTCACTTTTCTAAAGTCTGCACAGAACCGGACCGAACCGTTGGCCTTGGGAACCAAGACTGGACCAGTCACTGTGGGACTCTTTGATTACTCCCATATCGAGTATGTCTGTAAGGTCCTCCCAAACCATCTGTTTTTTGTGCTTGGGCATGACCATGGCAGCCGCTGCTTGAATGCCACTCCAACATTTCAAAATGATAACCCTGTTTTATAGATGCACCATGCAATGATGATTGGCATGTGGTGGCCATATTATTTATAAATATCAATATCAATATGTTTTTGATAATTAGTGAGGTTCAGACTTTGTAACTGAGTAATGAGACACCAATTTCATGAGGATATGCCAAAGAAATTAACAAAAGTAGTTAACAAAAGTAGGTTTTGCATATTATGTAAATTTGTGTGGACAGAGCTAAATGGACCAAAAGGCAAATTTTGATATAAGGAAACAAAGCATATGAAAAATTAAGTTTCACTATACACCTTATTTTACAAGAGATATGCTTACTTTTAAACAATTACTAAGGGTAATCCTTTGAGGAACCGACCATTCAGGCTTTGTGATGATTATTCAATGTTTAATCCACTTCCAGATTAACAGAGAGATACAGTATACCAAATTTCAGACTTAGGAGTCCTGAAAAAAAATTATCTGAAGTTTGGGGTTTGACGACACACCAAACTTTGCATACTACCTCAGAATCCTACTACCTGATTTGTATGAATCAGTACAACCAGTCATGAGTTACAGATATTTGAGTAAATTGTGTAAAGTTTAAGTAAATTAGGCTCCTCTCCACTAGAATTGACTGGCATGTGGTGGAAATATTGTTTACAAATCTCAAAATATTTTTTATAATTATTGAAGTGCACACTCTCCTGAGTAGTTTTATTTTGTGAAGATAAGACGAAAATCCTAGGACAAGTTTTCAAAAGCAGGTTTTGCATATTATGCACATTATCTAAAAATCTAAGTGGGCATAACTAAATGGTTCTTGAGGCTTTTTCTGGTTGGGAGAACCCGAGGAATAAGTGGCAAAAATAATCTTCACTGTAGGACTTTCTAAGATATGAACCAAAATGTAAAACATTTTGCTATCACGCCACCATTAAGATGATCAGGCTCATCTGTAGCCTGAGTAACAGGAGGGAGTACTACCTATTGACCAAATGCAATGATTTTCTTTTTCAGCACTTACGGTGTGGTTTGCCCAATCAGTTTTAGCAGAAGAAAAAATCTTTTAACGAAAAGAAGAGGGTACATGCTTGGCCCCTTAAAAAGTAATGCAATATATCGTATACACTGAAAAAAAACAAAACAATCACCAATAGCCAATATTGTAATCAAACATTTTGGTATTCTAGGCCATAAATAAATATTTGCTATTTAAAAATGTAAAGCACTGCAACCCTGAAAAAAAGATACTTGAATAGAGGACAGCAGTGCTCTAACATGACCCGTGTATGACCTACGCATAAACTGAAATAGCCAGAAAGGTACAAGCATTGGTCTTTTGTATAATTTGGCTGTGAAATTTTATCTTGCTTACATAATATAATATCTTGCAGTAGGTTACAGTTCCATTTAATATGAAATCTTTTTCTTTTTTTTAATTCATTGAACAATTTTTTTTCTGGCTGATCAAGAAGTTCCAACTAATACCATTAATTTTATATATTGTAGTAGATAATCCTAAATTTAATAAGATGTAGCAGGTACAGATTTACATGTTTTTTTGCACTTTAAAATGTTACATATAACTACAAATTACTGATCAAATACACTTGAAAACAAATTGGATAACATAATTTTCTTTATGTTAAAATACTTTTTCTATTCACCTTCACCTGTCTTTGCTTTAATTTCTTCATTAATGTGTCCTTAATTTCTTTGGTCCTAAAGCAGTATATGAATGGATTGATGAGGGCAGGGAAAAGACTGTACATCATTATTATTGCAATATAGAGGTTTGTTTCAAAACGAAATCCAACAACAGATGCAACATACACAAAACTTCTGGGGAAATAGTACAGGCAGATGATAAACAGCTGTGGAGTACATGTTAAAAAGGTTTTATATCGTCCCTCTTTATTTGATATTTTCATGACTGAAATAATGATGGCCACATAAGAAAATATTATATAAAATAAAGGACCCCACAGTACAGTCATAGCAATGGCAGTACTAGTGGATCTCAAGGCTCTTATGTCTGCACATGCTAAGTTAGTTATTGAAATATGGTCACAGTAGCAGTGACGTATAATATTTGGGCCACAGTAAGGCACACTAAGGGCATGTGCAGTAATTGCACCAAGAACGAGGAGGCTTCCTATCCAAATCAATGAACAAAGAATCACAATAGTGGAGTGCGTAATCAGAACTGGGTATCTCAATGGGTTACATATGGCAACAAATCGATCAAGGGCCATTAATGCCATAAGAAATGAGGTGCAAGTCCCAAAATAATGAACAAAATACATCTGTGTAAAACAACCATTGAATGACATGGTCTCTGACATCCAGTACTTAGCAATGATTCTGGGCAGAGTTGTAGTTCCAAATCCAAGATCTGATATTGCAAGATTACAGAAGATGATGTATGTTGGCTTCTGAAGACTTTTTTCACATGCCACAAATACAAGGATGAAAATGTTCCCAGATGCCAGCATCAGATAAATGAAGAAGAAAAAGGTTCCTATCAATCCATAATACTCAGCAGGAATTCCTGGGAATCCTTGAAGGACAAATTGAGGAATGTTGGATGTGCTGTTTTGGTACATGAATGTTTCAGTATAGATAGTCATCTGACAAAACAAAAGAGCATAATTGTTACAATATATTTTACACGGGACTAAATTTAAAATTCTTTCTTGGTTTAAAATTAATGTTTCATTTAGTGAAATTATATGTGTATATGTAGAAGATACAAAACGCAGTATCACTGTATCCACAACACTTAAATCATACCTTCCCTAAATTTTGATCCAGGCTTTTACAGACCTGTCCACAGACTAAAGGATAAAGATGTGTCTTGTTGGGATTTTAAACACTTACTGCTGAGACTTTGAGCATACTTTGACGTAATCATTCACATCTGATCACACCCTTAGAGAGTGAACACTCTTGCTTTTTTTTATTTTATTTTATTTATTTTTTTTTACAGTTTTTCACAATTGCTAATACAACAAACCCCATTCTCTGAACCAAATTATCAATAGCTTAAACCAATTTGTTGAATAAATCACTCTTTCTGCAAAAGCTTAAACAAGTTCAGGCAGTTAGACACTGTTTGCAAATCTCATGCACTCTTTTTGCTAAACTCTAAACACATTCTCA
>CM075016.1:18704993-18721482 GCA_037576675.1 Pangasius sanitwongsei | reverse complement strand
AACATTAAAGTGTGACAAACATGCAAAAAGATTGGAAATCAGGAAGGGGGCCAACACTTTTTCACACCACTGTAAATTGAATGTTTAATTTGGAGTTACACTCATAAGAGGTGCTATTATGGACTTTTCTTTCACTGTTTTGGTTAAATTATTTTTAAGTGCTATAACACTTGGGAACTTTTTAGCACTATTGCTACAAAATTTCATCCAATTGGACTGGATTAATTCCAATTTCTAAAACATTAATTATAACTAATGCCTTTGTGGCACACAATACATAACATGAGCTGCATTTACACTCCAGAAGATACAGAGCTGACCAATAATTTAGAGATGGTGTGTTTATATTTAAAACTGCTTATATGTACATCATATTTATAGTGGCACAATTCCCTAGCATATAATGCAGTTTAGGCTATGTATTGTAAATAGATGGCCTAATATGGATTCTAGTTCTAGTTGGTGTTTTGAAAATGTGATCTATATATCACTCTAAAGGTCTCTGTATGGCCCTGGCTTGTTTCTGAAGAGACCATTAAAACTTAGAGCTTGTTATATCCCATGTAGTATGACACATACAATACATAATGGATTTCTGGCAGTATGCTACTGAATTTTATCTTTGGTCTCATTTTTATTGTTGAGATATTATTTACAGTATAGAAGAATTTGGAGATTTTACATGGCCCAATCATTTGTTAATTTAGATACAGTGTTAAATAATGACCAAATATTTTTCTTTTTATGTTCTAGAGTTAAAAATTGGAAAAGAAAAAGAAGCTAAAATGGGAGACTGTTGATAGTTAATAAGAGATTAATTCATATTAACCTGTTATGCCATCTTTGCTCATCCTGTAGAGAGAATATGCTAAATAAAATCAGGGGCAGTAGGGGCTCAATGGTTAAAGATCAGCAGGCTGGGGGTTCAAGCCCCAGCACCGTCAAGCTGCCACTATTGGGCCCTTGAGCAAGGCCCTTCACACTCTCAGTTTTTATCACTATAGCAGCTGGAGCCAATAAAATGTGATCAATGTGATCAAACAAACTAAGTGATACATCTCCCCATGGCAGCTGGTAGCCAATAAAATGTGATTAAACAAACTAAGGGATGCATTCATTTGACATCTTGGGTGGCTAAATATGGAGTAATCATAATGATGACTTTATTGAACATTGAACAATATATGGATGTCACACTGTTTCAAAAATCCACCATCACATCTTGCCAATTCTCATATTATTAACCTTCCCCCCTTTAATGTTTTCACCAACATCATGATGATCAGGGACATATTTTCCATATTTCCTAAAAAGCACATCCCTCTACTTTTTACCCCGCTTGAAAAAAAAAAAACAACAAACTTTTATCCAAGGGCTGGTATCCCTATGGGTTATGTAATGGACTGCATACTGATTTAATATAATTTTAATTGGGAAAATGTTGAAAACTAGTTACAGTGCAAACTCAAAGATTTTCCTCTTTTGTACTTTGTTGAATATCACAGACACTAGAATATAGACAAATAAAATGTAGTTTTTAAAATCTCTTGAATAATAACACAGTAACAATAGAAAAATTAGCATATTGGCATTAGTAGTTAAATGGAAGATTAATTACATATATGTAATGCTTATATTCCTATTCCAGTTTATTTACAATAATTAGATAAATAACAAGAATGATTTTGTTTTCTGGACAATAAGATGAAATAGAAAGAGCAAATTATTTGGGGAAAAAAAAAGAAATTAAACATTCTTAAAACATTTTTATGTGCACACTGTATGTCTACTACAATAGTATACTGAAACCATTTTTACTTCTTTCAGTCTGGAGGAACATTCAATTGATCACTTATTTTTCTTTTTCTCAATTTCATGATGATAGCTTGTCGAATTTCCTTAGTTCGAAAAAAGAATATAAATGGGTTGGCAAGAGGGGGAAGTAGACTATACCACATGACAAGTATAACACGAGTATTAATACACATTTGAATCTTTATATCTGTAATATAGACAGCACATCGAGGCAAATAGTATAGGCATATTATAAGAAGCTGAGGGCTACATGTAGAAAACACTTTGTACTTTGCTTGAACAATTGGTATTTTTAAGACAGTTATAATGATCGCTAGGTAAGAAAATATGATGAAAACAAGGGGCCCCAAAAGCACAATCATAGTCATAATAAGGAACAACAATCTCAGAGTCCTTAAATCACCACAGGCCAATAAACTTACTGAATTTTGGTCACAAAAGAACTGGGTTATTATATTGGAGTCACAGAAAGGCATACCTATAGTCTGGTGAATTATCAGTGTCAGCCATGAGACCGGAACCACCCAAAATATACCACATGCAATTGACATAGAATGAATTGTAACTAGAGTAGGGTATCTAAGAGGATTACATATGGCAATAAACCGATCAATGGCCATTAATAGCAAAATGAAAGAAGTGACAGCCCCAAAATAATGAACAAAAAACATCTGAACAAAGCATCCTTGAAAAGTTACAGTTTCATCATTAAGCAGGTACTTTGCAATGATTTTAGGCATTGTGATGGTTCCAAAACCAAAGTCCACTATAGCAAGATTACAGAAGATAAGGTAGGTCGGTTTTTTAAGGTTCTTTTCATAACAAACAAAGACAATAGTTAAAATGTTTCCCCCTGCAAGTACGAGATAAATTAAGAGAAGAATGGTTCCCACTGCTGCATAGTATTCTGGAGTGAGTCCTGGAAATCCAAGAAGGTAGAATTCTTCAAAAGGTGTGAAATTGGCATATTGGTCCATAGCTTTGGGAATATTCCAAAATTATCTCAGGAAATATTTACCTAATCACTGCAATTTAAAAAGGGAAACAGAACATTGTTGTTTTTCTACCATCATAAATCATTATTTATCCATTAGTATAGACTTACAAATATGAATTTAAGCTTCAAACAACACATTCTGACCTTCATGTATTTTGAAGTGAGCTATAGTCCCTTACAACTTGTAAGTACATCAACATTGGCAGTACTTTATTAAAAACAATCCAGCGAACCTTTATAAATGCTCTTCCAACACACAAGAGGCCAGGTACATTATGCAGTGTATTTCCTCCTTTAGATGACATCATATGTATGCTTACTGTAGAACATCTGAACAACTGTCAACCCTTACATTTGTAACCTAATCCATTGGTTAAAAAAATGACATTAGTAACACATCAAAGAAGTTTACAATGGGGAATTTCTGCTCCTAAACCTAAAAATAATTGCTGATTCAGTCAGTTCTGTTGGCTAAACTTCTTATAGTCTTATTAAATTATTTAAACATTTTAAAATGGTGTCATTGTCCATACAGAGTTTGTAAGCACATCTCTGTGTTTTGATGATGATAGTCATGGCACAGGAGCAAACGCATACGTTTTGACAGCTGGTATCTAATTACAAGCTGAATTACTAAGGCTTATGTCTGTTTTTCTATGGCATATAGCAAAGCAATACGGCAATCAAATTGACTTCTGTGTGAGGAAATCACACTTAACTTTCACCCAGTTTTAGAATACGGTTGCTAATAACCCAGCCACTGGGGTTGCACAAGCCAATGCAATCTCAATGCCGGTCCCAAGCCCGGATTTGAATGGGGAGGGTTGCGTCAGGAAGGGCATCCAGCGTAAAACCTGTGCCAAAATAGATATGTGGACTATGTCCTATGTAGGAGATGAAAAGAACCTGAAAGAGATCAGAGACTGTAAGGGGGCGCCAAGGGACGGTGTAACGGCGGGCGGTCAGACCGCGCACATAAAGCACACTGTCGGCAGGGTGCTGAAAGGACAGCGCCACTTCAGCACCCCCAGTGTTTTGGATAGCCGGAATGTGCGTGGCTCGGAGGTGGAATGCTTTGATTCTTCACATCTGGCAGCTAATCCCCAGCGTGACACAAATCTACCCTCCTGGAGGAGCCGGAGGGATATAAAAGGAACCCGTGGCAGTGCAGACAGGGAGGTAAGGGACAAGGGCACTATCGCTAATGTTTCTCTATTTGTTTTCCTTCAGCAGAAGGCAATATCAGTGGGGAAGACGAGCCATTTCAGCTGCCAGTCCCCCAAAGCCGTACCAAGACCCTGATGCACCTAGCCCACTCTCATCCCTTGGGGGGTCATCTGGGGGCTCGAAACACACTGCAGAAATTAAAGGACTACTTTGTGTGGCCCAGCATAGAGGCAGACGTCCCCAGTGCCAAAAGATGAGCCCCCATAAGCCTGCTCCCGCGCCACTCATTCCCCTCCCCATTATTGGCGTGCCCTTCGAAAGAATTGGCATGGACCTCGTAGGGCTGCTGCCAAAGTCTGCCCGGGGTCATGAGTTCATCCTAGTCATCATGGACTACTCCACCAGATGCCCCGAGGCAGTACCTCTCCAAAAAGCCACCTCCTGAAACATTGCCTGTGAGCTCCTGCTCCTCTTCAGTCATGTGGGCATTGCGAAAGGACATCCTGACCGACCAAGGTATGTTATTTATGTCCAAACTAATGATGGATCTGTGTCGGTTGTTGCAGGTGAAACACCTGAGGACGTCAGTCTACCACCCCCAGGCGGATGGGCTGGTGGAGCGCTTTAACCAGACCCTGAAGAGGATGCTTCGCAGGGTGGTAGACAAGGAGGGCAGAAACTGGGACCTGCTCCTCCCCTACATCCTTTCGCCGTCCGGGGACTCCACAAGCCTCCACTGGATTTACATCGTTTGAGCTACTCTTCAGATGGTGACCTCGGGGACTGCTGGACATGGGCCGAGAAGCTTGGGAAGAACAGCCGTCCCCTTCCTCTCCCTCATCGAATACGTCCAGGAAATGCAGGAGTTATCCCGATTGAACGAGAGCATCTGGAAGCGGCCCAACCGGAGCAGAGGAGGGCCTACGACCGACCGGCCCAACCCCGAGAATTTCAGCCTGGAGATAAGGTCCTCCCCCTCCTCCCTGATGTAAACAAGCCGACACCCAAATATATCATGTTAACCTGCTAAAGAGATGGTTGGAACCTAACCCCCAAGTGTCTGTTCTTGCTATACCTCACACAGATTCCTCAGAGCATATCTTGGTCCACCAGGGAGAGGAACTCACACCAGCTCAGTCCCAGGAGCTGACGGAGTTGGTGGACCAGTTTGCGGACGTGTTCTCATCAGTCCCTGGCAGAATGCATCTGGTACACCTTAACATCAAAACTCCACCATGAGTTGTGGTCAGAGAGCGGCCCTACCACGTCCCAGAAGCCCGCCGCCAGGCAATCGAGGAAGAAGTCAGCCGGATGCTCCAGGATGGAATCATCGAGGAGTTGACCAGCCCCTGGTCCAGCCCCATCGTCGTCGTACCCAAGCCTGACGGGAACATCCGGATTTGTAACGACTTCTGGAGGCTAAATCAAATATCGGACTTCAACGCATACCCCCTCCTGCAGGTGGATGACCTGGGGAGAGCCTGGTTTATCTCCACCCTGGACCTAACGAAAGGATACTGGCAAGTGGCCCTCAGCCCGGAGGCCAAACCGAAGATGGCTTTCACCACCTCTGGAGGCCACTGGCAGTACCGTGTTCTCCCCTTCGGGCTGCACGGGGCACTGGCCACCTTCCACTCTAACCTGGAACCTGGAGTACCGAAGACCTACCACCAAGGTACCTGCCTTCTTGGGTTTGGCTGGCTACTACCGCTGCTTTGTGCCTAACTTCTCCTTGATTGCCTCCCCCCTCCCTGATCTCACTAGGAAAGTTTGGCCGGACTGGGTGCAGTGGAGTCGGGACTGGGACACAAATCTACTCTCCTGAAGGAGCCTGAGGGATATAAAAGGAGCCCATGGCAGAGTAGACGGGGAGATAAGGGACAATGGCACTTTCGCTAATGTTTCGCTAACTCTGCCGTTGGGAAATCTCTGACTCCTCAGAGTGCCGCTACCTGGAGACTGCCATGTCAGCCTTCAGCCTCACTTCCTTCTCTCACCTTGCACGCCTAAAGTTTCCTTCACATTTTCCCTGTTACTGTAAATAAAGAGCACATCCCCCCTAATTCAAGGACTCTCTGTGCTGTGTTTGTGTTGGAGTTCAGGTCTCGATCGTCACACTAGACAGCATCTGATGGTGGTTTGTAGGATGATTTTGGAGGTGAGGAAAAGGAAGAGAGTGAGGACTAAACCAAGGATCAGATGGTGGAAACTGAAGGAGGAAGACTGTTGTGTGAAATTCAGAGAGGAGGTGAGCCAGGAGCTGGGGGGTGGTGAAGAGGTGCTAGACGATGGGGCAAATACAGCAGAAGTGGTGAGGCAGACAGTGAGGAATTTACTTGGTGCGACATCTGGACAGAGGAAGGAAGACAAAGAGACTTGTACGTCACACCAAGTATCTTCCTCACTGTCTCCCTCACCACTTCTGCAGTAGTTGCCCAGTCATCCAGCACCTCTTCACCACCCCCCAAGCACCTGTCTCACCTCCTCTCTGAATTTGAGGAAGCACAGGAAAGCATAAGGAGGAAGAGGTTGGCAAAAAAGAATTGGGATAATCAGAGAGATGAAGAAAGTAGACAGGAGTACAAGGAGATGCGGCGCAAGGTGAAGAGAGAGGTGGCAAAGGCTAAGGAAAACAGTGTGTGGTGAGCTGTATGAAAAGTTGGACACTAAGGAAGGAAAAAAGGACTTGTACCGATTGGCCAGACAGAAGGATGTGCTGCAGGTTAGGGTGATAAAGGATGTAGTTGGAAATGTGCTGCCCAGTGAGGAGAGTGTGTTGAGAAGGTGGATAGTGAATCAGGAAGTGCAGGGAATTAGTAAGGCTGAAGTGAGGACAGCTATGAAGAGGATAAAGAGTGGAAAGGCAGGTGGTCCAGATGACATACCAGTGGAGACATGGAGATGTTTAGGAGAGATGGCAATGGAGTTTTTAACCAGATTGTTTAACAAAACCTTGGAAAGCGAGAGGATGCCTGAGGAGTGGAGAAGTGTACTGGTACTGATTTTTAAAAATAAGGAAAATGTGCAGAGCTGCAGTAATCAGAATCAGAATCAGAAACGGTTTATTGCCAGGTACGGTAAAGGACACTCTACAGTACTAGGAATTTGTCTTGATGTCAGGTGCAAACACAGAATCAAAGATATAAGGTCAAGGGGGATACCGAAATGAAGAATACAAAAATGCGACACAATAACAAGGGTAAAACAATACTGAAGTGCAAGAGACCTAGGTGCAAGATGGACATGCTATATATAAATATGAAATATGTAAACAGCAGACAAGATAGAATATATTAAATTAAAAATATAAATAGTTATGTACAGAAAAAGTGAGTGTACATGGGAGATAGAAAAAATATTGCAGCTTCAGAGGGGAGAGTGACTGACAGTAGGTTGGGGGGGGGTCACCTGGGGGGAATTGGGGCACTGTTCAGCAGGCTGACTGCAGCAGGGAAGAAGCTGTTCTTGTGGTGTGAGGTCCTGGTCCTGATGGACCGGAGCCTCTTGCCAGAGGGGAGGTGCTGGAAGAGAACATGTCCGGGGTGAGAGTGGTCGGCTGCAGCCGATCACCTTCTCAGCAGAGTGGATGATGCGCTGAAGCTTGGCCTTGTCCCTGGCAGCAGCAAACCAGACTGTGATGGAGGAAGAGAGAATCGATTCGATGATGGCAGTGTAGAAGTTGACCATCATCTTCACAGGAAGGTGGAACTTTTTCAGTTGCCGCAAGAAGTACAGCCTCTGCTGAGCCTTCTTGGTGAGGCAGCTGAGGTTCTGCTCCCACTTGAGCTCCTGGGTGATGGTGGTTCCCAGAAAGCAGGAGGACTCGACTGAGGTCACCGGAGTGTCACAGAGGATGACAGGTAGGAGGGGGGCTGGGTCCATCCTGAAATCCACTATCATCTCCGCTGTCTTGAGAGTGTTGAGCTCCAGGTTGTTCATGCTGCACCATGACACCAGACGGTCCATCTCATTTCTGTAGGCTGACTCGTCTCCATCAGAGATGAGGCCGATGAGGGTGGTGTCATCTGAGAACTTCAGGAGTTTAAGCGCGAGGGACAGCACGATAAGCACCGCTGATGGTGGTGTAGCAGTGGTCCAATACATTCCCCTCTCTGGTCGGGCACTTAATGAACTGTTTGTATTTGGGGAGTTCGCGGGAGAGATTACCTTTTTTAAAACCTCCTAGGCCAATAACCAAGGTGTCCGGGTTTGTCTGTTCCACACACAGTATCTCGTTAGCCAGAGCACGCTGCGCCCCACGCACATCACCAGGCGGCGGGATGTAAACACAGACGAGTGTACAATGGTGATGGACAGGTTGAAGGATGAAATCAGACAGGAGCCTCCATGGACTATGATGTTCGCAGATGACATTGTGATCTGTAGTGAGTGTAGGGAACAGGTTGAGATGAGCCTGGAGAGGTGGAAGTACACACTGGAGAGAAGGGGAATGAAAGTCAGTAGGAGCAAGACGGAATACATGAGTGTGAATGAGAGGGAGAGTGGCAGAATGGTGAGGTTGCAAGGAGTAGAGGTGGTGAAAGTGGATGACTTTAAATACTTGGGGTCAACTGTCCAAAGTAATGGATAATGTGGTAGAGAAGTGAAGAAGAGAGTGCAAGCAGGATGGAGTGGATGGAGAAGAGTGGCCATAGTGATTTGTGATAGAAGGGTATCTGCAAGCATGAAGGGGAAAGTTTACAAGACGGTAGTGAGCTATGTTGTTTGTTCTGGAGGCAGGGGCACTGACAAAAAGACAGGAGGCGGAGCTGGAAGTGGCAGAGTTGAAGATGCTGTGATTTTCATTGGGAATGATGAGGATGGACAGGATTAGAGATGAGTATATTAGACGGACAGTGTAGGTAGGACGGTTTGGAGACAAAGTGAGAGGGGCGAGACTGAGTTGGTTTGGGCATGTGCAGAGGAGGGATGTGGGGTATATTGGGAGAAGAATGCTGAGGATGGAACCGCCAGGTGGGAGAGGAAAAGGAAGACCAAGGAAGAGGTTTACAGATGTGGTGAGGGAGGACAATGTAAGTGGTTGGTTTGACAGAGGAAGATACAGAGGACAGAATGGCGACATCTAATGGGAGCAGCTGAAAGAAGAGAAAAGAAGAAGAATAGGGTTGCTAATAATTTTGTAGGTGATGTCAAAAGAAAATCATCAGTTGCATTACTTTTAACAATAATAATAATACAAATGTTGTGAAAGTGATACCTTTGTTCCTTTTGTGTGCATTTCTAATAGGAACTGCTATTTCATACCTTCAATTTAAGCTCAGCTCCATTATTCTAACATTTAAGAGGAAAAAGAAGAGGAAAAAAATATTTTTCACTCCCAAAATGGATGGGCATTTCACATGATTTTCTAAGTACTGACTATCAATGTTGGCTACTACTTTCAGCTTACATTAAATTATAGCTGCTAGCTTGACTTACCTAGGCTATACAAGGACATGACAGGCTTTTTTTGAAACAGTGAGGTTTCTTAGAGGCAGTCTTGAAAAAATATCCACTGACTTTCCGAATGAATTGTAAAAAATGTCAATTATGCAGTCATTTGCAGTTTTACTTGCTAGATATTGATACTGCATTTAGTTTTTTATTTAACCAGGTAAAAAAAGTCACAGAGATTAGAATCTCTTGTTCAAGAGAGCCCTGGCCAAGAGGGCAGCATACAAAGTTTAAACAAGCAAACAGACAAACCAAACATACAATTCAATCAACATATAAAAAGAGTGGTGAATAGCTGTTATGTACAGCAATATACTGTACACCAATGGAGCCAGCTTCCACATACTTTAAAATTGATTTGAATTCTCCCAATGTACCAAATTTAACCCAGTTTCATCCTGACACAGGGAAGAGCCAATTGAAACCTGCTTTTAGCACATATTGACTCTGACTGTTCGAAAGATACTGTATGAATAAAGGTAAGACAGAAAAAGTCTTAGAGATTTGTAAACAAAATGTAAGCCAGTGAGTCTGTTATGCACATAATGATGGTCATTGAATCGTTCACAGTGGTGTGTATAGTATTTGCAGCCAGTAATAAAACATAAAGCAATTAAATTTTATTTATATAGATATAGATCCTTAATGAGCAATCCAGAGGTGACTGTGGCAAGGAAAAACTCCCAAGAGAAGGAAACCTTTTGAGGAATCAGACTCAAAAGGGAACCCATCTTCTTCTGGGTAGCACAGGATAGTAGGATTGAGAATCATTACTCATCTACATTTATAAGTCAAACAGTGCTAAGTGTGTTGAAAGGATCTTCAGTATGAGCATCAGAGTCCTTTTTATTCCATTGGTGATTTTAGGTGTAGCATCAGGCTGGAATAGGCAGGACCAGAAGGCAGAGAGAGTCAGGATCATCACCATTTATCAGGCTGCAGGAATAATGTGTAGCTCAACAGAGAGAGAAAGAGAGAGAGAGAGAGACAGAGACAGAGGAAACAGTTTTGTAGGTATGTTCTTATTCTGTAGTGTTGTAACAAATTTGGCCTACTAAATGCAATAATCCAACCATCATTTTGAAGCTCAGAAAACACTGTTTAAATACAAAAGCAAATAAATACAGCTCATTAAAAAACTCTTACAAAAAAAACAAACAAAAACAAACAAACCAAGAAACCAAGATCAGCACAATAGCAATCAAATAATATAATTAAATTCGTAACTTATCTGAAGGTCCAGAAAAGTATTGGCCTTTAAATTAATAGTTCAATGATGGTGGATGGAATTGTCTTTGGATGAATAGTCCACAGAGTTCACAGCCCTTGAGCAAAAAATAAAAATATTATATAAAAGCAAAAATAGTCCAAACAAACCAAACACTCATTGAGTAGCCAGTAGCATTAAAAAAACAACAAAAATCCCCCAATCTTCTCTTGGATATTCGTGAGCAAATAATCCACAAATGGTTCCAAAAAAGAGAAAAGTGTAGTCTGGTGATAAGCCCCACAAATAGGTAATTCTCAAGACCCCCAGAGGGTTTTTTTTTTTTCCTCCAGCATGTTCTCTCTGGATGAGCTGCTGCACTCTCCTGATAGCCTGCTCCTTTGCTAAATCTATTAGGCCTTCCTTTTAGGTGGCTCCACTATCAAATTAAAAGTCTTTCTTCCTCTCTACAGGAAGTCAGTACATAAATGTCCCATGTGTTTCCCAAATCATATAACAATCACTTAAAATTACTGCAAAATTACTGCAATAAGACATGTCAACTCAGCTCAACAGATTTATGTATTACCATATTACCAATATTATGACAAATAGTGAACTCAAATTAGGGCTTAAAAGGCACATATTAAATTACAGATATACACCTTTTCAAACAGCAATTTACCTTTTTTTTCATTTTTTCCTTTGGTAAAATAATTGAGTTTATGTGAATGATTATAGCCCGAATGTGTCAGTGTCACAGAGTTCCCCAGCCCCTGCCAGAGGCTACTGCAGGAGGCTTCTGTTCGTGGATTCGTGTTTGGCATTGTTGAAGGCAAACCGAAATTCCACCAGCCACTTGTCCCATTCACCATGGTTTGCCCCCACATAAGATGCCATCATAACCTTCAAAGTCCGATTGACTCTTTCCGTGAGGATGGTTTGGGGATGGTAGCTGGTTGTTAGTTTTTGAGTTACCCCCAGTTCCTGCATAGGTTGAACAAAAGCTGGCTAAGAAATTGTGGTCTACAGTCTGAAAGAATGTATTTTGGCACCCCCTCAACTGTTGAAGATTTTATCTTTCAAGATGCAACAAATTTGTGGAGTCTTACTGTTTCACAAAGGGAAAAGCTCAATCCAGTTTGTGAAGTAGTAGATCACAACTAAAAGGAAAGTGTTACTTTGGAAATGTGCCCATCAGGTCAACCCCAAGCATATAGTCTGGTTCTTTCATTTCTTTTGATGAAGAAATCCTTGGGGTTTTGTATTTGAGGGTTTATATTGCTGGCATATAGAACACTCTTTGACGTGTTTCCAAACATCCTTACGAATCTCAGGCCACCATGCAACCTCTAGAATTTTGAGAAGGGTCTTCATTTTTCCAAGATGAGCTCCCAAAGGATTGTCATGAAAGTGGTCCAGGAATGTGGGGGTAACAGACTTTGGTACCACTAGCTGGTATTTGGTGCCAATAGCATATGGCATTACCCTACACAGCACGACATGCTGGATCTCCCCACTCATCCACTCATTTTTCCCATCCTTTGTATCCAATTTCTCCATCAACTCCTTTACCTGGTCATCCTGGTCCTGGGCGGCTGCTATTTCAGATAGAGTGGTTGGTAAGTCAAAATTCCAGGTCAGGATCTTCTTTGCCATGCATGCAGCTAGGCTTGCTGGTTCTTGGATGGACCTGGATGGACCTTTCTTCCCATTTCACACCCAACGCCTTTGTGCTTCAGATGATGCAATGGGGCAGCAAGCTCAGCAAAATGCAGAATAAACTTGTAGTACCAGCCTACTAAAAATAAAAATCTCTGCAATGACTGAAGATCCTGTGGAATGGCATAATTAATGACAGCAGCAGTTTTGTCTGGATCCACCCTTTTCTTGAAACAATATGGCCCAGGAATCTCAACTCAGTCTTGAGAAAATGACACTTCTTTAGGTTCAGGGTAAGGTTGTCATTCTGTATCTTGCAAAAGATTGCTTCAAGGTCTTTAAGATGTTTTTCTTTAGGTGCTGAATATACAGTGATGTCATAGATGTACTGTCCCCTCCGAAAATACTGGCAAAAAATGGCAATTTACTACACACTGAAGACATTTGGGTTTGAGATCAAAAGATGAATATGAGATGATGGATCAGAATTTCAGCTTCCATTTCCTGATATTTACATCTAGATGTTTTAAACAACTTGTGGCACCTTTTGTGCCAGACCACCCAATTTTTAGAAGAGCAATAGTATTGCAACAGATAGTCTTAAAGTAAATAACACTTAATATTTGATTGCATATCCCTTGCTTTCAGTGACTGCATCAAGCTGGTGACACACTGACATCACCAAACTGCTGCATTCTTCTATTGTGATGTTTTTCCAGGCTTGTACCACAGCTTCTTTCAGTTGTTGTTAGTTTTGGGGGTTTCTCCCTTCCGTCTCCTCTTCAGGAGGTGAAATGCATGATCAATTGGGTTAAGGTCTGGTGATTGATTTGGTCAGTCTAAAACCTTCCACTTTTTCCACTGATGAAGTCCTTTGTTTTGTGTTGGCAGTGTGTTTTGGGTCATTGTCTTACTGCATGATGAAGTTCTCAACTCATTCTGCTGCAACCACCATGAGTTATATCATCAATAAAGATTAGTGAGGCCATTCCAGAAGAAGCCTTGCAAGCCCAAGCCATGACACTACCTCCATTGTGCTTGACCAATGAGCTCGTATGTTGTGGATCATGAGTAGATCCTTTCTTCCTCCACACTTTGGCATTTCCTTCACTTTGTTAGAGGTTAATCTTGTTTCCAGAAATTTTCTGGATCATCTCTGTATTTCTTTGTGAATTCATATCAGACTTTCTGATTCTTACTGCTGGTGAATGGTTTGCATATTGTGGTATGGCCTCTATATTTCTGGTTGATTGTGATACTTTCATCCCTTTCATCCCTGCCCTGTGGAGGTTGTTGATGTTGTCACTGACAATTGTTTTTGTTTTTTTCTTTAGAGATCTTATAATGTTTCTGTCATCAACTGCTTTTGTTTTCCTTGGCTGATATCAGGTTGTTGGTACACCAGTGGTTTCTTTCTTTTGAAGGACATTCCAAATTTTTGTATTGGCTATGCCCATTGCTTGTGGAATGGCTCTGATAGATTTTCTCTCTTTTCTCAGCTTCAAAATGGCTTGTTTTTCTCCCATAGACAGCTCTCTGATCTTCATGTTGGTTTATCCTTTTTAACAACAAATTCAGTGTTCACAGGTGAAACCCAGGGCTCAAACCAAAAGTAGACATTCAGAGCTATTGATTGTTTAACCAATCATTCCATCAGGGCATGTTCTAAGTTGTAAAACACATCTAGATATAAATTTCAGGAAGTGAAAGCTGAAATTCTGATCAGTCATCTCATATTCATCTTTTGACCTCAAATCCAAATGTCTTCACTGTATAGCAAAAATAAAAGAATTGGCCTTGCTGTTCCAATACTTTCAGAGGGGACTGTATACAAAACAATTTTGAACTCTCAACTCACCTAGTACCCTCTTCATGAGCCATTAGAATGTGGCTCCAGTGATTTTCAGTCCAAAGAGCATGGTCAAGAAATGGAAAAGGCCAAATGGGGAATTAATAAAATGTCATGAATTATGGGCATAGGGTAAGCGTCCTGAGGTGTTTTTGCATTTAATCATTGATAGTTGACACAAAAATGAAGGCTTTGATTGGGTTTTGGCAGAAGAATGACTGGAGATGCCCAAGTGGATTAAGAGGGTTCTATGATTCCTTCTTGGAGCATTCGTTCCTTCACTACCCTAATGATGACCTTCTTTAGAGGAGAGACCCAATAAGTATTGCATCTTACTGGAATGTTGTCAGTGGTTATGATTTGATGAGTGATTTGGTTTGTTTTCACCAGCTTGGCTGAGCATATAGAAGGCCACTTGTGCAAGAGTTTTTGGATCACGGGAGGATGTTGCAATATGATACCATCATTGCAATATGATACTATCCTTCTTTGATGATCGGCAGCAGTTAAGGGCTTAGGCCATTCAGATGCTAGGGGTAGGGCCTCATGCAAATTCACAACATTTTACCATAGCTGGTTCCCCAGATGGTTCCCTAGAGGCTTATGGAGGAATGGAAAAACCGTCATTTGTCCTTTAATCAGGAGTCCATAACTGTCCATAACTTTCCCACATTCAACTGTGCACCTGTTTGTCTGAGGAAGTCCTTTCCTAATATAAGGGGAAAAGCCAGTTTGTCATCAGCCATCATGTACGTGTCAACAGTCCATATTAATCCATGCCACTCATGATTCACATGTACTTTTCCTCCTGCTGTCTGTGCCTTCCCACCGGCTAGCATAAAATCTCTGATAAATTGTCTTTGTAGCTGCTCACCTGGTTTCACCAATGTCCCCCACAGCTGCCGTCACATCAAAGTGAGAGCCCATGTCCACAATCGTTTCTAGAGTCAATAATCACACCAAGGTCATGTACCACTGCTGTACATGATGCAATTGAAACCCCATCAAGATTACAGTTACATTTATGGCATTTGGCAGATAATTTATTATTATTATCCAGAGCGACTTACAATTATCTCATTTATACAACTGAGCAGTTGAGGGTTAAGAGCCTTGCTCAAGGGCCCAGCAGTGGCAGCTTGGCGGTGCTGGGATTTGAACTCTCAACCTTCCGATCAGAAGTCCAACGTCTTAACCACTGAGCTACCACTTCCCACTGACTGAGATTACTGACTGTGATCCTAGTAGAAGTACTTCTGTCTTATCAGAATTAAGTAGAAGGTGTCTAATGCCTTTATACATTCCTCAAATTTATTAAACTGGTGTCAGTCATTTGGCTTTGCTGAAGCAGTATAACTGTGTGTCATTGGTTTAGCAGTGTAAGCTAATACCATGTTTACAAATAATTGTACCTAGAGGTAGCTTATATATAAAAAAGAGCAGTGGGCTTAGAACAGAGCCTTGTGGAAAACCAATTTTTTTAGTACAGAGGCATCATCATTTATTTCTACAAAATGATAACATTCACTCAAATAAGACCTGAGCCATTCCTTTAAATCCAACAAATTTTCTAGTCCATCTAGATGAATATTCTGATCAATGGTATCAAAAGCTTTACTAATGTCAAACAACACAAGCAAGAGACACGGCCTGAAATGGAGGCCTATAGTAGGACATTTACCACTTGAACCAGCACTCTCTCAGTGCTGTGATGAGACTGAAAGATTTAATGAATGTCCTATGCAAGTATGATCCTAACTGCTGTGCTACAAATTTTTCTAGGATCTTGAAGATAAAGGGGCTGTTGGATATTGCCCTATAGTTCGACAGCTTACAAGGGTCAAAGTAATTTTTTTTTAAATTAAAGGTTTGACAACTGCTTCTTTAAAGGATTTAGGTACATAAGCAGTGCTAAGGGAGAACTTGATTACATTTAATAGAGGATCACTTGCTTAGGATTTGTAGGATTTGTTTGAGGAAATGTGTAGGTAAGAGATTGTGGGGTTTGTAAGGTGAGTGACCAGTCTGAGCCAACAGGATGTCTATGGTAACTCAAATAAGCACTCTTTACAACTGTGGTGAGCAGAAAGGAAACACATCTTTAGGATGGATCATAAGGATCTGCTGCTAATGTCTTGGTGCCAGATACCACAGCATGCCTCTAAAGGTCTTATGGACCTTTGTATATATGTATATATATATATATATATATATATATATATATATATATATATATATATGTACATATACAGTTAGGTCCAGAAGTATTTGGACAATGACAGAGTTTTTGTGATTTTGCCTTTATACATCACCACAATGGATTTGAAATAAAACAATC
>CM075016.1:18669449-18689113 GCA_037576675.1 Pangasius sanitwongsei | reverse complement strand
CAACGTAATCTCGTTCTGTATACATCTACTGTATATTTGAATGACAATAAAGTCTGTCTAAGTCTAAGTCTAAGTCTTAATGATTAACTAATCTGTGAACTTGTGAAATGTAATATTACAAAAATAAATATAATATAACTAAATAAATAATTATTATTTATTTCTTAACTAGCCTACCTCTTTGGCCTCAGATCAAAGTACAGGGCACATGTTTTTTCTAAATAGTCTCTGAGCTCCATCTCCTGCTCTGTTTTGAGACCTGCCTGTTTCAGCCTTTGTTTGTATCTAGACATGAGGAAGATGGTGGCATGGCCCAAATTTTGGATGAGACTGTGCCTTGTAGCTGTCTTTGAAAGGAGTGTAGCAATGATTCCTTTCGCCCGTAGTGGGGCAGGTGATGTGTTGGTGGAAATTTTCAGGCTGGCACTATTAAAGTCCCCCACCATTATGAGCACTGCATCCTGGTAATGAGTCTGGTGTTGAGTGAAAGCCTCATGTAGTTCACAGAAGGCAGTGTCCATGTCTGGCTGAGGTGGAAAATAAACAGCACTGACTATGACCGAGGCAAATTCCCAAGAAAGGTAGAAAGGTGTCACTGGAGCGATAGCCTGGCCTCCATATACTCTGTAGGTTTAATAACTCCTAAGAGTCTAAGAGAGCGACTGCATGACTGCATCTTCTTCTTTCCACCCACTGCACCCCCTCTGGCCCAATTGGTGGGAATTTGTGGCTGATGGACTTATTTCGGCTTTCCCACTCCCAATTGGTTCTAGGGCAGGACTCCTGAACCAAGGCCCCAAAGTTTGACCTCTCTTCAAGTCCCACAGGATGACACAACTCATCCCTCCAGCCTTCACAGCACCACTGTCTCCCGCCATTTCTGCTGTTTCCCTCATCTCCCATCCCGTCCAAACAAAAATCAGGAGAACCAGCTCAGTGCAAAGGCTTCATGCTGCAATGCTCCCTTTATTTCTGTGGCTCAAGGAAGTGGTCCGGACTATTCACTAGAATTCCGTACTCTTGCGACGGGGAGTAGGTGGAAAAACTATCACTCCAGGAAGCATATTGCATAGGTTTGAACCAGGAGGTGTTGACCAAACTCACCTGTTTTAATCATATCAGCCATTCATGCTAAGTGTCCAGATAAAGCATCGACCAAGCCCTCATCGAGGATATTATTCTCCCCACACAACCACTCCGACATCCTCTGTACATTCAATCCCTGGTTGGTGGACCCATAGGAAATAGAACTGTCATGCTATGCACCAAGCACCTTATGCTACCAGTCAGCACCCTACATCAGGGACAAATCATGTTTCACATCACAGTTACCATGGAACATCCCATACTTCTTGAATCCATGTGTATGCACCTTCAAAACCATCATGCATTGTTTCCATTTTCCCAGTCTCCTCACCACCTCTACCTCTGTGGAAAGTCCCGAACCCAGCTCACAGATATTCATCTCACTTGAATACTCAAAGTTCTAGGAAATGTTCAACAAGACCAAGGCCAGTGGTCTGCCACATCACTGCCCCTATTACTGTGCAATTGAGCTTATGGCTGACACCATCCCCCCTTGCAACCACATTTACCCTCTCTCCATGACTGAAAGCAAAGTAAAAGCAATTATTACATTGGCAATCACAAGCTGTTGGCAGTTAAACTGGCGTTAGAGGAGTGGCGCCACTGGTTGGAGGGGGCGGCACACCCATTCATAATATGACGACAGGAACCAAGAGGATCTCAAGACAGCCAAGCAACTGAATTCTTATCAGACAAGGCGGGCACTGTTCTTTGCTTATTTCCAATTCACATTATCATATCGATCTGGGTCAAAGAAATCTAAGGCCAACTCCTTGTCACGTATGTACCCCACATCTCCCAAAGCACCCATTAAGGAGCTCATTCTTCTACCATCATACTTCGTGGGCACTATAACATGGGAGATCACACCATTCCCTGCATACCAAGTGCCGGCATCCTGTCCTGAAGAGAAAAAGTTTGTTCTCACTAACCTGACAGACAAACCGGGTCACCTGGGTGCACGCAACCCATGCAACTGGCCACTCAGGTACTCAAAGGATATACTCCTGCAGAACAAATAAAGATGGCCCAGCATGCTCACTGATATCGTAAGTGATAGGAGCACTCAATTTATGTCTTGGGTATGGACCATTTTCATGGAGAAGCTGGGAGTCACAGTCAGTCGTACCTCAGGCTATCACCTACAAACTAACTAACACAAACAGTAGATGATTGGTTTAAGTGGCGTGAGCAAGTGTGAGAGTACAGCCATCCATGCCTCAAACAGGTAGCACAAACCACGAAAGAGTTTGCAGAATGACATAGAGGAGAAACACAAGAGTATGTACCAGGTGATCCAGCTCAGGTTGGGAGCTTACTAATTACTCACACCTGGACTCAGTCACCACCACACTATATATGCACACACCAAACATCATTCAATGCCAAGTAATGATCAGTTTATATTTCCCTTACTTACCCAGCCTTTGTTTATTGCTTACATGATTCTGTTTTTTTTTTTTTTTTTTTACTTACTTTGTATTTGCTTATCATTGGAGTTTGGATTTGCCTAGTTCATGTTGTTTGCTGATCGCCTGAACCCCTGCCTGTTTTAAACCTTGCTCTTGCCTAACATTTTGGGTTGTCTGCTGAAATTTAATAACCCTCACCTGCACCTGCAACTGTCTCTGCCACCTGACAAAAACTTTGTTTGTTGTTGTTTTTACAGAGTGTGCGAGGGCATCTCAATGTTTTAATGATTATGTGACCATACAGGAGCATCACAGATATTCTGACAGCTGATATCTGATTACAAACTGAATTACTTAGGCTTATGTCCATTTTTCTACAGCACATGACGCAGCCACATTGTCACAATCAAATTGATTTCCTCATGTGGGGGAAATCACACTTAGATTAGAAGGTTTTAGACATCTTTATGACTGACTGTTTTTATCACTATATTTGCCAAACTGTTCGGCTATCATTATCTTTGCAAAAAGATAGAGTGGGCAAAATTAGAACATGAATAAAAACATTTCCAGGTCATTTTGGTTAAATATACTGATGGTTTCTTCTAGTTTATTAGCCAAAATATGTTGTAGGAAAAACCCAGGAACACAGTTGTCATTTCTGGTTGTTTGCCAGAATTCAGTCACAGTGAAATCTGATGGGCACACATATATCCAGGGTTTAAAGTGAGCCAGAGCAATCTGGAACAGGATTCCAGCCCCTAACTTAGAGAGGGCAGAATCTCTTTTTGTATTGTGGTGACAAAAGGAACCAAACTTATGGTCATTGCATCAAGTCAAGTCAAGTCACGTGGAGTTTATTGTCATTTTAACCATATACAGCCAGTTAGTACATAGTAAAACGAAACAACTTTCCTCCAGGACCAAGGTGCTACATAGGACAAACACAGAACAACACAGAACTACAAGGGACTACATAAATTTATACATAAAGTGCACAAGTGCAAACATGTGCAGACAGCACAAGACAGTGAGTCCCAATGCTGCGCCGACCAGTACACGGTTCTGTTAGAAAGTGAATCCAGTGACAATAGTGCAAAAAAAAGTACAAGATAAGTTGCTGAAATAGGTGTAAACATAAGAAGTAGCAGCCTAGTAGCGAGCAAAAAAATCTGTCCCATATAATAAATATTTGTCGCAGCATAATGTAATGTGGGGATGTGCAAAAAAATTGCAAAGAGGATGGAGGATGTACAGTTGTGTGTGTGTATATGTGTGTGTGCTCTTTCAGTCCAGTTTCTTAGTATTGAGTCTGATGGCTTGTTGCACAGTCTGGTCGTGAGGGCCCGAATGCTTCGGTACTGTTTGCCAGACCACAGGAGGGTGAAGAGTGTGTGAGAGGGGTGTGTGGGGTCATCCACAATGCTGGTGGTTTGCGGATACAGCGTGAGGTGTAAGATGGCTGTCCACCAAGGACATCAGGAGCACCATGGGCTGCAGGAAACTGAGGCCCCAGTACGTAGGCCTATTCAAGATCCTGTGCTGCATAAGCTGTACAAGTTGGACCTACCTCACTACTGCAGTTTAGCCACATCTGTCCATGTATCTCGCATAAAGCCCATCATACCTGGACCACTAGCCACAGATGTGCCCCTAACAACACCACATGCTTCCCTAGACATCAGGTTGGGGGCTTACTAATTACTCACACCTGGACTCAATCACCACCACACTATATATACACACATCAAACATTCAATCAGTATTTTATTGCAAAAATTAGTTTGCATTCCATGTTATTACGATTGATATCTTATTTGCAGCAATACCCCTCACCCCACTCCCATGAGCCACGTACACTAGGTTGGAGTCCGATTTTTTAATTTGTAGCAATTTTGTAATATTTTATGGAATCAGAAGTGAACCTCCTCCCAAATCACTGTAAGTGTTTCACCACCTTCCAAATTCTACTTTTGACCCTGCATATTTCTAAACATTTTTAGACAATGTTTTGAGCACTTAGAGGATTATTTAACCCAAGTTTACATTTGTAACATTAAAATGTTAGATTCAGGAAGTTATTTCAAAGGTAGTCCATAATGACTGTTCAATAATATACTGTATAAGTATTTGCTTGTAATTACATTTCAATGTAATAATGCGATAAACACATCACTAAACCAGTCTTTTTATTTTCCCTCACTGCTTTAAACATAATATTATCCAAAAAGTCCATGGTGATTTGACTTGGAGGTCAGAAGAAAAGATATTGTTTGTTGTTGCAATAATCTACATGGTAATAATTAAAATGTAAAATGATACTTTGTCAATGATCAACCCAGATTTAACTTGATCACTGTCACAGATTAGAAGCAGATGAATGTAAGCGTGAGCACAATTTTTTTAAAAGTCAGAATCATAGTCAAAACTAGGCAACAGTCAGGCAAACAGGGGACAAACAGAATAAAGAAAGACAAAAAGCAGATGGTCTAAACAAGACACTCAATGGGTAAATACTGCTCAGACATCAAAACCTAGTAAAGAACATAAATTCTGTTAGAGTAGAGAATGTAACTGAGGCAAAACAAGAAACAGGTTAGTTTGAATTCATGTGAGTGTGAACATCGTAATGTCTGGACTCGATTCTGAATGGAGTCAGGAGCAGGTGCTCCTGGATCAGCAGTGGATCTGGGTATGACAATTCCATTCCATAGTATGTCAATTTAAAATAGATAAATTATGTCTAATAATACAATTTTTTAAAAATGCTATTTGCTGGAAATAGGCATCATATATAGACTATGTCCACACTACACAAAGACCCAAATACCTTTCAGGGCCAAGCGCTAACTTGTTTTTTTTTTTTTTTTATTCCTCTTGTCAAAATATTTTTACATCTTCTGTTCTTAATGGATTATTCTTAAGAGGGAGCATTCAGGCTCTTCAACATGACAATGACTATTTGCAAGTACAGGTAGAAGATTGGTGAGATTATGATGAGTGGAAGAAAGACTTGACTGTTCATGTGTGTTTAAATTCACATGACAGCAAAAACAATGGAAGAATACCAATAAAGAATAAAGTCAAAATACCCTTACAGAAACATATTTATATTTTATTTTTTTTAAAGCTAAAGGAACAAACTATATTTTGTGCACAATTTTTTATTAATAATTGGTATGCTTGAATCTCATGAGGGCTCAACAAACATACTGTAATTTTGATATATGTGTTAACAGATTTTAGATTTTCTCCTCAGTACTCAAAACATGCAAATGTTTGATTACTATCTGCTGAAGTCAGGAATCATGTGTAGATCCAATTACAATACAAACACAGAAACACAATAGCACAGGCCACATGTATCATAATGTATTTCAAGATCTGACAAATTAGGTCAAGCTTACTTGGCCTTTTTTAAATTTTCTTATAAAGATCTTCTTAACTTCTTCTGTTTTTAGGCTATAGAGTAAAGGATTGATCATCGGAGGCAGCAGGCTATATAGCATGATGAGGGCTATTTGCAAATCTGCATTAAATAGGATACCTACATAGGCGGCCAAGTAATTAAAACATCTTGGTAAGAAGAAGAGCGCAATTATAATGAGTTGAGAACTACATGTGGAGAAAGTCTTTAGCCGCCCCTGTGTACTTGATATTTGTAGGACAGCTAAAATAATGAAGGAATATGAGACCACAATAATGGCAAGAGATCCCAGCAATACTACCATGGCATAAACAAAAGCTGGAAAACTATATGGAGTCCTGTCAGTGCATGCAAGTCGGGTAATAGATACATGATCACAATAGCAGTGTAAAATGGTGTTGGCTCCACAATAAGGGAGGGGGTAAGCCCGAACAACCATCATTATAACGCTAGAATGAGAAAAAATCCAGACTGCTGTGGACAGAATTAATATATTTCTATTTGACATAATATTATAGTAACGGAATGGGTAGCAAATTGCTATATATCTATCTATGGCCATTAGGGCTAGTGTGTATGAATTGAGTGTACCAAAATAATGCACTAAGTACATCTGAAAAAAACAAGCTGCAAAAGAAATGGTCCCATCTTGGAACCAATATCTAGCAATGATCTTTGGTAAGGTACATGTACTGAACAACACATCAGAAAACACAAGACTTATATAAATATAATACATGGGTTTATGGAGACTTTTGTTTGTTGCAAACAAAAGAAGAAAAATTCCATTCCCTATTAAAGTGCACACATAAACTAAGAACATAACTGTAGATACATGGACATAGTACTTAGGATGAAGTCCAGGAAAACCAACAATGAAAAAGTCCTTCACAAATGTCATGTTTCCAGCTGACATGATATGATGTCCTTAAAGGGAAAATTTCAGATTTAATGCAGATATATGCCAGCATCATAAAGCATGATGTACACTGCCAATGATGTAAATTACCATTAGATATTTAGACATTATGCATACTCTCCTTACCTTTACAAGGTGTTTTTGGTAACTGTCATAGCATAGGGAAATGTGTCTCTGCACCAGGGCAATTTATTTATCTAAAAGACAGTGTACATGTCACATGACTAACATGAAATGTAGGTTTGCTCAATAGCTCCTGAGATTTATGTAAGAAGCTAAATTTTAATGTCTAAAATTAAAGTGTGCATAAGCTCACCATTTTATGTAACCTCTATGCCATTTTTTGTTGGACTGGTGCCAAATAACAAGATTGGCATTTAAATTAGAGCATCATTAAAGCATAGTAGAAAACAACTGGGCTGTGATTAACGATGTTGTACTAAATTGCAATCCTCAATATTATTGACCTCTCAAACCAAAAATCATCTTCTCCTATAAAATATGTTAAACACAGTGATGGCTGGTGGCTTAGATGAGTGGACTAACATTTAATATCTATCATAGCCTGGCGATGAAACTATTAGGGTTGAGCGTTAATTAAATCATGTGGTCTAATCGATAATAATATTAATGCATAATAATAATGATGTGGGGCAAATTATTATACACATTATACACAGGCCGGTAGGCAGCTGCATTTGTGATTTATAAATAAATAAATAAATAAGCACTAAACTTATGGTTCTGTCATCTGTCCTTTTCTGTAACTTGTACATTAAACAATGTGTGCTTTGTCAATCTATTTTTAATTCCTCCAGCAAAGGCATTTTGAGATAAAAATGGATGATAGAATAAATAATTCACCTTGTTAGAGTTTATTGCACCCATGATTGTATTGCACATGTGTTATGGATGTGTCAGCTGGCTGAAAAGCATCAGCCTAAATGGAGTTAAAATCTTGGGGGTGTTTATTCACCTGACATGACTGTCACAGATAGGCTGCATGAATCTATAGTCTGGGCTAGAAAGGAATCAGCCCCAGCTTCACTTCCTTATACAATTCTGTGTACAATTCTTTTGGCTGTTAGCGGTGCTATGGTGGTTCATTCCACAAAAATCTAAAATAATCCATGTTAAAGATTTTATTAACAGAAAATAATACATGTGGATGTGGATGCCAATAATGAAACCATATATTGATGCTGTTTTAACTTTGAAAGACAGGGGGCTTAGCCCTGCTAGACCCTTTATACCAGGTTTCATTTCAAGCTTAGTGCTTTATACTGGGTTTGAGGTGTAGTGCACACTATCCCACTGACCAATCATCTTCACTCTTATCACCAATGTACTCTTCATCGTGCTGGGGTGGGTGGGGTGTAGGTTGCTAACACATACTGTAAGTATATACTTCAATTGAGACACAACTACATGCATCATAAAATTTTTTTGAATGACATGAAATGTCAAAGCTTACCTGTCCTGTAACAGCCAGTGTCCCAGATCTCTCTGCTGTTTGTCTTTCTTCAGTCAGTGATGATCAGTATCTAACTTGTATTCATAATAGAGTTTTACTACAGGTTTCTTACAAACATTATTTAATGAATGAAGTAAAATAGAGACACACCAAGAGCTTATCTATTATGGCTGGATGAGCTGAAGCTGTAATGAATATTGTAATGTATTCTATTTATGCACATTCATATTCTACATTTCATTCCTCTAAAGGCTGTTCTCACCAGTGTTTACCACCAATATGTTTTTTTAACCAATAATCGGCAAATAATTTTAACTAAACTGGTACACTGTGCACACAGGCACACTACCTACTATTAAATACAACAAATGTTCTTAAACAAACAGTAAGTCACACACACCTTCATGCAAGTTGTCGCTTCCCTTTTAAAGAGAAAATATGTGGGAAACACTATGGCTCACCCTGCAACTAAGATACCGCAATCCTTGGGGGAGCCATGGCATTTATGCACATTAATGTTTTTTTATTTTACAGTTGCCACCACCTCAGATGTAGTGAGAAGATTTCAGCATGTCCTCAAACTTGTGCAGAGAGGCTTCAGGATGACCACGGCTTTCAGGAAAGCTCGAGTTTCAAGAAATGCTGTGAAAAACATGGCAGCAATTGAATAGATATACATAGTGGACAAAAGTGTCCTAGACCAGTTCAAGGGTAAATACACACTTTTGAAATTAGCCCAACTTTGTCAGAAAAAAAATAGTTGGTGAACTGGCAGAAAAGATCATGGAAATGAAAAGGAACAAACAACTCATCCCCTTTACTGTCAAGAAAGTCTGACTGTGGGCAACAAGATAGCTAATTTTTTTTAATGATATTGTTTTTTAATGATTGAGCTTGGCCTCAGCATAGGGCAATAAACTGAAATGTTCTTCTGTTGGTGTACATTTGGTCAAGTTTGTTTTTCCCCCTACACCATATCTTTAATAAATGACTGCATAATTGTACTATTTGTGGCTTGTACTATTTGTAGTAGTTTGTTAAAATAAAAGAGCTGTATTTCTCTGATGTGCTGCCTATATAGTGTTTGTTTTACTGTACTTTATAGCCTGGTATTGACTTCAGTTATCCAGTGTTAGTGATTAGTTGTGCAAAACTTTTCTCTTTATTCATAAATGGTTAATATGTTGCATATAATTAGTGGATGAATGTATGTGTTCTGTTGACAGGTTATAGACTTTCTACTGTTCTCAACTGTTTTTCACTTTAATTAGATGGTCCTAAAACATGTCTACAAATGCTTAGTGGAGAGTGCCTACTAATAGTCTGCTGAAAGTCAACTATAAATTAGTTGACAATCAACAGATAAGTAACTAATCTTTAGTTGATGATCAACAGATTATCAACAGATAGTAAATAAAGATTTAGTGAAAAACCAACAGATCAATTGATCATTCATTTGATGGGTTCGTGACCCCTTGTGAGTAAGGATGACATATGCTCTTGATCATATGTTGACATGACTCTGATTGATTTTGAGATTGATTTTGAGTAGTTGGTAGACAACTTACAAGATGGTTGAATATTGGTTAATAACATGTTTCAAAAAACATATTCACAGTCAAAAGGCACATTTTATAAAACCTGTAGATCAATATTGAAATGCACCTTATAGTCTACAGGCAGTTAGTTGAATGTATGTTAGTTGTATGTTGAAACAGTGTTGTTGAATATCAACAGTGTATCAGTTGACATTCAACAACACTGTTGATATGTGACTGAATAGCTACAGATAATTTGTAGAGTGTCTACAGAGGGACTATCAGAATGAGGTTTTACCGCTAAAAGATGGTAAAACCTTGCAGCAATGTACATGATAGAGATAAAGTGATTGAGGAAAAACAGTTAACAGGTATGGTAAAATTCAGGTGATTGTGAGTGTTCAGGCTGAATTCAAATTGGGATAAGGAGCGTGTGGTACTGGGTTGGCCGTGGATGCAGATGTGACAATATTCCATAAATTCCATTTCATAGTATGGTGGACACAGTAAAATCAAGCTATATTTATAAGTTAAAAATATTGCATTATTGCTGCAAAATTCTAATCACTCAGTTTGTTTTTGAATACTCCTTACTGAAAATAAGACTGTATCCTCACTACAGTGAGACCTAAATTAGAGAATTTGACCAAGCTAACTTTATTGTATTTCTCATCATAAATCTTTACATATTCTTAAGGGGTTGATCGTGAGAGGGAGTAGTCTCTTCAACATGATAACAATTATCTGCAAATCCATATTAGCATTTAACCCTCCACGTGTGTTTAAAATTCATCAAACATCTTAAGAAATGCAGGAATACTAATACACAATAATGGCAAAATATTCTTTCATAACTTTTTTTTAGGTTTTATTTTTTTTAAGGTTAAAGGATTAAACATTGGAAATGGAAATATTTTTCACAAAGTACTGTACATTTTGTGCTCAACTTTGTTGATAATTGCTGTGCTTATATTCCATGAGGTCTCAAGTCATACTATAATTTATAAAGAAACAATATTTGAAAGGAAGTATGTTACCATATAATTTAGTGTGGAATGCGCCAAATTAAAATAGATTTATACACATCTGATTCTAAACACCAGTTTATTTCCAAGCTTTGAGAAAATCAAATTTGGTATGTTAAAGCATGGAAAATACTAGGCCTTGTTCAATCTGTGTGAAATAAATTCAGCCTCTAAAATTCAGTCATTTGTGGTATGTTCATTGCAAGGTACCATGTTACTTTATCTGCCCAATTCAAAGTAGCCATTGCAGCAATATTTGTTATACGATTTTGGATTTTCTCCACAGATTCAGCTGTTTGATTACTATGTGCTGAAGTTGGTCATCAAGTTTAGATTAGATTAGATTCAACTTTATTGTCATTGTTCAAAGTACATCTACTAAGCCAATGAAATGCAGTTAGCATCTAACCAGAAGTGCATAAGTGGCATATTTATAATAAATTACAAATAAGGATATACAGCTATGAGGGTCATATGTACAAGGAAATGGATGGCTTATGTACAGAAGGTGCAGTGGGTATTATAAATAAGGATAAATATGATCTATATGTATATATATATATATATATATATATATATATAGATAGATAGATAGATAGATAGATAGATACACACACACACATATATGCATGTATGTAGGTACAGTAGTGCAAAAGATCACATTATAATTTATGTAGTGCATGATGCAAGATGAATGAACAGTGAAGTAAGTAACTGAAAACAGATATTACAGTGTATAGTGTGATGTAGATCCAATTACAATTTCTCCTTAACACAATAGCCCTGTCCACATGTACCATAATATATTTTAAGATCTGACACATAAGGTCAAGCTTACTTGGTCTTTTTTAAATTCTCTTATCAAAATCTTCTTAACTTCTTCTGTTTTTAGACTGTAGAGTAAAGGATTTATCATTGGAGGTAGCAGGCTATACAGCATAATGATGGCTATTTGCAAATCAGCATTAAATGTAATACCTATATTGGCAGCCAAGTAATTAAAACACCTTGGTAAGAAGAAGAGTGCAATTATAATGAGTTGAGAACTACATGTGGAAAAAGTCTTTAGCCGCCCCTGTGCACTTGATATTTGTAGGACAGCTAAAATAATGCAGAAATAAGATAACACAATAATGGCAAGAGATCCCAGCAATATTACCATGGCATAAACAAAAGCTGGAAAACTATAGGTAGTCCTGTCAGTGCATGCAAGTCGAGTAATAGATATGTGATCACAGTAGCATTGTACAATGGTGTTGGCTCCACAGTAAGGAAGTACAGAAGCACGGGCAACCAACATTATACTGCAAGAATGAGAGGAAAGCCAGACTGCTAGGCTCAGAATTATTATATTTCTATTTGACATAATAATATGATAACGGAATGGGTAGCAAATTGCTACATATCGATCTATTGCCATTACGGCTAGTGTGTATGAACTGACTACACCAAAATAATGCACTAAGTACATCTGAAAAAAACAAGCTGCAAAAGAAATGGTGCCAGCTTGAAACCAATATCTAGCAATGATCTTTGGTAAGGTACATGTACTGAACAACACATCAGACAACACAAGACTTACATAAATAAAGTACATTGGTTTGTGAAGACTTTTGTTTGTAGCAAACAAAAGAAGAAAAATTCCATTCCCTATCAAGATGCACACATAAACTAAGAACATAACTGCAGATACAAGAGCATAGTAGTTAGGATGAAGTCCAGGAAAACCAACAATGGAAAAGTCTTTCACAAATGTCACATTTCCGTCTGGCATCCTGATCTATTGTTCTTAAAGAGAAAATTCAGAAAAATGCCAGCATCATTCTAAGTAATGTACACTGTGTATTTTAATGTAATTGCCTTATAAATTAAATTGTTTATAAAAAAAAATGAACAGAGTAAAAATGGTTTAAATATGGCTAATTTCAGGTCTCTTTATTTGAGATAGATTGTTATAATAACTATAACTATTAACTAGTTTCCGATGTAAAATATAAATTACCAAAAGACATTCAGACATTATATGTTCTCTCCGTACCTTTAAGGGGTGTTTCAAACTGTCACTGCACATCAGAAAATGTGTCTTGGTTCCAGGGCAATTTATTTATATAACACATAGTGTACGTCACATGACTGGAATTTTCTTTATGTAATTTAGAGCATTAATGAGGCACAGAAGAAAACCACTGCACTGTGATTGATATAGATGTACTAAATTAAGAAATTCAAGATTATTGACCACTCAAAACACAAAATCATCCACTCTCATAAAATACGTTAATCACAATTATGCCTGTTGGCGATATTAAATGCAAGGCTAAAATCTAATATCAATCAATAGATCAACAATGAAGCTATTAGTGTTGAGCAATGCATTAAGTGACGTGATCTCACTGATGGTTTCATAGAGCAAATACTCCACCTCATTCAGATACATTACACCCATACCTCTATTTGAATTGTGACTTCTCAATCACTGCTGATGGATGACTGAGCATGAATCTAAATCATGCATGAATCTAAAGTCAGGGCTAGAAAGGAATCAGCCCCAGCCTCTTGTGTCCTCACTGCACCCTGTAGCGCAATGACGTATTGGATTAGATGCACCACGTACTAGATGTTCTAACCCTAAACCTAGATCTCTCTCCCATCGATCAAACCATCATTTTTCTGCCACTGTCCCATCAAAATAAATTTGCACACGTGTGACTAAACGTTCATGACATTATCGAAACCTACTATGGCGCATACGTGTTACAATATCCAGAATATAGTGTATTTAATCAAATACATCATCACACTATAGACTGCAGTGTGGACCTCTTGGCCTCGCTTCTTCATATCATTTGGTATATTTTTTTTTCTGGCCATTGGTGGGGTTGTTGTGCTTGTTTCCTCAAAAATCCAAAGAAATCCACTTTAAAACCTCTGTTAACAGCAAGTGACCTGAAGTGAATGCCAAACTAGTCCACAGCTCAATCCCACTCCAGTCTCCTTTAAAGTAATTATATGCCTACATTCAATTCAATTTGTATAGCGATTTTAAAAATTGTCACAAAGCAGCTTTACAGAAATAAATACATTAAATTAAATTAAACCAAAATAAATTGTAAACATGTGAATTTATCCCTAATGAGCAAGCCAGAGGTGATGGTGGCAAGGAAAAACTCTGTGAGACGATATGAGGAAGAAACCTCGAGAGGAACCAGACTCAAAAGGGAACCCATCCTAATCTGGTTGCTAACAGATTATAAATAAATTATAAATTAATTATGCAATTATAAATAAATTCCTTCTATAACTGTGTACTACATGGACAAATTGTGCAATTGTGCAACCAGTAAATTCATCACAGTTTTCACAGTCTGGTTTGTTGAACCTATCCTCTGTCCACTGACAAAACTATTCATGTCAACTGCAATCCTAAAGCCACCACAGCAATCGCAGTCCCAAGCCATCACAGTACAACTCCTCATATGAAATCCTCAAGTAATCCCCAAGTGGCACTATGCCCAGCAATCCCAATGATCTTCAGGCCGTCCATGTGTGGCCACCCACAGCAGCAGCATGCGATCTCAACCGATGAGATAGACATCAGGATGATCAGGCAGGTCCGGAGAGCAGAAGGGGTCAGAATCACTGGTATCCCAGGAGTATCATGTGTAGCTCGACAGAGAGAGAGACTTAACCTCCTTGAATTTAAGGAACATCTCAGTACTTAGATAACACTTAAACATGCTTATTATTATTATTATTATTATTAGTAGTAGTAGTAGTACTGGTGGTGGTAATAATAATAGTAGTAGTAGTGTAATTGGATAATTTAATGGGCATTATTTGTTGCCCAGAAATTATTTGTTAGAACTCTATTAGTGTCTCATAAAAATAGTGAATGCAAAATAAGAATTTCCTAAATTAATACTTGATTAATGCCGCTAACCTTTCGGTTTATTTGGTATTATTTTTGAGAATTTTTTTTTATTTCTGTGATGCCACAGAATTTCTATTTCAGACTTTATTTGTCTACTTTATCTGGTGTTTATTTGCCTTCATTTATGGATTTTTTTTGGATTGATTTCTCTCAAATCACTGACAGAGTTTCACAATTGTTTTATTATATTTGTGCATGTAATTTAAATAAGCAAGTTTGAAACTTGACAGCATAATCCATACATAAAATTGCAGTTTAAAATTGAAACACTATGTCTCAAAATGTAAATTCCAAAAATCCAAGCCACAAAAGCCTGCAACAAGACCAGATCATAATGAAATGTGTCAGAACAATTCATACAAAATATTTAGCATTATACATGTGTTTAAGAAATCAGTCAGATAGAGTAGAAACCTGGACCTTTATTTTCAAAAACTGAATAATTGATGACCTGTTTAAATGCTTTTTTAAGCATTCTTTAGCTTCTTTTGTCTTTAAACAGTAGATGAGTGGATTGATCATAGGGGGCAGCAGGCTGTACAACATAATAACAAGTATTTGTACATCAGCATTGAAGTGGATACCTAAACTGGGGGATAAATAATATAAACACCTTGGTAAAAAAAAGAGGGTGATAATTATAAGCTGAGAACTGCATGTCGAGAGAGTTTTTAGCCGTCCACGTGTGGATGAAGTTCGAAACACTGTCATAATAATAGAGCCATAAGAGAACAAAATAAATGCTAGTGGTATAAGCAGCATAACCATAGCTGAAACTAAAGCTGAAAATGCATAGGGTGTTCTGTCAGTGCATGTAAGCTTTGTGACAGCTATATGGTCACAGTAGCAGTGGATGATTGTGTTGGAAGCACAATAAGGAAGAGAGGTTGCCCGGATTACTGCAGGTAAGACCGTGGGCTCAGGTAACAGCCAGGATGCAACACATGAACCCAAGATAGTGGATTCTTTGACAATATTAGCATATCTGAGTGGATTACAGACTGCCACATATCTATCAAAGGCCATGACTGCTAGCACCAATGCATTAACTGAACCAAAATAGTGCACAAAATGCATCTGAATAAAGCAGGCTGCAAATGAAATGGAGCCATCACCAAACCAATATCTAGCAATAATCTTGGGTAAAGTTGTAGTGCTAAACAATACATCTGATGCAGCAAGATTTAACATGATATAATACATAGGTTTTTTAAGACTTTTTTCTATTACAAATAATGCAAAAAATATGCCATTTCCCATTAAGATGCATACATAAACACAAAACATAACCACTGAGGCAAAGCCATAGTAATTAGGGAGAAGTCCAGGAAAACCTAGAATGACAAAATTCTTCATATAGGTAATGTTTTCTTCAGGCATGATGCTTTGATGGTCAGATGTCAGAGGGAAAGACAAGGTTGATGTAGCCTAGTGCACAGAAATCTTTTTTAATAAGCTCAAATGTGCATAGACCTTAAGCTTAAAATGCATTATGTACATTTTATCAACAACATACTTAGCTTTAGTCAGTTCACAAAGCAGTTCTTCACACAGAAAATAATTAACAAATAATTTGTATAATTTTTACTGTAAGTGAAAATGGACTATATCAAAATGAACATTTCAGTGGTAATATTAAAATGCATATCATGAAGAAATAACCTTTGTCAATAAAACACTTCACTGAAACTTTACCAATACAAACTAGTTCACGATTTTAGTGTACATTCTGCAGCTGAAGACATTCAAGAAGTAAAAGATTTCTTTCATTTAGTGAGTACATTCAACTCTTCATACTGTCTATACACATGGAGTTTTCAGTCTTCATACCTCCTTCAGGTTGTTAGATGATGGTGTCAGCCCATGTAATAACTTAATTTTATATCCATCCATGTTCCCTGCTGACCTTATCATGGGATACACAGTTGTGGGAATGAAATTCTAATGGCCAGTCTGATCCCATCCCTGCTGACAAAGCATGCTCTGTGCATCTGGCCTGTTTATTTTCCACTTTCCTCACTTATTTTCTTGAGCTTCATCTCAAATGGCCTACTTCACATCCTTTTATTATGAGAAGTGTGTACATAATAAGCACAGTGAGAATCTCAGTGAGTTTTAGTGTAATATTAATACTCAAATTATGTATTAAACCCTCCAGAAACTATAACTATTGAGAATGCCACTACACCACAGTTTAGACTGTACTTTTATTTTATTTATTTATTTTTTTGGTTGTTACTGAGGAGGCTGTTCTGGAATGGCTCAATGACATGGGAGACCTCATGATGTCAAGTATTATGATAAAGGGACGCTTTATTTATGACTTTTCATGAAACCCAGTGTATAAGCTACAACCTAATTCTCAATCACACAAGACTTATGACTCAAATTCAAATTTTATTTTTCACATGCATAACCATACACAGTACGACTTGCAGTGAAAATGTTTTTTTACAACTGTTCCAACATAGAAAAGAAAATATTGAAAAATATTAAATATATATATATGAAGGGATTAAAAAAATGCATGTTCCACTATGTAGATTTCTACATAGTCACACTAGCCAATCCTGGGCATCTGTGAGCCCAAGTACACTAATCAAAAAACCTTTAAAAATGTCATCTTTTGGTATTTTTCTTCTTGAGTTTTGTGCAACTGAAAAAAAAATACAACATATAAAAACTTTTTTCTTCCGAGGGTGGTACACTGCCCTGTGATGCAGCAGTTTGAAAAGATGCAATTGGCTGACTTCAGATATCTTGGAGGAAGCATGTGTTAGCCTTCAACATTCTCAGATAATGTGATGGGGAGAGCTAGCTTATCCTTCTCCCTGCATACACCCCGCTGAGGAGGAAAACAAAGCCGGTCACAAAGATTATAAAAATTTGGCCTGAGGGAGCTGAGGAGGAAAACAAAGCCAGTCACAAAGATTATAAAAACTTGGCCTGAGGGAGCTCTCTCTCAACTGCAGGACTACTTTGAACGTACAGCCTGGAAGGTTTTTGAACAGCAGAACCTGGAGCAATACACAGAAACTGTACTGTTTTATATTAAAAACTGCGCGGACAATGTCACTGTCAACAAAAAGATTTGGATGTTTCCCAACCAGAAACCCTTGATGACAAGTAAGATCAAACATGCCAAAGACACTTATGAAAGAAAAATTGAGGACCATCTCACAGACAATAACCCAAGAAGAGTGTGGCAGGGAATTCAGAGCATCACCAACAAGAACAATAACCACAGCACCGTCTACGCTGATGCCTCACTGGCTCAGGAAGTTAACCATTTCTTTGCCTGCTTTGAGGTCAATGGGCCCAATGCAAATTCAGTGCCAACACCAACCTCTAGCACCTTCCATCTCACCCTACAGGAATGGGAGGTGAGACGAGTGCTCAAAACTGTAAACACAAGAAAGGCCGCTGGTCCTGACGGAGTATCTGGCAAGGTAATCAAAGCCTGTGCCAAAAAACTCACGGGGTCTTCACTAAGATCTTCAACCTCTCACTGACATCAGCCATCATCCCACCCTGCTTAAAATCTGCTACCATCATCCTTGTCCCTAGAAACACAGCCACCAACAGCATGAATGACTACAGACAAGGTGCACTCACACCAGTAATCATGAAGTGCTTTGAGAGACTGGTCTCACAGCACATTAAATCCAGTCTTCCTCCCACCTTTGACCCATACCAATTTGTATACAGAGCAAATAGGTCTACAGAAAATGCCATCACCATAGCCCTTCACACTGCACTAAACCACCTTGAACTCCAGGGAACCTATGTAAGAATGCTCTTCATAGACTACAGCTCAGCATTCAATGCAATTATCCCAGACATTCTAATCAGCAAATTAACGGATTTGGGCCTCTCTCCCTCCATCTGCACCTGGATAAAGGACTTCCTTACAAACTGCCCACAAACTGTTAGGCTTGGACCCCACCTCTCCTCCACCACCACGCTCAGCACTGGTTCTCCACAAGGCTGCGTACCGAGCCCTCTACTCTACTCTTTGTACACATATGACTGCACTCCCACTCATTCTACCAACACCATCATCAAATTTGCAGACGATACTACAGTGATCGGACTTATCTCAGGAGATGATGAATCAGCTTACAGAGATGAAGTACAGAAACTGGAGGTGTGGTGCTCTGATAACAACCTGACTCTAAACACCTCAAAAAACAAAAGAGCTCTTTCTGGACTTCAGGAGGCGCAGTGCTGACCCGGCCCCACTCTACATCAATGGGGACAGTGTGGAAAGGGTCCACACCTTTAAATTCCTGGGAGTCCATATATCTGATGACCTCTCTTGGTCTGCTAACACCTTAGCAACCATCAAGAAGGCACAGCAACAGCTACACTTCCTCAGTGTGCTCAGGAAAAACAACCTGGTGTGCAAGCTGCTGGTGGCCTTTTACTGCTCCACCATCGAAAGCATGCTAGTATACAGCATTTCGGTGTGGTACTCCAGGTGCACTGCAGCAGACAAGAGAGCCCTCCAAAGGATAATCAACACAGCCCAAAAAAATCACTGGCTGCTCACTACCCTCCCTGGAAGATATTGCCTGCTCCCGCTATCTCACTAGGGCCAAAAACATCATCAAGGACACATCACACCCAGGCCACCACCTGTTTGATCTCATGCCCTCGGGCAGACGATACAGATGCTTAAGAACAAGGACCACTCGGTTTCAGGACATTTTTTTCCAAAATGCTATCAGGACTATAAACTCACAAATGCACTAAACGTAAAATGTCAATGTACGATACTACCTCTGATCACTGTGTCCAACTACAGTGACTTATTTCAACAATCTCTACTTTTGTCTACACTTGCTGTTTA
>CM075016.1:18651155-18662952 GCA_037576675.1 Pangasius sanitwongsei | reverse complement strand
GGCCCTTAACCCTCAACTGCTCAGTTGTATAAAATGAGATAAATGTAAGTCGCTCTGGATAAGGGCGTCTGCCAAATACCATAAATGTAAATGTACCTGATTGCAGGAGCTGGAAGAGATTGTGGGAGGGATGGGTAGGGTCCTTCATGGCTGGTAGCCTTGCTGGAGCATTGTGCAAGAAAAATGTCCAGGATGGAGGGGAGAGGGGCACTGATGATCTTTGCAGCTGTGTTCACTGTCTGCTGTAGGGTCTTGTGGTCAGCAGCACTGCAATTTCCATACCAGACTGTGATACAGCTGGTCAGCGAACCCTCAATGGTGTCCCTGTAGAAAGTGGTGAGGAGGGAGACTTGCTCTTTTCAGCCCGCGGAAAAAGTGGAGGCACTGTTGGGCCTTCTTGTTAAGTGACGTGATGTGGCGCGTCTGGTGATGGTCCTGGTGACTGTCACATCTTCTATGCACTTTTTGATGTACGCAGTCACTGTTTCGGTGTACTCTTGTAAGTCTGTGTGATTGTTGTAGGTGGCTGCCTCTCTGAACATGTTCCAGTCTGTGTCCTGGAAGCAGTCCTGCAGTGCTGAGGTAGCATCGTCTGACCATACTGTGATCTGCTTTTGAACCGGTTAAGCAAGTTTGAGACGTGGTCTGTATGCTGGAATTAGCATAACAGAGAATTGGTGTGAGTATCCAAGTTGGGGGCGGGGTGCAGCCTTGTATGCATTTTTCTCTGCTATATAAACAAAGTCCAGTGTGTTGTTTACCCTGTAGAACTTGGTAGAACTTTGGCAAAACTGTCTTTAGTTTGTGTGGTATAGTCACCAGCTATAATGAAAAAGCCGTCAGGGTTGTTTGTTTGTTGCTCGCTGATAGCGCTGTACAGTTCGTAAAGTGTGTCCTTAGCGTTTGCACACGGGGGAATGTACACAGCAACAATGACGATAGCCGTGAACTCCCTCGGCAGATAGAATGGTCGACACTTCACAAACATAAACTCCACCAGCGACGAACAGTGTTTTGATACTACCGCAGCATTGTTACACCATTCTTTGTTGATATACACACACAAGCCTCCTCCGCGAGCCTTACCAGACAGTGATGAATCTCTGTCCGCTCGGTAGCAGGTTAGCCCGTGCAGCTGAATGGCGGAGTCCGGGATGTTGTCATTTAGCCATGTTTCAGTGAAGATAAAAACACAGCAATCCCTTGTCTCTCGCTATGTAGACCGACAGAGTTGAATTAAGTCCAGTTTATTTTCCAGCGAACATAAGTGTTGGAAGAGCCGGTCTTGTGGGGTTAGCCCTTAGCCTAGCTCGTATACCTTCTGAATGTACAATGTGCAATATTATGACTTAGTCACCTGCTGTATATACTTTATACTGTATACTTGCTTTACATACATACATACTTTTACACTATATGGTATACTCACTTTATAGTCTATTTATTGTTTAATGTTATATGTTTGTTTTTTATAACACCAGTCAGAAGTGCTCCTAATTTCGTTGTACACAGAGATATACAATGACAATAAAGGCTTTCATTCATTCATAGCTGGTGTGTGGGAATTGTCCAACAACGAATTAGGGAGAAATTGGGGAAAAACACTTAACAACCTTGCTAGAGATTGCAACATGGTCAGAAAAACTGTGAGACTCCACTCTTCTTCCTTTACTTATACCTACTGCCCCCCAAAACAAACATTTAGTGCATACAATAAGCATATTTAAAAATATAATTTCAAAACAGAAAAAAACAGCAATGAATGTGAAATACAAAAAAAAACCTAGGAGACATTTATTTGGCTCCTATACCCTGCTTGGTTAGTGACAGTGGACCTTATTCATCAAAGTTATATAAAAATAAGTGCAATTTTGTGTGATTTGTATGTGATTACATGATGCATAATCTGTGTTTGATTCAAAGTGTCATACAAATCAAAATGAGTGCGATTTGAGTGGAAATATTGAATCGGTAGCCTCAAGGAGCCTCAAGGGGACATGGGGGGACACATCTACTGCACTTTAGCAGGCAAGTGATTCTCTTTCCTGCAATTTTGTGCATGTTTACATGCCCTGAACTGAGCCTATCATTGACGATCATAAATCTCTAAGAAAAAAAACACAGCATTTTTCTTAGATGATTTTTCAAGGTATTGGTTGTTTTAAAATGACTGAACAGTGACCCATCCAATCATAATTAAGCTGCATGTTGACCGAATTAAAACAAAGGAAAGTTTTTTTTTTATTTTTATTATGTTCTGGTGTAAAAATTATATTATCTAGGGATATTTGTAATAAACCATATTATATTACAGTGCGGTTAAATGCTTGAATCTGATTGGTCAGATGGTGTACATTATTTACATATAACAGCATGGCTTGGACAATAGTCCCAGCTATATTGCCAATGAGGGTAATAGTAATGCACCTGTTCTGATATGTTATTGTTTCTATAGCAACAGCTCATACACAGAGACAGATGCTTTAGATAATCATAAGTTATAAACAAATTTTAAAAAACAGGTTGCTTAACAAAGTAAAACTTATAATCATTGATGTGGTGACTTTTTTTGTTAGGAGATATATAACATTTAGGCAAGGTCTCTCTGTTGTAAGCACTCTGTAACAGTCATGTAGCTTTGCAAAGTTTATCAGCACAGGAAAGTCTTCAGGACAGAGCAGTTTCGGCTTTCTCATTAAAATGACAAGCTGCATTTTTTGGGTGGCAATGGTAGTGGTGGGGGTGGGGGGTTAGGCCTATGCATCAACTAATCTGGCTCACGTTTATATACAACATTTTGTGAAATTATACAACTACTTGTAAAACATAAAAAAACATTCAAACGTAAAAATACACTCTGTTACACAGGAGACGGTATAATGTGACAACACTGACTAATTGCCAAATTAGTCATATGTGCTTATTTCCCTTTCCCATATTACATTCCCTGACACAGCTAACCTAACTAGCTGGCTCTGAAGGCACACTCACACTGAATTCTACTTATGCTCCCTCACCCTACTTGCCCTGGATGAAGCAATCCAAGTGATTGGATTGACTTCTTATGTGAATTAGATTTAGATACTACCAGTCTTACAATGACTGCACATTTCTCACCATCTAAGCACCATGTTTCCAGCTGTGAAAGGTAGTATTGCTGGGATATATGTGGATGAGAAGTAGTCTTGCCATGGAAATGCTGGTAATACTGACCATGATCTACCTGCTGTTAAAAATATATCTACTAATCAGAACACTCTGTCTACTGGTTGAAGGGTAAAATTGTAGAATAGGCAAAATAAATTCAAGAAGAGCAATAATCCATCCATCGATCCATGTATATTCTGTACCACCTATTATATACAGGGTTGCGGGGGAGCCTTCAGCCCATCCCAGGGGACTCGGGGGACACCCTGGACAGGGTGCCAACCCATTGCAGGGCACAACCTCACATACTTACACACCTATTCACACACTATGGACAATTTAGATTTGCCAATCAGTCTACAACGCATCTCTTTGGCCTGGGGGAGGAAACCCCTGAAGCACATGCAAACTCCACACACACAGGGAAGAGGTGGGAATCAAACCCCCAACCCTAGAGGTACAATGCAAACATGCTAAACACTACATCATAAAAACCTAGCTGGGTGTGGGTGTGTCTCCCTAGGGTGGTAGGGTGTGGATGTGGAGGGTGCGAATTACTTACTGACAGCTGTTTTCCCCTACACCGCTCCTTGGGACACAAGCTCCTGCCCACTACTGTCTTTATATGTCCAGAGTTTCCAAAACTCTGCATCCAGTTCTGCACTTCACAGCACCTCTTGCATGCAAACAGTGCTCAAATGAAAGACTATTGAGCAGATAATGATAACACATTCAGCACTCATTTACAACTTACATATATGAATTAGTATGAAGTTCCTGTGTAAGTGTAAATATTATTTGCTATTTTTTGTTACTTATACTACTCTTCTAACTATACTGTACAAATGCTGAAAGGTATTTGTCCATATGCTAAGCCTACTTACAAATTCAGATTTATTTATTGTCTGATGAATTAACAACAGCTAAAATTATGCAGACAAATAGACTGAATTGCCCTTTCCCATTAAATCACTATTTTGTTGATGAGCTTTATAATGCATGTGTGGCCCTTAATGAGCAGGGCTTCATATAAAATGTTTTTGTGTTTGTGTATGATTCATAAAATCTCACCATGTACATGTAAATAGGTCTTAAAATGGATGAATTCCCGGTTTTCTGCAGTAGTGTGGCTATTATCTATTGGGATTTTGGGTGTTTTCCCTTATTATTCCCCATATGATACCTCTGCTAATAGTCAAGTTAAATTAAATATATTCCCCCTGCTCTGAATTAAACATTTTTGGCTTTCTTTTTTAGAAATAGTATGAGACACCCTGAGACATTTGCTCTGGGGTCTGAAAAATGAATTGTAGTCGGCTCAACATTCTTATATTTATGTACATTGTAAAAGAACAAGACCAAATATTAAGCACAATGTTACTTGTAATTCAGTCAATAAAATAATTTGTAGATACAATAAAGTAAATCCGTCTGTCTGTCTGTCCATCCACCATGTTGGATCCACATTATTATTCTTATTCTTATTATTAAATACTACTACTACTACTACTACTAATAATAATAATAATGAAATCAGTACTATTATTTGAAAGGGAAAAAGTTTTAGTCTGGACTTTTAAATTTGTAATTTGACAAAACTAGACACCATTTTGATGCAATCCCTTTAGAAACTTGCTTTATGATCACATGCTTGTAGATAATGTGATACAAGGGATTTACTTTGAAAATATATCAATATAGAGACATTATGACACAAACAGAAAGAGTTTACTAATTAGTCCCTTCCCCTGTAGTCTTCATTAGCTACTTGTTTACCAGTCATTATAACTGGATGCCCTTGAGAGGACCAGTACCCAAACAGGGCTACTGCTTTCTCTTAGGAGAACGCATAACAATGCTGTACACACAGAGCTCATTATCAAAGACAAACACTACACTGGGTCTAACTGGCTTTGAATTGGCTGATATTAACTTATATGTTATATGTTATAAATGATATAGATGCTTTATCTAGTTTCAATAATAATAATAATAATAATGCAGGTTGTGGAAGAGGCACACTCCAGTGGTAATTATTGATTTTCACAAATTTCTCAACAATTTTCCCAATATCCCCTAAAATTTCTGAAATGCAAATGCAATCATTTCCCAAGTTTTATTTCCTTCTTAAATGGAAGGCCAGAACATCTTTCTTCTCTAAGGTCCGTTGTTATATGGCTATGACAGTGCAGCAGCTCCACAGGAAAGTGAGCATGTTACAAAAGTTAGCACTTTTTCTCCACACAACTGATAAAAGTAAATTTTAGTAGCTTTGGCATGTGTCATCAGGTATGCTAGTTCTAGGTAGCTAGTATTATATTAGCTTAACAATAAAAAATGTACACTCACTATCCACTTTATGAGGAACACTTGCACGTTCATGCAGTTCAGAAATGACCCGTGACCATTTTAACAGCAGAAAAAAACTAAATGATGTATTTTCAACTTGAAATTTGATGACTTTTCCTATAATGACCCCAACATTAGAAAAAAATGAACCATTTTCTATTTTAATATTTTCATGAAGGCTTTACACAGCTAGGATACAAAGATTGTCTTAAGGGTCAATTTTGATCCACCAGCTATAAAACCATTTATACACCACAAAAACAACAGACACATCACAGACACACACTGGCACATACATGCACACTCCAACACACACAATAAGAAACTAAGACTGTGTGCTACTGATTGATCTCTCTCTCATCGTCCCATGCATGACTCAAGCTCAGACAAAATAAAAAGAATTTCAGACAAAATAAACATGTCTTGAAAGCATTATTTACTAATAGGGAATGCTTATATATAGGTGCTGTAGATTGCAGTACCCTAGCTGTCTTTTTGCCAAAGTCATGAGTGCTCGTTTCAGTGCCCAGCAAGTTGCAGATCTGATTACTTCAGGTGTCCTGGAGGAAGAAGATAACACTGATTTGGAAGAGGAGAAGGTATCTGAAGAAGAAGATGGGGAAGAGTACAACCCAGAGAATAATTCCTCATCTTCAGATGAAGAAGATATTTTGTCAACTTTTTTGTCAAAGAACAGCAAAATATCATGGTCTTCTTTACCATATGGCAACCAGGGCAGGATGGCAGTAGAAAATGTCATGAAGATGACCCCAAGGCCAACAAGATATGCTGTTTCCTATGCCCAGGACATCGTCTCAACATTTTTCATGTTCATTACACCAGCCATCGAAAAAATTATCCTAGAAATGACCAATCTACATAGGTTCCAGAAATATGGAGACGAGTGGAAAACGTGGATGAGACTGACCTACTATGCTTGGAAGATGCAAGTGTACACAGGGAAGCTGAATCAGGGGATATGGGTTGTACTTGATGTGACAGATGGACTGGGGGGTCACAATGTCACGTGTGACAATTTTTTCACATCTTATGAACTTGGCCAGCAGCTGCTGAAGAGAAAGGTCACCATGGTTGTGCCATGGTTGGGCCTTTATAATCAGAAAGAACAAGCCTGAGCTGCCCCCTGCACTACTTGCAACAAGGGGGAGAGAGGCCTTTTCCTCTAAGTTTGCCTTCACCCCCACCACCACTCTAGTTTCTTACCTCCCAAAGAAGAACAAGAATGTGGTCTGAGCACAATGCACAAAATAACAGAGATCAGTGATTGTGAAGACAAGAAGCCAGCTATCATTCTGGACTACAACCACAACAAAGGAGGTGCGGACAACTTGGACAAGGTGAATGGAACTTACAGCTGCAGGAGGATGACTGCGCACTGGTCCTTGTATAACATCATTGATGTGTCCTCATACAAGGCCTTTATAATTTGGAGCCAGACCGACCCTACCTGAATGCCTGACAAGTAGAACAAGGGGAGGGTGTTACTGGAGAAGCTGGGAAAGTCACTTGTAACCCCCCAAATTCAAAGAAGAGAGTGTCTCCCTCACACAACAGCCTCTGCAGCACTTGTGAAAGCTGTTCAGGGTGTTGAATCTTCTTCTGTTCCATGTGAGGCTGCAGCTGGGGCAGGCAAGAGGAGGAGATGCCAATTCTGTCCCCCCAAAAAGGACTGTAAAACAAACACTATGTAACAGACTTTAATGGAAGTTGTACTTAATTTCTCTATTTGTCTTTGTGTTGCCTTTGATGTATTTTGTATGTTAAGGATAAAACGGCTGATCGGCTATAACTGCCCCAGGGTGCTAGCTCCTAGGCAAGTCATACTAGGTAAGGATGAGGAACCATATGCTATTCTAACAGACTTAGGATGGAGTATTGTGGGCTGCTCTGCACTAAGTATCAATGAATCAATGGGATTCAGTCTTTGTCACAGAATAGCTACAAAGGAGATACCAGCTCTGACACCTATGGATGCAGTTCGTATACTCAAGTCGGACTTTAAGGATGTCACAGCAGATGACAAGACAGTCTCTCAAGAAGATATCATGTTCCTAGACAAACTCAAAGAAGGAATAAAGAAAAATGCTCAAGGACATTATGAAATGCCTCTTCCATTTAAGCAGCGACCATACTTGCCTGACAACAGAGAACTTGCGGTAGTCAGACTCAATCATTTGAACAAGAAGTTCTGTAAAAATGAGAAATACAAGACAGACTACGTTACTTACATGAATGACATCATTGACAGAGGTGACATAGAAGCAGTGAATGATGATGCAACCAATGGTGAAAAGTGGTACATATCACATCATGGCATCTACCATCCAAAGAAGCCAGATAAGCTAAGGGTCGTTTTTGACTGCTCCGCAAAATTTAAAGGTGAACAATGAACATTTACTACCAGGACCAGACATGATAAACAATCTCACAGGAGTCCTTGTAAGGTTCAGAAGGCATCCTATAGCAGTAACTTGTGACATTGAGAAAATGTTCCACCAATTCCACGTCCAAGAAAAGGATCGTGATTATCTGCGCTTTTTATGGTGGAAAGATGGGGACAAAAATTCAGTGCTTCGAGATTACCGAATGAAAGTACATCTATTCGGTGCAGTGTCTTCGCCCGGTTGCGCAAACTATGGACTAAGATATTTAGCCAATGAGCACAAGCAATCACACGCATTAGGCGCTCAGTTCATCACTAGAGATTTTTATGTCGATGATGGAGTTACAAGTGCAGAGACGGTAGAAAAAGCCATCCAGTTGACAGAAGAAGCACGGGAGCTGTGTGCAAAGGGTGGTCTTCGACTTCATAAGTTCGTATCAAATGACAACACTGTTTTGCAGAGTATACCAGCATCAGAACGTGCTGTAAACTTTGAAACAAAAGATCTCACCTTCAATGACATGCCTCTTGAGAGAGCTTTGGGTATTCATTGGAACATACAGAGTGACAGCTTTAAATTTCATATCCCACTAAAGGGTCAACCTATAACACGCCGTGGCATACTGTCAACCGTTGCCTCCATATATGATCCTTTGGGCTTTGTAGCTCCATATGTTCTCAATGGCAAGAGGATCCTGCAAGAAATGTGTCGCCAAGGTACAGGCTGGTATGATCCGCTCTCCCCTGCACTCAGCCCACGGTGGGAGAGATGGCAGAATGACTTCGTCAATTTGGAAAAGGTGAACATACCACGATGTTATGTACCTGCTGAATTCGGCAAGGTTGTGAAAACCGAAATACATCATTTCTCTGATGCGAGTACCTGTGGTTACGGTCAGTGTTCTTATCTGAAAATGATAAATGAGAATGATGAAATTCATTGCACTTTTCTCATTGGCAAGGCCCGGGTTTCTCCTTCAAGGATTATTACAATACCGAGATTAGAGTTGACGGCAGCTGTGGTATCAGTCAGAATGAGCAATATGCTCAGAGAAGAGCTTAATCTCACCAACGTCGACGAATTCTTTTGGACTGACTCAAAAGTGGTTTTGGGTTACATAAATAATGATGCCCGACGTTTTCACACATTTGTAGCCAATAGAGTCCAAAAAATACGTCAAAGCACAGAACCTAAACAATGGCTGTATGTTCCAACGGATGAGAATCCAGCAGACAGTGCTTCTAGAGGAAGAACAATAAATGAGCTGCTCTCGTCTAACTGGTTCTCTGGTCCCTCATTCTTGTGGGAAAAGGAAATAGCGACCTCAGATGTTGTGCTTGATCTCCCAGTAGGAGACCCAGACCCAGTAAAGAAAATTCAGACATTACCAACAAAGGCCGCGGAAAGTAAAGATCTTGTAGACCATTTGTCCAAGTTCTCGTCTTGGTCTAAAACTATCAAAGCCATTGCACGCCTTCTGAGATGGATTAAGAAGGATAAAACAAATTTACCGGCTTCTGTAAGTGAACAAGAGGATGCTAAATGCTTGATTCTAAAAGGAGTACAAAAGCAAATGTATCAGAAAGAGATCGATGTGTTGAGTCAAGGAAAACAACTTCCAAGTCACAGTAAACTTCATTTGGATGCCTTCATAGACAAGGATGATATGATCAAGGTGGGAGGTAGACTAAGTCACTCATCATACACTCACTCATTTAAGCATCCACTGATCCTTCCTAAAGAGCATCATGTAACAAAGCTGATAATTGCACACTGTCATGAAAGTGTAAAGCAACAAGGTAAAGGTTTCACAATTAATGAAATCAGATCGTGTGGCTATTGGATACCTGGAATAAATAGAGTGGTCGCATCTTACATTCGCAACTGTGTAACTTGTAGAAAGCTGAGAAGATCTGCTGAAGGCCAGAGGATGAGTGATCTTCCCTCAGAACGTGTAGAGCCTTCTCCACCTTTTATGTATTGTGGTATGGACTGCTTTGGTCCTTTCATGACTAAAGAAGGAAGAAAACATCACAAAAGGTACGGTCTGCTTCTAACATGCCTGTGTTCAAGAGCTATTCATATAGAAATGTTAGAAGATATGTCCACAGATGCTTTTATTAACAGTCTAAGGTGCTTTATTGCAATTCGAGGTACAGTACGGCAAATAAGATGCAACCAAGGTACCAATTTTGTAGGCGCGAAGAACGAACTGAACTCAGCACTACAGGAACTTGATCCAGAAAGGCTCACTACTTTTCTTGCAGATAAGCAGTGTGACTTTGTTTTGAATGCACCCCATTCCAGTCATGCAGGGGGTGTATGGGAACGGCAAATCAAAACTGTACGGAGTGTTCTTAGTGCTACCATCGCCCTTTCATCAGGCAGGCTGGATGATGCTTCATTGCGCACCTTGTTTTATGAAGCCATGGCAATAGTTAATAGTCGCCCTCTTACAGTTGACAACCTGAACGACCCCAAGAGCTTAGAACCGCTCACACCTAATCATCTGATTACCATGAAATCCACCACAGCCCTACCTCCACCAGGAAAGTTCATAAGAGAGGATGTGTATATGAAAAAGAGATGGAGACGTGTACAGTACCTTACTGAACAGTTTTGGAGCAGATGGAAAAAGGAGTATCTTCACAATATTGCTGCTCGACAATGCTGGCATGCTCCAAAAAGGAACTTTCAAATTGGTGACGTGGTCATGGATATCGATGAAACCTTACCAAGGAGTGAATGGAGGCTAGGAAGGATTATAGAGACTGTTCTGAGCCCAGATGGACTGGTAAGAAAGGCCAAAGTAGCACTTGGTGACAAAAGACTAAACAAGAAAGGAGAACGGATGCACAAAATCTCAATAGTAGAAAGGCCAGCTCAGAAGTTGGTCTTGTTGGAAGCAGAGTAAAATGCATCTTCAGAAGGACTTTATTGTACTTTACACACACAAAGGTTATAAGTGAAAATTAGTCATGTTTGAGAAACATTGATAATTTGGTGGGAGTGTAACAGACTTTAATGGGAGTTGTACTTAATTTCTCTATTTGTTTTTGTGTTGCCTTTGATGTATTTTGTATGTTAAGGATTGTTTAATGATCGAATTATTTCCGTTGTTTACGGGGGGCTTTCATTTTGAAATGGAATCTGCTTTCACGGCTAAGAGATAGTTATGTGAAAAATGGTATGGAGAGCAAACGCTTTACAACGGCTTAACAGAGCTCGTGCATGAAAGGACTGTTTATAAGTTTATTCAGCACCCCCCGAAAAGGCATAAGGTTTGTGTATTTGTATACTGTTAGTTAAAACAAGTATTTTGTGAAAATCGCCGAATATGTCTATTGATGTTAATGCACATTTTTGTATCGCTTCATTCAGCTCTTACGGTGATTTCTTAAGTAAAAAGGAATGCTAATAAAGCTTCAAGAAACATCAGTAAAGTTTTGGCCATCATTCGGACGGGGTCCGCTACACACTATGTGCTCAATGTGTAAAAAATATATCTGCAAAGTCCATGCTCACAGACTGTCCTACTGTTTCACATGTGCTAATTAGGTCAGATGTGTTGCCAAAAGGTTGGTAGATATTGTAGTTGTATTTGTAGTCAGGCTGTTGTTATTCTTATTCTTATTATTATTGAATAATGTAATAGGCAATCCAGAAATTATATATTAAAATTCTATTAGTGTCCAGTTAAAATAGTGAATACAAAAATAAGAATTGCCATAGGTACTTGATAAATGCTGCTAGCCTTTGGGTTTAGTTGATATTATTTTTTGATATTATTTCTGTGATGCCACTATTTCAGACTTTATCTGTCTACTTTATTTGGTGTTTATTTGCCTTCATTTATGGATTTGTGTGGATTGATTTCTCTCAAATCATTGACAGAG
>CM075016.1:18549371-18560405 GCA_037576675.1 Pangasius sanitwongsei | reverse complement strand
ATATATATATATATACAGTATATATATATATATATATATATATATATATATATAGAGAGAGAGAGAGAGAGAGAGAGAGAGATTTTATATCTTTAAATGTTTTCATTCCCTACTGTGTATGGGTGAAATAATTACTAAGATAACTGTACACAACAAGGAATTCACATCTTTTAAATTATCTATGAAACCAGAACAGGCATTGTTTAAAAGGGAAAAACCTTTTGCCGAAAAAGCTTTATAATATTTGTTCTGATTTCTTTGGTTTTAAGGCCATAGATTATTGGATTCAAAGTTGGAGGGAAAATGAGGGTGGTAGCCCCTGTAAATCTTCTGGAACTTGAAGATAGTTCTCTCAGTCTGTAGGAAATGATTGTAAACAGTCCCAAACACTCTAGGATGAGAAAAACTATTAAATGGGTAGCACATGTCTGCAGAGCTTTGCTTCTTGTATCAGACCGCTTGTTTCTACAACAGGCCAAAAAAATCTGAAGATAAGTAAATACTATAAGTCCAACTGCAATTATTTGGGTAATAGCTGTGATAAGGAGGCCATAGATATTGTTAACAGTTGTATCTACACATACCAGCTGCAAAAGAGAAGGGTTGTCACAATATGAGTGAGTCATTTGGGACTTGCATCGAGGCAAACGCAGAAAAAGGTAAAAAAGAATAGCTATTAAAATAAAATTAAAAATCCATACAACAGAGATTACTTTCATAATATGGCTATAGGTCATGACTGTATTATACCTTAGAGGTACACATATGGCCATGTATCTGTCATATGCCATAGCACTCAAAATCAACACTGCACCCACTCCATATACATGTATAAAGAAAGCTTGTGTAACACAGGTTGAAAACTCTATGGTTCTGGTGTCCCAGATGAGTTCCTTGATCATTTGTGGGAATAGGGCTGTGGATCCCACAAGATCATTGATGGGTAGGTTTAACAGTAGTAAATACATCGGCCGGTGGAGACTCTTATTCAAAATGATGGTGATCAGCAGGACAAGGTTGCAGAAAAGTATGATCATATAGCTTAGCATGGCAAAGAGGAATGCAGGAATACTGGCCTCAGGAGGCAATTCTAAGCCTTGAAGTGACAGAACTGATGATGTGTTGTAGAGATTCCCATGGGAAGCCATAGCCATGGGTTTTTCTGTTCTGTAAATACAATGGAAAAACAATGAGAATATAATGGACCAATATAAATGTGTAACTTGTATGTACTCTTGTCAATTTCTACCCTTTGAACATACTTCATTAACTCAAACTTTGACCCTGGCTTTGTTTGATAATAATAATAATAATAATAATAATAATAATAATAATAATAAGAGGAAGAACAGGAAGAAGACGAACAACAACAACAAGAAGAAAGAATATTTAAAATACTTACTTCTTTTTTGGTTCTTTCACAGTTTGTACATCTCACATATTGACATAAAAATAATCTATAAATAATAATTACAAATGTTGGTAAAAATATACATAATATTTTTACATGTTCCTCATAACAGTGCAAGCAATAGGTTCTCCATTAGGTACACTATCACATGTACGTAGTGAGAGTTGCTCTTTATAAAGGTATTCAAGTTTGTGTATCTATGGATTATTCTCCTCAGAGAAAACTGAAACAAATATCAAATAGCTGTTACTACAGAAAGCAGTTCATACTGTATATTGTCAAGATAATAATAATAATAATAATAATAATAATAATAATAATAATAATAATAATAATCGATGAACTACGATTTGGACATAATATTGTCATTTTGCTGTACTACTGAATGGTCTCTTCTATCCCTCCCTAAAAGAGCTGTTTTCATCATGGGTCATATTCAGTTTTGGTAACTTAAATGCAAATGATATGTCAACGTATTATGTCCTATATTCAAAGTTGTGTGCTGTGGGTGTTTAACTTAATTTTCTAGGTCACCAGGTTATATTATTGAAATTACCTGTGTACACTTGACATGTGGACAAGGGTTCAGGAGAAGAGACAGATGGAGAGGTTGGGTCACAAAAGGTTGGCACCTATAGGCAAAACTGGGGGCTAAGGTGAGGGCAGGAGAATCCATGATGCAAGGAATTAAAAAAGAAATACAGGGGTAACAAAGACTAACAAAAGAGTGGAAAAGAGATCACCAAATACACAAAAACCATCACATGAATAGCAAGAAAACTAGCAAAGTCACATGAACTATGGAATACAAGGGGAAATTATGACGTCACACCTCTGACATTGCCATTTTTTTTTCTTGTGTAGAGATGTTGGGACAAGAATTATTCATTAGCATCAAGACCATCAACTTTAAACTATGTACTTAACTTTACCTCATGTCAGCGTCAGTGCCTGCTATAATGAACTACATTCTCCACTCTGCCTTACTTCAGGTAAGCTGACAACTAGTCAGTAGTCACACACCTATCCCTATTTCCAATCACCAGACCCACTACGGCCCATACATGATATCTGCTGAGAGTTTCTTCCATAGGGTCTGCAGGGCTAAATGTTTATGTACGGCATGTTTATGCTGCAATTGTGGAAAGGAAAAAGGCTGCACTGAAGGTAGTTATGCCTTTGTCAGCTTTTCAGCTACATGTCATGTTGAGTTTAAGTTGCATTTAAGGAACTATGAACAGCCCACATATCAGTTTACAGAATTTTAGTGGGAATGTTAGATTTAACAAAACATTGTAGTCTGTGAGGAGCTGCTCAACTGTCCTCAAGTGGGTGCCATAATGCCTCAGCCTCTGGATTAAGCCAAACTGAGAGAGAGAGAAGAATAAGAGTATTAAAAGTATTATTGAGATACTGATTACTGTAGAGAGCACATTTTTTGTTGATGATAGCTCTTTGCCGATGTGGGCAAGAATAAGAGTTTCTATTTTTTTTTTCTTGATAGGAAAATTCACTGGGGTGAAATCGCCTTTCATTTATCAACATTGATCAAGCTGGATACAAATGGATTTATTCCTAAATTGTTCGTAGAAGCATTTAAACAACTTATTTGGTGTTAATGAAAATGCTGTAAATTTTGAAAAACATTTGTATCCTACTCCTGCTCCTGGGTAATTTTTAACATTTAAAACATTAACTAATGTAAACAGCAGTTGATCAGCTTCAAATCATAGAATTTGGAAAGAGTTACTGCACTTTTATATACAGATTGCACTGCCAAGTTTAAATAGTTTATGTATTTCAATTATAGACAGAAATTTAATAAAAATTTTGTTAAACCAAATTATTTCATATTAATGGCATTAACTAAAGCATTAATTAAATATAAAAAAATAAATCAAGCCAAAATAAATACATCAATGAAGACAAATAAGACCAGTTATTCAGGAATGCTGCCCTATCATCAACTTCCTCTGATATATGTCCTCCTGCTTTTCCAACATGGCATCAGGGAGGACACACTGGTGTGTGAAAAGTTTCTGCCTGACAGTTGCCGAGACACACTACTTTGAATTAAAAAAACATACATACATACACACACACACACACACATTTATATATATATATATATATATATATATATATATATATATATTTTTTTTTTTTTTACTTGGGTACTGGATGTATATATATTTCTCCATTTTCATGTCAAACAATTTTCTTTTCATCTCACTTTGTTCACATCCAATTTCCGTAATTTGATTCCAGATTTTGGCCTTTTCAGGTGCTGCTACACTGAAATAATATATTATTGCCATAGATGTGAGTCAAAATAACTTTCACTTCTACCTCTGTAAAAGCCTTTTTTTGCCAGTTACTTGCCATGTTACCTCTTGTGAGTTTTGCCGTTTATGGAATTTTGTGGGCTTCACCAAACGCACCAGCTAGGCCATGTACTCCACTGATCATTTCCAGGTGATTCGTATTCATGATCATCAAGTCAAGTCAAATAGATCTTTATTGTCATCACAGCCATATACATTGTGCAGTACACAGTGAGATGAAATAATGTTTCTCCTGGACCCAAGGTACAAGGTACATGTATGTTATACACAGAGCTGACAGGCCATAAGTAAAGTGTAGTAGGAATAAGAAGCATGCAGGGAGGGGGTACGGGCAACAGTGGGGGTGAGTACACAGGGGGAGAGCTGTGACATGAATGAAATTAAGTAAAAAATTACAGTGCAATACTGGTTGTGAACCTGAGATTACTGAAGTTCAAAAGTAACAGTGCAGTACTTTGAGTCAGTACAATCAAATTGTCAGTGTGCTGTGAACAGTAAGTAACAGTAGGACAGATAGAACAAACCATTAAATGCAGACACTTCTGGGTTATCTTGGTCAGGGAGCTGGTGTTGAATGTCAAGTTGAGATCCTCTGTGATCATACGCAAGTATGAAGAAAATTAGAGTTTCTTAAACTTTTGTAAGTCAAGTGGAAATTTTTAATTTGGTTTGGCTGACACAAACATTTACACAACACTTTACTAAAAGATTGATAAATGAGGCCCACTGTTAGCAATATTCCATTACATAAAGGTTAAAATTAGTTGCAGAAAAAACAGCCACATGACTCCTTTACTGCAACAAAACAGTTGTGAAAAGTTGAGCTTATATTTTCAGGTGTTTGCACATGCATAGTATGGGTAATTTTACAAAAACTCACATAAAAAGTTGGCACACACTGTAAATTTGATAAAGCCAAAATGTTGCATTTACTAGGTGGAAGAAACATGCTACCATATATAAAGAAATTACATGGAATGGCATGGAACCTTAAAAATGGAAATCTAATATGTTTACATTCAATCTGTTTCAATCTGAATCACAATCACAGTGAGAGGGAAATAAATAAATAAATAAATAAATATGGGAAAAAAAAATAATATCAAAGGAATATTTTTCAGTTCCTGACTGTTCTGTTTAGTGCAGATACCTAAAGCAACACTACATGATAATAGTAACTTAATTATATTGAATCTTTATGATTGATAGAAATAGTAACTAATAAAAATATATACAATAAAGTTTGGTCTTGTAAAGGGTCTTGTAGCATCTCCCAGCCGCGGCAGGCAGAACACAGACACAGAACAGGCAGGATTAATGCAAACAAACATGTATTTATTGTTTCAGTGGAGTTGTGATGGTGAATGGTGGTGCTGGTGGAGGAACAGTGAGGGTGGCTGGCTTTCTGGGCCATGGGCTGCAGTGAGGAATGGGGTAGGGGAGTTGCTGTGTGCGTGGCACAGCAGCGCAGAGTCAAGAGGCGTCCTGACTATGGCTGGAGGCCCACCACCACAGCCTATAGCTGGGGTCATTTTAGTTGCCAGAAATGAGTATGTTTGTGCTGACTTGGAGAGTGGTATTACATTTGGAATTCACTTCAAAAATTCAAAAACTGTATTTTCCTGACTCAAAGCATAGCATTGAAAGTTAATGTCAAATTTCTAACAATTCTTTTGTGGATGCACATACTTTAGGTCAACAAACCCAAAAAAGAAATATGCTAGGTTACACAGCTCTAAATTCCTGATTGAATTATATTATCCATAACAAATAAAAACAAACAAGTCAATAGTGAACCATGTGAACTTGTGTGACAGGTTTATCACTATATATGCAGTTCATGGACATTCAGTCAATGCAAAGATTGTGATGTTTTGACATGATTGTCATAGTATTGAAAGTTAATGTCAAATTTCTAACAATTCTTTTGTGGATGCACATACTTTAGGTCAACAAACCCAAAAAAGAAATATGCTAGGTTACACAGCTACTAAATTCCTGATTGAATTATATTATTCATAACAAATAAAAACAAACAAGTCAATAGTGAACCATGTGAACTTGCTTACCGTGTGACAGGCTTATCACTATATATGCAGTTCATGGACTTTCAGTCAATGCAAAGATTGTTATGTTGTGTATGTTTTAAATTGTTTGTCTAGCTTGCTTTGCTTGAGCCATGCTTGTTATATGGACATTGATTATTGGATTGTGTGCATTGATTATTGGATTGGATCTTCATTTATTGTCTAAGTCTCCCATGTTAAAACCAGTTGATGACCTATTGTACATGAAATATCTGTGAAAACCAAATAAATATCAGAACTTGCACATTTATTGTCATCATAGAGACAAAGAATTAGAGTGCTTACACATGAGTGAACATCCACAAAAGTGGAAAAAAAAGACAGAAGCTTTACTTAAATCTACTTATAACTACACAAATGTCAATGTAAGATGTATGCAATGTGAATGTCTAAAGCCAACAAATATGTGGATATTTATAGCTCCAATTCCATGTAAAATATGTTTAATACACAACATTAACAAAGAACCATTTGCTTAATTTTGTTTATGAACAAAGCACATATATTTCTATTGGGGATATAGGAAAGGCTAATCATTTTTAGAAACATTCTCTGATTTGGCATGAATTCATAGTCATTTAGAAGAGATAAGGATATCAAAATTTACCCAATATAGACAAAGAAAAAACTGTTCGTTTATGTGGTTATGTTTGAATGAGACATCTGAAGAAGAAGTCATAGCAGATTGCAAATGGTTCTATTAACAGAGCAAACAGAATTGAACTGAGTGAAATACTCATCCAAATAACTTTTGTTTCAAAATTATTTAAATGCCACCTTTTTTTTCAACACTATGATGAATGAATTTCTAATGTCTCTTGTTTTCATTCCATATATAATTGGATTAAAAACTGGAAGAATTGTGAAAATCAGCATACCGCATATTTGTTGAGCATTGGGTGGTATATTCTGAAAACGATATGAAAGTACAGTAAATGTTGTAACTATTTCATACAGAACAAATGTAATTATCTGTGCTGAACATGTGTTTACAGCCTTACTTCTAGCATCAGTTTGTGTGTGGGAAAGACAGGCTTTAAGAATTTGCACGTAGGAGAATAACTGAATAGTGACACTAATGCCCTGCACAATTCCAGTTATAGCTAATCCATAAATATTGTTCACAGTAAGGTCACCACCACATGAAAGCTGTAACAGAGTATTATTGCTACAATACACATTAAAAATGATTGTCTTACATTTTGGAAGTCTTGCCTGAAGGGCAAACAGCACAACAATCAAGGCAATGTCGAGGCCCCAAGCCAGTGCTATCACACCACCAACAGTGTATGGACCCATTATAGAGTTATATCTGAGTGGTTTGCATATTGCTATGTAGCGATCAAATGACATGGCTGCCAGAATAAAAAGTACACTACCTCCATACAAATGAAGCAAAAAACCCTGCAGGACACATGTTGGGTAATAGACCATATTTGTTTGGGTTACAATATCCAGAAGCACTCTAGGCAGAGCACATGTAATTCCCATCAAATCTGCCAAAGGAAGACTGAACAAAATATAAAACATAGGTTTATGAAGGCTTTGCTGGGTAACAATCAATGCTAGAATTGTTGCATTACAGAACACTGCAAACAAATAGACCAGAGCTCCAATGATAAAAACAGGATAAATAGCTTGAGGAGGGACATCAATTCTGGCAATCTGAAGGTTGAAACTGAATGTGTTGTTGAAAAGTTTTTGATCCATTCAGAACCTGTGGGAGAGATAAAAAAAAGGGCACAGTTACTGATTTACGAATGTGCATGTTTTTTTTCTTTTTTTCATTTGACTTCACACTCACCTTTAAAAGGATCAAATTGTGTCAGTAGTGGGACATGGTATGCCATATTTATATCTACTTCTGTCCTCCCAAGACCATGCAAGTGACTCATATGTCACCAGAGGATATTAATAACTTGAATCTGCTCTCAAACTTAAGATGTATAGCTTGTAATAAGACATTACATCCATAAAATATATCACAATAAGGTAACGTCATGTAAGGCTTATGACACATGACATGAAACACTATACTCAGAAATGGACAAAGGGTTGTTGGATCCCCTGCTATAACACAAAACAGTGGTAACTATAATTTCATGATGACAGCAGACAATCTGTGATATAATAGCAACTACTTAGCCACTCTAATGCATTAATTTTATCTCATTACTATTTTTCTATTTCTCTATCAGTCTCCATTTCTAATAATTATGATTATTAAAAATTATATATAAATCATATCATTCCTTAGAAATATGAGGTTAAATATACCCAACTAGTGGGTGTTGTATGCTCCTTTCTGTTCCAAAACTAGTTTTGGAGCTGCTTTTCTAACCATATGTTCTAATCCTTTCTAGCTGAAAAATTCAGCTAATCAGTTTTTGTGGACAGTACTGGGTTAAAGGGGCTTGCATTTCAAAGTTTTTATACTTTTCTTCTTTTGGAACCACTTCAGAAACAACAGTCCCAAAGATTTCAGTGCCACAGATACTCTGAAGTACCATTACCATATTTTGCATTTTCCAACATTATGACAATTAGCTAACTAATGTCAAAAGCCCACATGACCGCACCTGTGTTCCCTCCCATTGTCAAAATTTAAACTTTGAGCAAATCAGCACCTACTCCAAAAAGGTTGTAACTTAGGGCACAGGGAGGCACTGTATACATCCATAAGTTTATTGATGAAGTAACAGGATAACAAAAATTCAGGGTTATGCATTGTAATCCACAGAAACAGCAGTCAAACACAATCTGAAACTTAATCCAGTATCACAAACAAAAGGTTCAGCAGGATCAAAGCACCAGAGATCAGAATGGCAGAAAAACATGGCTCAGAACTCACAAATATGCTTGCAAACTGTAAGGCTTCACAAAGTGAGTAAGAGCCCATTTGAATATAGGTTAAGACTTTGGACTATATAGACTTTGGACACTAGATGAAAACATTCTTTGTTTTTTTTGTGCTTTTTTGTTTGCCTTGATAATCTTCATTATTGTTTTCATCTGTCCCTGATTTGCCAGGCTATTTATACCGTCCATTTTGTTTGTTCATTGCTTAGTCCTTGTGTTCTTCATGTGAATACCTTGCTACTGCCACTGCGCATCTTTTGTGTGTTTTGCCTTATTACTTGCTTTTTTTGGATTTAGTATTCATCTGTTTTACAATTGGATTATTTATGGATTTCTGTTTTCTGTCTTGTTGGAACCATCTGAAGTAAAAACTTTATCTGTTTCATCCCCGTATCTCTGTCTTCTGGAGTCTCTCTACAATTGAGTCCAGGATAGCCTGTTTAGCAGTGGTTAAGTTGTTGGGCCATTATCACCATGACCAGGGTTCTGATATTATATGTGTAAGTGTGTGTGTCAGGTCCATAAGTATTTGGACAGTGACACAATATTTGTAATTTTGCCTCTGTACACCACCTCAATGGATTTCAAAAGAAGCAATCAAGATGTGAAATGTAGATTTTCAGCTTTAATTCAAGGGTTTTAGCAAAAATACTGCATTAACCATTTAGGAATTACAGCCATTTTTACATAGTCCTTCCATTTTCACAGTCATAAAAGTAATTGGACAAACAAATTTTATTATAAATATAAGGATTATTTTAATACTTGGATGCAAATTCTTTGTAGCCAATGGCTGCCTGAAGTCTGGAACCCATGGACATCACCAAATGCTGAGTTTCCTCCCTAGAAAAGCTTTGCCAGGCCTTTATTCCAGCCACCTTCAGTTGCTGCTTGTTTGTGGGTCTTTCTGCCTTCAGTTTTGTTTTCAGTAAGCGAAAAGCATGCTCAGTTGGGTTGAGATCAGGTGACTAACTTGGCCATTTAAGAACATTCCATTTCTGTGCCTTAGGAAGCTCTTGGGTTGCTTTTGTGCTATGTTTTGGGTCATTATCCATCTGTACTGTGAAGCATCACCTATCAGTTCCCCTTCAGGAACTCGAGCTGCGTCGAAACGCTATGGGAACGCCTTCAGCGTGACCGCGCTCTGAATCACGTGTGTAATCAGTCCAAAGGATGGGCGAGACGTCACAAGAGGGGTGACGTAGCGACCCGGAAGCTTAAAAGCACGAGCGGTGGGCGCCGCGCCAGCTTTCTGTCATTCAGCAAGCTCTCTGTGTGTATTGTCTGTCTATTTTGTATTGTCTGTCTATTTTGTATTGTCTGTCTTAGTGATGCCTAAAGCAAAAGACAAAACAAAACATAAGGGCGAGAGCGGGCAGCGTTTTAGGCTGTATGTTCCTCCCTGCCCGCACTATATTACGGGTGGGGATACACACAGCCTGTGCGTTGTCTGCTTGGGAGTGGAGCACACAGAGTCGGCTCTCGAGGGAGCCGGCTGCTCGCATTGAGAGCATTTGCCGCTGCGTGTACTTCGCTCCCGGAGGGCTCTCTTCAAGGAGGGAGCCTCCACTCGCGTTCCTCGCGGTGCTGGCCCCACTTCTGCCGAGGCAGAGCGGCAGTTACACTTGTGGGGTTCGCAGATGGATTTGGTGGATGGAATGGAGACGGGTGAGTCCCTTTCTCCTTCCTCACCCACCAGATCCACTGCCTGCTCTCTGGGATCGGAAGCCCGCTTTGCGGTTTCTTCCCCCCGGGGAGTGGGCTCGGCGTTCCGCCTGTCTTCCTCCGAGGAGGTTGACGTGGAGGGCGCCGATGATAATTCACCCCCTCTTATGGATTTGGTGGAGGGAATAGAAACGGGCGAGTTCCTTTCTTCTTCCTCATCCACCAGATCCACTGATCCTTTTATGTGGTTTCGCTTTCGCTTTCGCCGCGGCATGCCTAAAGCTTGCGAAAAGACATCTCACTGTCCCCTCTGGTTCTCTCTGACTCATCCAGCTCCTCTCGGACTGGATGCTATGGTACAGACGTGGCCGAGGCTGGAGAGAGTGGGGGTCCATCTATTGCTAGTAGCCCCATTCTGGCCGGGCCGAGTATGGTTCTCGGACCTGATTTCCCTTCTCAACGGCTCTCCATGGGAGATTCCTGTCAGGAGGGAGATTCACAGGCGGGGAGCGCATTCTTCCACCCCTGCCCCGAGTTGTGAAAGCTGTGGGTGTGGCCTCTGAGGGGGCACAACTCATAGCTTCCGGTCCCTCAGCCGAGGTTGTTGAGACCATTCTCCAATCCAGAGCTCCCTCAACGAGGAAACTGTACGCCTTGAAGTGGAAAC
>CM075016.1:18488341-18499025 GCA_037576675.1 Pangasius sanitwongsei | reverse complement strand
CCCTATTAGATCTGCCAGAGGAAGGCTGAACAAAATGTAAAACATTGGTTTGTGAAGACTTTGCTGAGTAACAATCAATGCTAAAATAGTTACATTACAAAATACAGCAAAAAAATATATCAAAGTTCCAGTGAAGAAAACAGGATAAATAACTTCTGGCGAGACATCAAATGTGGCAATTTGTAGGGTGAAACTAAATGTGTCATTTGAGGGTTGTAGTTCCATTCAGAATCTACGGGGGGAAAAAATGTATAAAAATATAATATCACTTCCTGAATTGCCAATGTGCACATGTCCCTATCATGACACCCTATTCACAATACTGATTATTTAAATCAATCCAATTACTGTCAAGCAATTATTATGTCTTTTACATTAGCCTTACCCTGTAAAAGATCTTCTAGTTGTATTGATAGAAGACAATGGTACATTTATGTACTATGGTACATTATGTACCAAGACAATGGCACATGGTACATTTATATGCGTCTACAGTATGTCCTCCAAATCCCATGTGAGAGACTCACGTGTCACCAGAGGACATCAGCAATCTTTACTTGAAACTGAGTAGAACTTTATCTCAAACTTTGCATGTGTAACTTACAATAGCAAATTGATTTGCACACGTTCGCTTAGAGAACATTAATTGTGTCAGTTGTATTACAGAATTTATATAATACATGCCAGTTTATTTTGGGCCACCATCGTTTTCAGTTGTTTGATAGCTTGGCTAAAAGAGCTTCTGGAATGACTTATGTAAGGTCTCTATATATTTATGTCTGAGCCATGATTTCTTTGGTTATTAATTACAAAATCCAACTTAATTTATTCTTGATTTTTTTCTTTTTCAAAGCAGCAGTCTTTTCATTGTCTAGCAGCTAGACATGGCCATATAGAATGAGCTTCCTCCTCCCATTGCCTCGGGGGGGAACCTCAGCCTCTTTCTATCTCTTACAGTTACCCCCTTCTGATAAAATTTCAGTTTTATTTATACTTGATCTGGTAATGCTGGACTTCTATTTGGGACAAGGGTCTGTCACACCAGCCCATGTTTAAGCCCCATCTGCCCAACACAGGTGTGTTCCCTAGAGTATTTATTGTATTATGATTAATCTCATGTGCTGCTTATCAATAATTTCTTTGGATTATAGTGGGGGTTTTTTTTGGACTGTGGATTGATTATCTCCATCTGCCTATGCAAGTCTCTGTTGCCATTGTTTGCTTGTGATTTTTTTTTCCTTTTACAATATATGAAGACATTTTGTGTTTTACATTTTTGATTGTGTGCATTTGACTATTTTACTGTATTTAAAGCATCTTGCACATGGATTCACGTTTAACTAAAATCAAAAACTGAACAGTATGCTAGAGTGCCCAATAAAGAGATGTCTCATCGTTATGTAAATATGGTAAGAGGAACAGCACTTTGTTTTTTTATGATTTTATACTGCAAGATGTTTGTTGAAGGCATTCAATAATAACATTCAGAATAGTGTGATGTGACTCATGGTTGCCTCACATTGTTTGGACATCTTCCAAATCAGTTCAAAATTTTGAAAATGTGTGATGTGATCATTTTCATTATTAATGACTGTATCATTTCTACAATTTGTTGTTGTTCTTACCAGGATCTTAATTCATAGACAATAATTGCATTAAAAATAGAGCAATTTGTTTAATTTTCATCTTGCTTTGGCTTAAGGAATGAAGCTGACACATAATTTTCATATATTCATATATTCTGACAGACCTCTTAATTAGGATATTACATTTGTCATTTGTAGCAAAGACAAATAAGGATAGCAGAATTTATACTATATGTAATTATCCTTGCATAGTGTATTTGCCAAATAAAATCACAGGACATTACAGTTTATGTGTTGCTTGCAACTGAATTGAATGTTTTGCATATTCATATATTATTTGTGTCATAGTTCTGTGAATCCAAACTTATGTTTTTTATTAATCATTGTGAAGAAGGCTTTTCTAATATCTCTTGTTTTCACTCCATATATTATTGGATTGATAACTAGAAGGAATGTGAAAGTCAACATACCACATATTTTTTGTACATTCTGAAAACAATATGAAAGTATCATAATACTAGAAACTATTTCATACAGGCCAAATGTAATTAATTGTGCTAAACACGTGTTTACAGCCCTAATTCTAGCTTCTGTTTGTGTGTGGGGAGTGCAGGCTTTAAGTATGTGTACATAGGAGAATAACTGAATGGTAATGCTTATTCCCTGCATAACTCCAGTTACAGATAATCCATAGATATTGTTCACAGTAAAGTCACCACCACACAAGAGTCGGAGCAAGGATGTATTATCACAAAAAGACATTAAAAATTTTGGAAATCTTGCCTGAAGGGCAAATAACACAAAAATCAAGGTTATGTGAAGTCCCCAAGCCAGAGCTATGACACCACCAACTGCGTATGGACCCATTATAGAGTTATTTCTGAGTGGCTTACAAATTGCTATGTAGTGATCAAATGACATGGCTGCCAGAATAAAAAGTACACTACACATACAAATGTAGCAAAAAGCCCTGCAGGACACATATTGGGTAATAGACCATATTTGTTGGGTTACAATATCCACAAGCACCCTGGAAGTGCATGTGTGATCCTTATTAGGTGTGCCAGAGGAAGACTGAAGAAAATATAAAACATTGGTTTATGAAGGCTTTGCTGAGTAACAATCACTCCTAAAATTGTTTCATTGCAGAACACTGCAAACATATAGCACAGAAATCCAGTGATGAAAACAGGATAAACAGCCGCTTAAGACCTGCAGTAATACTGACAATAAGTCAGTATGTCGAATGTTAGAAAAAAAAAGACCTTTCTGAATTGACAGGAAACATAGTTTTTCTTTGTATTGATTGGCTAGATGTTGGTGATCTACATAATTTATATTCTATCTGATTCCACTGTGCCAAAACAGACAGGAGCTTCTTCTCTGAGCCAGGACAGTGCCCCTGGAACTTTTCCACATTTGGTAGTGTTACAATGTGAAACTAACTGACTTTTTTCATTTATATATGACTTTGTTAATTAAGAATCTACACAAAATAGCCACTGGGATCAAAGTGGTGGGAAAAAATAATATAGTTAGCAAAAAAGCATATGACATGCCATGTTGGCGACTCAGCAAACGTGGAAAAATATTCTCTGCACTGATGAGACCAAAATTTAACACAAGGCACAAAGAACTATGTTTAGCAAAAACTAAGCACTGCTCATCACTCTGAGAATACCATCTCCAAATTGAAGCATTATGGTGGGAGCATCATGTTGTGCAGATTGCTGTCAAATCTTGAACAATTTTTCCAAGAAGAATAGGGAAGAATATCAGAATCCAGTTCGCAAAGCTGGTAGCGACCTGCCCCAGACAACTTGCAGCTGTGATTGCAGCCATTGGTGGTTCTACCAAGTATTAGAGGTTCACAAAGCTTAAGTAAATGAAGAAAAAAATGCAGGGCACCATTCACACATACAGTCCCCTCTGAAAGTTTTGGAACAATTATTTTGTTTTTGCTATACACTGAAGACATTTGCGTTTGAGATCAAAGGATGAATATGGGACGATAGATCAGAATTTCAGCTTTCATTTCCTGATATTTACATCTAGATGTGTTAAACACCTAGTTAAACTACTGCAAGGAACCATAGACACATATTCACACACTTATTCATACCTAGGGGACATGTACAGTAACCAGTTCACCTATTAGCATGTTTTTTAGACAACAAGGGGAAACTGAAGAACCCAGATGAAACCCATACTGACACGAGGAGAATATGTGCAACTGCACAAACTATAACTTGAGCTCAGGAGCCCTGTAGCTGTGAGGCTGCAATTTTACCCACTGCACCACTATGCAGCCCTAATTCAGATAATTATTTATTCATCTTCAGTAACCAATTTATCCTGGTCAGGGTCATTGTGGATCTGGAGCCTATCCCGTGTAACACTGGGTCTGAGGCAGAAATGCACACTAGATGGGATGCCAGTTCACTACAGGACACCATGCACACACATGAATGAAATAATGAAATAAATTAAATAAGCGTTTGAATGTTAAAGACTTAAAAACAATCACATCTATTTGATGGCCACAGATATCAGAAAAGCATCTATATTAAAATAATAACCTTGAATTTCAGAATACCAAAATTAACAACCTATGCCATCATGCCACAAGTGTTGCTTTTCTTGTCTTCTGGGACATTTTTAGCAAAACTTACATCATCCTAATACAAGCTTTTCATTAATGAGACAAATGGGGAATTCCGTTAATGAGGTCCTATTAACATAGGTAAGTAGTAATTGACCTTTAGGGACATGTTCCCAGTCTCCCAGTTTCTATCTTGTATGTGGACTATCTACTAATAAACAATGTTGCTAATAATGCCACTGGGATAGGGTACCTTGAGATTGAGTTTGAACATTTTTTTTTTTTTTTTGAGATAAGGTTATCCAAATAATCTTATTAGTTTTATTTTTGTAAAACCTTTACTGTAATAAAACACAAATATAGTACATACCTTAAGATGTTGGCAAGCTATAAGATATTTTTTTTGTTTTAGAGCTATTTTTTTTCTATTGTAATTCTTAGAATGTGTGCAATAAATGTAAAAATATTATAAAACGAACAAAAGAAAAGACATGGACACTGGACCATTGTGGGCTGTTTTCTTTAATTGATTTTGATACATAGTTTGTTGGAAAGTGTAGTCACCCTGTAACATGCCTCAAGCATGTATTATGGGGTCACTGCATTATGCCCACTTGTATAAGTCTTTTGTTTTGCCTAGTTGCAGCTATACAATTTGAATTGCATATCTAAATTCATTATTCTTATGATTCTTCAGTGATAGCTTTATTTTGGTCAGGGTTATCGTGAATCCAGAGCCTATCTCAGCTACACTGAGATATTCCTGAGAATTCACCCTGGTTGAGGCCACAGCAGATTACAGGCAACATGCCACACATTCATGTACTCAATCACACCTTGGGGCAATTTAGCATAACCAAGCATCTTACCTGTATGACATATGAAACTAAAAATTAGTATACAGATGCAGAGACCATCTGGACTATTGTTTCCATGGAATGTAAAAATAACCTTAACAAAATAGCTGGTCTAGTTGTATTCTCATGTCAAGGCAGCCACTAATGTAAAAAAAAAAAAAAGTTTCATGAACAGATTAAACTCCTTGAATGATTGTATAAACTTGGTCAACTCCAGTCACTTTGACGAGACATTTTAAATGACCTAGGTTTCTAATAATTATTGACATCAAAATAATGTTTTCCCTCAACATAATAATAATAATAATAATAATAATAATAATAATAATAATGTTATACCCATTTGAATATGGATTTGAGAAAGAGACTGGAATCTAGCAAATTGGTTTGGGAGGCACTTGTTACCCGCTGAAAAGCTGTTTTGTGGTGGTTGCCACTTATATCACTTACTACTCATACTGGGCTAAAACATTGTCCTGGCCTACTGGGACTAAGGGGCCAAGGGTTCTTCAATTAGTTGCCAGTGACTTGGTCAAGGAACACCCAAGAGGACTAGAAAGTAATTTAATTATGCTATGGTCACTGTACAGAGCTTTGAGTATTAGTATTACTCAGCTGTGAACAGGATGGATCTTATAAGCAGCTCTATTTGTTCCTCTGAAAAGGCCATAATTGCCACTGAGGCCCTTGAACCAAAGGATCAAAATGCTCCATTAATATACAGATCATTGTCCTCAGCAAACCATACTGTAACTTTTATATTAGGCTGTTCTTCTTGCAAATGTCACTTTCTTTTGCTCAGTATTTTAGAACTTTTTTTGTCATCAAAACTTTTTACAGCTTTGCACTTTGATTGGATTCTGTTTTATGAACATTGCTTTAGATACATGTGCCAAATGTGTACCCTTTTGTGCTACAGTTAGTGTTTCAAGCAGCATTGCACAGCTGTTGAGAAAAGCAAGAAAGACATTTTTGTATTTTTTTAAAACTAGGACATGGCATTATCTTGCATATTTCTCAAACCTCAGGCAAAATCAACAGATGTGATCAACAGAAACTTATACACATTAAAGTCCATTTACTTGTCTTCAGTGTTTTGAGCTTATTATCCAGGGAGCAGTCTAATTGTTCTCATGTGTTTTGTTATTGTTTCTAAACACGTTGCTACTGGAACAGTAGCAACTGTTATTCTCACAGTTATTTCAGGGCAGTTACTAATTAACATAACAATAATAGGTACAGATATTTGACCTCAGAGATTATTAATCCCATGTGAATATGCAAAACATTGTGAAATACAGTGCTGTCCAAAAGCCTTAGACACCCTAATGTTTTATACTATTTTTTGTCTTAGATGTTCTTTTTATAATCTCTGCATTATTGGGTCAATTAAAAAAAATAGATTTCCAAACATTAGTTTTACAACCAAAATAATAATAATCATAATAATAAATAAATACTTTTTAAATAAAGTAACATGTATTATACATTTAGGTAAAAAAAAACAAAAAAAAACAAGCAAGCAAACAACAACAAAAATCCAGAAGCAAATGTGACAGTCAAAGTCTCCAAAAGAACTGTAGCAGATTCTCCAAGATGCTTACCAGACAATTTCCTTATAAAACTGTATAAAGTGTACCTTAAACTACTGATGTGTTTTTAAAGATGAAGGGTTATCAAACCAAATATTTATTTTGTTAATTTAGTGCTGTTTGTTGCTCTTTATAGACTTTTTTATGTAGAAAATAAATTTTTACAAAGTAAAGTATAATTCTGTATAATTACCAATTATACAGAAATTGCTTCTATAAATGGATTTAGGATCTCAGCAGTACAATACATTTGAAAAAGCAGTGCTTTTCAATTAACCAAATTTAAATTCTTGTAACAGATAAGTTCTATTTAATTCGGTCTGTTTTTTTTTTTTTTTTTTTTTTTTAAGAACACTTACTAAGCTGGAGTAGTTCACAAACATTGAGGACAGTGTGGTGTGGAAAAAAATTCTTGTTAGTGAAGGCCAGGCCTAGGGTGGTCTGCAGCTCTGCTTCATGCCAGCTACTGCTCTGGTTTGTTGCCCATCAAGTTAAACGCAGTGGTAGGAAATTACCATTGCAATATTCAATGGCACGCAATGTTGATTCACATTTTAACTGTGGCTGCATATAGTTAAGATTCACAAGCAGCTCCGCTTCTATTGATTTTCTACTTCTAAAGGAAAACAACCTCATCATTGCCATAACAAATTTTATTACAGATAATAATAAATCTATTCTAAATTGCAAGCTAGGCAATTTAATTAGCCAATACTAGCTAGGACCAGTAAACATGCTATTCAGTGTGCCTTTTTTAAATTCATATCAGCACAAAAATTGCTCTGGCCAGCACTTTTTTTTGTAAGAAATAAAACTTTGACTGCAGAGCCTCTTTATTGTGCTCCCCAAAGCTCATGGTCAGTGACCCTCCATCTGGCTATCATTTCCTCATAATGGACTGGATGGAGTCACATCTGCAAGATCTGATAGGTTGATAAGTTTATTTATTATATACTGTAACATTAACAGCTTTGGCAGAAATGCTGGTTTCAGTCACAGCATGACATTATAACTCTAGTACCCAATGCAGGCACTGCATGTGACCAATAATCTGCTGATTTCACTGACTAGGCTTGCTGTAGTGATGACCAGTAAACAAGCTGGTAAACCTTTTTGATAACTTTCATGAATGCATCATTTATAGACATGAAATTCGATATTCAGAATTTGACATTATAAATGAAATGAAATGTTTATAAATGACACTTGAAGTATTTGTTAATGTGTGTAATACATGTATAAACCTGATTTATATGGTGGACAGAATGGCAGTTGTAAGAGGGCATTTAGGATTCATAGCTCTAGAATGGGGTGGATTCTCCCTCCTTTGTCTTAAATTTTAAGTCAGCTTCACACAGGATATCCCTGGAACAAACATATCTCAGACTTGTATTGTTTAAAAACAACCACAAGTGGGCAACAACTTACCAATCAGGAGAAAGATGAACAATAATGGGGAACTAAATTTACCACAAATACATGTTCTGGTAGTAATTATAATGCTTTAATTCGTTAATTGTAAAAGCCATGAATATATCTCATGCATGACCTGAGTGCTAAGAAAAAGCAACAATGGGCTAGAGAAAAATCTTCATGCCACTGCTGTGAAATGTATAATAACAAAAGAAATAGTTTGTCTCATGAAGACAAATAAACTAACCTGGTGGTTTTGAGCTACTGCATATAAATTGCATATTAAGACATTTTAAAGCAGCAAATTTCACAAAATGCATTTCATATATACTGTAAATATTCAATTCAGTCAGTACCTATAACTTTCAAAAGTGCTTTGTCTGCACAGATGCAGCTGATGAAGGACTCTTATCCACAATGTCCTATTTATTAAGAAACTTTGCATGATACTGAAATAAATGATTCTTTTTTTCTTTCTTTCTTCTCTTGCTGTATATACAATATCCTAACTTAATATTCAATCTTTTATTTGAACTGATCAATATATTGTTGTGAGTAGCCTGTACTAAGGTACTTCGGTAAATATTTTTGTTTAAGAACACCATTCAGTTTGAGCAGACATATAAACTAAGAAAACTGAAAAACATTTTACATGTTAAATGAAAACATTTAACATAGCATGCTATGTACAGTACATTATACTGTTTTCTTAAAGATCCTGAAATTTGCTACTGTGAAAAGTTTTCTTATGTTTTTCTATAGTATATAGTAATATATATATTCTTTATTAGTCTTATGCCCATACTATAATATCCATCCATCCATTCCACCCATTCTCTGTACTGCTTACCCTACACAGGGTCACAGGGTAGCCTGGAGCCTATCTCAGGGGACTCGGGGCACAAGGTAGGTGACACCCTGGACAATTGCAGGGCACAATAGCACACACACCCACACACCACGGACAATTTGGAAATGCCAATCAGACTACAACGCATGTCTTTGGACTGGAGAAGGAAACTGGAGTACCTGGATGAAACCCCTGACGCACGGAGAGAACATGCAAACTCTGTGCACACAGGGTGGAGGCGGGATTCGAACCCCCAACATGTGAGCCAACATTGCTAACCACTAAGCCACCATGCCCCCCCACACTATAATATTTCTTTATCTTTGATCCTGAACACAGAGAGAATTTGGCTGGTCAGAATGTTCTGGCTCTTATGCATGGCAGTTGTAGAGGTAGGTGCTGCTCAGGCTCCAGTTAGGGGGGAAGTCCTGACTTGGATGACCTTTCAGGTGCTTCTGCATGGTGACCAGGCTACTGCAGAACTCTAAACACAATGTGCACTGATATGGTGTGGCACCCCCGTGAGTACGTAGGTGCTTGATCATAGCAGAGTAGTCACGTGACCGCTGACCGCACAGCCGACACTCAAATGGCTTCTCACCTGGAAAAATAGTGAATAAAGGAGAAAGAAATTACAGCAACATATTAACTTAAAGAGACAGAAAAAAGTGAAGCTGGAGTGAATGACTTTATAGCTTTATAATGTAAGTGATAACAGGAACTTACTTGCTCCATGGACATTCCTTAGCATTAAACATAACTTTAAATGGATAAAACATTCATTAATAAACAGAAAAAAAATGTTATTGTTGGCAAATTGCTGTGGTCTAAGAGGAATGAAACACTGAACATGCTTTTATAGGAAAATAATCAACTTTGGGGTAACTCTGCTTCTCGTTGGACCGCATCACCCCACCCTTTATAGAGGGTCATTCCCCCTCTATCCTGTCTATCAGTGAAAAATTGACTACATATCATTCTAGTTGTGGCCCATTCTCTGCACAGCAGTAACTCTGACTTGGTAGTGTGTGCAGTGCTGGTATGAGTGTATCAGGCCCAGAGGCATTATTTGTGCACTTTCTGACAGTTGATGAGGCTGTTGATTTTATATATATACAGTATATATATATATATATATATATATATATATATATATATATATATATATATATATACAAAAAATATAAATAAATAAATAAGTGTCATGTAATTTTTTTAACTCTTATTATTCTTCTTCTTCTTATTATTATTATTATTATTATTATTATTATGTTTTTTTAGATAACTTAATTTTTTTTTTTTAGTCATTGACAATTTCTGCCCACTAGGGGAGGCCAAACACATGCTTCGTTCAAGAAACTTGACTTCACTGCATCACAGAGCACCTGATGAGGCTAAATGCTCTCTTCAATTTACATATCTATGTCCAGGAGTTTTCAAACTTTTTGTAGCCACAGAATAAATGTCACAGAACCCTTCAGCACAAGTTTATTTCAGGACCATTATTTCAATTGTACAATAATATTTTGTCTATTAATTAGAGCCATAGTGCTTTCCTGATAGAATATATTATTTGTAGGCTACTTGCTTTTATTGTTAGATTTATTCAGATTTTGATTAAACCCATCCCAATCCATTGACAAGTCAAATAGGCTAAAAACTATAATTACTCAATAAGAAAATATGACAAATTTGATAATGGCGGGTTGCGATTTTCATAGGTGAAATTAATAAAAAAAGAGTAAATTATTAATATTATATATTATATATATATATATATATAT
>CM075016.1:18447953-18477721 GCA_037576675.1 Pangasius sanitwongsei | reverse complement strand
TATAGGAATTACTGGTTTCCATACCACACTAAATAAATAAATAAATAAATAAATAAATAAATAAATAAATTCAACCTACCTACAATCAATAATTTAATTAATAATTAATTATTTATAAGTCATTATTAGTCATATTATTATAAATGAATTATAATGAATAAGAACACTTTTATAACAAATGTATGATTAGACATTATTAAGGAATTGTAGATTATATCACATTATTAGGGCTTCATGAGGAATTATTAGTGTTTATAGAAATGCTTATTAAGGAATCATTACAAACTTATGAAGCATTATAAGCATATTTATAATTCATAAACACAGGCTTCTTAGAAAATGTTACCAATTGTTACTAGTAATTTCCTGTATTGGTTATTTATCTGATTTATGTGAAAATCACATTTTCCATTTTCATATAGTTAAATAGGAGCTACATAGTCACATTTCTTACTCATTGTGGTTGTACCTTTCTTTCTCTTGTGACGCTGCTTCTGGCAGCACTGCAGTGATGAGGTCAGTCTTCCGTTTGACCTCTGGGACAAGTGGACTATCAAAAGCCAGAGGCCTAGAACGTAGAAGATGTTGATGAGGATGAAGCAGCCCTGTGTAGCCCACTAGAGATGAGGGCATCTGGAGCTGGAGAGAGTGCTGTAAGAAGGGGTACATTGGTGTGGGGTATGAACATGCCACCATGTGCTGGAATGCCATGAAGTCGGTATAGGTAAGGATCATATGGCGTGATGGGTTTACTGGGGGCCAGTGGAGTGAAGGGGTCTGGGCCAGTGAAGGAGTGGAGGAAATGGGTTCCCTGGAGGCTGTGGGAGATGCTACGGTTACGGACAAGGGGGGTTTCTGTGGTGGGGGTGACAGGTTAGAGACACGCTGTGACCTTTCATGGTCAAAGTGTGTCAGAGAAGGAGATTCTAAAGAAGAACTGAGAGACAGTTCATCAGAAGAGGGGATTTTTTTTCTTGAATCACGTTCTCCTACGTCAATGTCGGGGGAGGACCTCTCTTCTTCTCTACCTTTAACTCTGTCCTGGATCCCCATTTGCAACTCACACTGCTCCATAAGTGACTGCATCTCCAGGTGCTGAGCTCCCCTGAGCAAATCTGGAAGGTCCCCTTTTGGAACTTCTACACAAGCACTGTACACATAGTCAAGGATTTGCTTAACAGTTTGTGGGGAAATACCATCAACAGTGCAGCAGTAGCCTTTAGCTGGATTCTGGTTGATTAGCTGGCGTTCAAGGGTCTTGCTGGCCCAGGATAGTACCAATGCATGCGCTTTGAAAGTGTAACCCTCCACAGTGAGGACAGTGTCACACAATGTACCTGCCCTCAGAAACATTTCAGTCTGATGCAAAAAAGGCAGAGGGTGGGGGTTGTGGATTCGGATCATCTCAGCACTGACAGGAAAGTGAAATTCTTGAGAATGGTAGAGGAATTCTGGGGAGTGTTATTACAGTGGATCATGTGCTGGGTAATCTCCATTCAACCTAATGAAAAGGAAATAAAAAAAAAAGTGAGGAGTGTGAGGAGACATTTATGTTTGCAGTCCTGACACCCTTATCCAGAGCGTGCTTTGTAGTTGATCATAACGATATCCTCATGCTAGTGCAGAGTTAGTGAGGAGTTTGTACAAGTTGGTAGAGCAAGAAATACATCACAATTCAAGGGTTATTCACTTATTTATTTATTTGTTTATTTATTATGACTCCGCCGCTATGTGATGGAGGCATTGTGCTGTTGGGTTGTCCATGCGTCCATCAGTCTGTCCCCTGAGATTCCTATTAATGCAATATATCAAGAAGGAGTGGTTGAATATTTAACGGCTTTATAAGGAATTATCGTTGCAACCAGCAGAGGAATTGATTAGATTTCGGAATTGATCCAAACTGGATCAAGGTCACAGCAAGGTCAAATGCTTTAAGGGAATTTGAGGCATACAAATTAGTAGGGACTAGACTAGAACTGCTGGTGGCAAAGGCATCCCTGGTGATGCCATTGGTGTAGAGTTCTATTATTTAATTCATTTATTTTTAGAGATGACAATCTATAGCTAACAATGGTTTACAATAATGACTCATACCATGTCTAGTACATCTAGTAGTATACTAGAGAAAAATGGATAGGAAAGTATTCTTAGCTTAGGGTTCTACACAGAAGGGTTCCCCAGGTGGAATGATATTACCACTACTCTCTCAAATTACACACCTAAACTCTTCAGGGGTTCTTCAGAGGTCCTTTGGATAATTAATGCTTCATAGCTACATCCTAACACCATTCTCTCAAATTACATATGATTTATCTGAAAAAATAATAGGCTCTAACTTTACTGGCTCTTAATGTTTTAATGAATGTTTTACTTAATATTTTAGAGAATGATCAACACTAACCGATATTTTCTCTGGTGGTACATTTTTTCTGGTAGTACACAAAACAGGTGGGGGTGGGGGTTGTTTCTATGGATCTTGAAGGGTTATACAGATAGGAATGACTTAGCTACACCTTGGCACAGTTCTACAGTTCTACACAGAAGGGTTCTCCAGGAGGAATGATGACAATGTGACAATTTGTTAGTCTTGCCTTTGTTAAGCGCAACTCCCACCCAACATTCTGACGTGTCTTCAGATTAAAACAGACTGTAGGAGGTGTTTGTCTACAAGTCTAGCCATGTCACAGCCGGAGAACACCACTCACACTTTGCATCATCTTTGAAATTTCACTCTAAAACTCGGACCAAAGCCACAGATCTCCTCAGAATGTGAAACTATGACTAATGCCTGTACACAACTTCTCATAAAACAAAGCATCAAGTTTTGTTTGATCAACAAAAAAAATGGTGATACAGTAGGTCGGTTAAGATATACATCTACTGTAGTAACAGTGTAATGAGGCGACTAGTACATCATTTTGATTACATGGCAATATGTCAAAGAGTTAAAATAAAAAAAAAAAAACTTCCCATATTACTGTATGCTCTACTAATGGATACTTGAGATGAATCAAAGTCGAGTTCAGGGTTTAAATAAAGTTTATTATTTAATATAATTAAATTTAATATAATGTTCTGGGATGGAAGAGGAAATAAATAATGCTTATCTGTTTTCTACAACTATGGTCATACATATTAAACTATAGTACAGAATTTTAGTAAAACATTTGACATTTGGCAATGTAGACACTGTAGATTTACAACAAAGTTCAGTACTTCGTTACTGATGCTAGTCAGAGAATATCGAATTGATTTGCCAAACTCAAAATTCAGTGCACAAAACTGCATTTCCTTTCTGCTGTCTACAATACACTATGCCTATTGACTCCCGTGTGTTCAGTATGTTCAAGAATTTGCTAAACCTGCGTGCAAGAGCATATGCAAGAGATATGATCACTCCCCCTCAGTTTGTTCTTGATGATGCTCTTGATGATGATACTGGATTGGGTGGAAAGTATATGTGGTGAAGTGATACCTTATTTTGCAAATTATGTTGATAACAAACTGTACAAACAAAAGCATGTTTGTGCATCTTAGTAGAAATCGTACGATTAAAAGCAGGTAGCTACTGTTTATAAAAAAAAATGCTCAGACAATATTACAACAAAATGTGTTGCGATGACTTCATGCATGGTGAAAATATGACTGTAGTGTTGTGGGTATTCCTTTTTTTTTTGCAACAGTCTTCTCAGTTTCTTTCTTTCTTTATTTATTTATATGCAAGTGTCATTGTCTCGCACTGGCCAAACAATTCTGTTACATAGAGTCAGAAGTAACAAAATTGAGGTGCAAGTAACAAAAACAACCCACGCTAAATAATGAACGAAGCTGAAGACGCAAAAAATACTCAAACTACATTATTAATTAAATACTTGTTTAAATGATACAGGTAACAAAAATGACACAATAAAATGGTAGATGGTTATCAAATTACATTACTAATCACATCTGAGTTTTGTTTCCCACTGTTTGATGGTGCTATCTCAGTGGTACTTTTTTCCATTTTTGAATTATGGCTTTAATTATTGTTTATGACACCCATAAATACAATAATATGTTTTATACTCTTATTTAGCTCTGTGAAAGGTCATTACATTTTTATTTTAGGTTGTGTGATTTTTCTGATTTCACTGAGTCTGTGCTGCTTTCTGCAAATATCTTGAGTCCGTTTATATTTTTCACACAATAAATAAAACTATTAGCTCAGTAGAAACTTTGGCACATTAAAATTAATGAACTACAACACGGAAACTGGGATGCAAACTTTTGAATTGCTAGAAAAAGTAACTGCTGACTTAAACACTGTTGCGGTAATATTTAGGTCATGTTGCAATGAGTTTTCTAAAGAAAAAAAACATTATTAAATAAAAATAGGATTCTGGTTATGTAGATCAACTGAAAAATAATGAAATGTTTTACTTTTTTATGCAGAAAACAAAGGAATTAAATTTTTTGTACTTAACTGAAACTTAGGCATGGTATGACATACATGGCATACTTACGTATGGAAATACTCTTAATGCATTTATTTGTATCACACACATTACTTTCTGAATTCATCAGTCCACCAGAAGTGAACAGTTAAAAAAAAAAATCTTATATATAATACACACAATTAACATATATATATATATATATATATATATATATATATATATATATATATATATACATTTTCAAAATCCACTGAGGCAAAAATAATGCCTTAATTAGCACAAATATATTATGCAGACTCGGATTTTACGAAAGTGATGTATGTTTATAAGGCCATTATTGAACAAGCATGTGTTTAAAATATGTACGCATGCCAAAAATATGTGAATTCTCTTTACTAATCATGTCAACTGTCCAGAGGAAATGAAATAAGCCTGTGAAATCCTGCGCTGCATCAAAGAATTGTCAAATTATTAAAAAATATGATAATAATAATAATAATAATAATAATAATTAAAAACATGAAGAATTTTAATTATGCAGATCTCAGATCTTCCTTGCCACAATATCTAAGCCCTATGAGTAAAATTTTATATGTTTATCTCATCAAATATGTCATCAAATATAGAACCAAACTACTGTCTCCTAAAACATGTAACTCCACAGGCATTTGCTAAGTCAAGTCAACATGCTAAGTTTAGTTCATGTCAGAAACAATAGGAAACAAAAATTACAATCGCTACAATTGTTAAGAAATAGATTTACTACATATGACAGCTACAGCTGAAAATGCTAATTAGAAACTAGTTGACAACTTACCTGTTGTGTATTTCCTACTTTATATAACATGGCTACTATAAAAATGAGTGAATAGTCTACTGCTGAATATTGACAGATGATTATCACTAAACGCATAACGATGTTCGTAATAATAACCGCTACTTAGACTATACTGCATGTTTGTCATCTTATAATGACTAACAAAGTCTACACAGTGTGCTCTTATTAGAAGTCATTGGCAGGTTGACAACTTTTTACAGAAAACCAAACCTGCAAAAAAGTTTAGGTCCAGACAGTAAGAGTTAGATAAATTGAGAGAGACAGACAGAGAGAGAGGCCCACAAGTAAAAAGGGGAAAACCTCTCAGCAATGACACATCCTCTCCAGGCCTGCAAACTAAGGCTCTCCACACACACACATTTACAATCAGTGTGACACTTGCGCGGAAGCTTTTAAGCTGATGTTTTTCACTTAACAAGTAGCAGATAGAGAGAAGAGAGACCTACCGATGCATTCGAGGTTCAGGCTACGTCCTGAAGTGGGCGACGGTACAGATACACACACACACGGGCGCGCGTTGTGGCTTTACCCAGAAATTAGCCTGGTGGAGGATTAAATGTAGGTGAGTTACAGCATGGCCACCTCTGGCCAACCCCTCCCCTCACTCACCAGCTGCCTCTGATTGGCCCATTTGCTGCACATCAGTATAAACTGATCAATTCATCTCATAGCTAAAGTTAGAGCGTTGAGTCAGTGTTAATGTAGCTGAAGGAAGTAGACATTATCTGCAAAAACACATACAGTAGTTATAGTAGTTAATAAAACAAACAGAAATGAAAGCAATTTAGAAACTGCATGGTGAAGAATAATACATTCTACCGTAGCAGGATGAACAATGAATGCTTATATGTCACATGGGTTAGACACAAAAAGTGCTTTCTGTTATGAGGAGTGAAAGTAACATGCAGGTGATCATGCAGATGGTTACTAATAAAGTAGTAATAGATAAATGTGAATTAAAAGTAAATTAGTCATTAGACAGATGACTCGATAATCATTTATCATTTTATTGGTTACTCTGTTTTATTGTATCATTTAAGCATTTGTCTACTGTTTGCCATGGGTCATTTTTTATCCATTCAATCTTATCACTTGTCATGAGTCATTTTTGTTACTTCCAATTTATTACTTGCCATGGATCATTTCTGTTACTTCCAACTTATTTATCTTTGCAACATGTCATTTTTGTTACTTCCAACTTATTTATCGCTTGTCACGTGTTGTTTCTGTTACTTCCAACTTATTTATCTTTTGTCACATGTCATTTTTGTTACTTCCAACTTATTTATCTTTTGTCATGTGTCATTTCTGTTACTTCCAACTTATTTATCTTTGCAATGTGTCATTTTTGTCACTTCCAACTTGTTTATCTTTGGTCACATGTCATTTCTGTTACTTCCAACTTATTTATATTTGTCACGTGTCATTTTTTTTTTTTACTTCCAACTTATTACTTGCCATGGGTCATTTCTGTTACTTCCAGATTATTACTTTCAATTTATTTATCTTTTGTCATGTATCATTTTTGTTACTTCAACTTATTTATCTTTTGTCACCTGTCATTTCTGTTACTTCCAACTTACTTATCTTTTGTCACGTGTCATTTCTGTTACTTCCAACTTATTTATCTTTTGTCACATGTCATTTCTGTTACTTTCAACTTATTTATATTTTGGCACATGTAATTTTTGCAGCTTCCAACTTATTTATCTTTTACCACGTCTCATTTCTGTTACTTTCACCTTATTTATCGTTTTCCATAGCTCATTTTTGTTACTTCCTAATTTAACCTATTTATCATTTGGATTGGGTGATTTTTGTAAGTTCTAAGTTATTTATCACTTGTCATGAGTCATTTTATTACTTCCAACTTATCATTTGCCATGGGTTCATTTTTGTTACTTCTATCTCGCTCATGATTGGGCCTGGCTAATTAGGTTTGTATCCATCATCATTATTTCTTTTTTATGCCAGTTTAAATTTCCCTAAAAGGCTTTGAAAATATGAAAATCTAGATAACGTACATTTGACTGCAAGATGTTTGAAAGGCATTGAGAGCAAGTGATACTGTCTCACCCTGGCCAAACATGGCTGTGTTATAGAGTTAGAAGTAACAAAAATGAGGAAAATCATAATGAAACTTACTATCAGTAACTAACAATACTCACAATAAGTGATTGATGAGGTGGATCAAAATGCTTAAATGAGATGTAGTTAACAATAATCACACAGTAAGATGATGGATAATTATTAGATTACATTTCTAATGACAACTAAGAGTTTTATTTTATTCACAAGTCTTTTAGCTGAACAGAAAGTTGAAAAATTGGTGATGACCTTTTCTTTTATCAAAGATAAAAGTTAAAAGAAAGATAAATATAGATAAAAAAGATTATATATATATATACACGCACACACACATATGTACAAATAGATGTACATGCACACACACACATATATATATATATATATATATATATATATATATATATATATATATATATATATATAGTAATAGTTGCCTTCACTAGTTATATTCTTTTCCAGTCTTTCCTTAAATACTAATCATTAAATTGTACCTACACTACACCATTCTTCATTTTTTTCAGCTGCCCACTCACGGCCAGATGAACAATCCACAAATTGAAAATGTCAAGAGATGGAAAATAGTCAATAAAGGGAAAACTGTCAAACGACTCACTGATGAGCCTCAAATGAAACCTACTGAGATTCTCGAACAGTGCACACTCCCTCACAGAGGCATCTAAAATCCCCCTGTTCATCTAAAAACAGCCCAGTCCTCAAGTGTGTGAGATCTTATCAGCTAGTTCTATATGTGCAAACATAACAGGATATAATATACAACATAGCCTCTACATCTAGACACAGATCAGTGTTTAAGATCTAAAATTAAGCCCAAAGTACCCATTTTAATGTTTTACTAAAAGCAGAAGAAAAAACAGTGCATGTGTAAGTGTGTATGTACCTATAATATTTATGTTACAGAGATGATAAAGAGATGGGTCAGAGATGGGCTTTAGTCAATTTAACTTGAATAATTAATAAACTAAACTAAGTGATGTAAAATATATGTTAGTGAAAAGTTGACTTTAGCCATGGCCACATTACTTTCACCTCCCCTCATCTCCTATTCATACTCCTACATGTACACCTACACACATGCACACACACACACCTTTCATTTGGAAGATAACTAATTTGGTGTGCCAGTTTCTATAAAATGTTTTTATATTTAAAATGTTATATATAAAAAAAATCACCTATTGCTCTCTCTCTCTCTCTCTCTCTCTCTCTCTAAATTAAATGTGTATTGCAGCTATACATATTGAATATTTAAATCTGAAGATGGGCTTCCCGCAACTTTGCCCCCCTCTCTTTCTTCAGAAACATGACTATTTTTCTTTCACATGTCTGGTTATATCAGCAATAGTAACTGAAGAGCATGCATTACATAGTCCTGATTAAGTGAATGGTCTTGTCAGAACAAAGATGCTGTAACCCATTGTTACCCAATTGTTCCTCGGTTATTACGTTTTTTTCTTTCATGTTATTCAGTAACTATTGTGAAGTATTTAGTAGCACAGAAAATTAATAGAAAAGATGAGAGTGATGAATGTAAGTCTGGACTATCCAATGAGTTTAAACAGTTAATTCATTAGCATAAATCACTCAAAAGTGATTGAGTATTTTTTTAACCAAAATGCAGTTTTATAATAATAATAATAAGAAGAAGAAGAAGAAGAAGAGGAAGAAGATGAAGATACAAGAAATTTAGTCAAGAGAACCAACTGACTGAATTAGTCAGATATTATTTCCTTTCACCGATGTTAGCATCAACAGAGATCAGTTGAGTGAAGAGATGGGGCTCATGTTTAAATGCCGTGAGTGACCTAAGATGAGATAGAGGCTGATATGGATGATGTTTATAATCAAAGTGAGAACTCATTTCCCATTGTAAAGGCCACCACACATACAGTATATCAGCATTTTCACTACTGTTTTTTTTATTTTTTATTCCAGGGTAATCATCATCATCTTCAGTAACAGATTTATCCTGGTCAGGATCTTGGTGGATCCAGATGCTATTCCGGGAACACTAGGTGTGAGGCGGGAATACACTCTGGATGGGCCAGTCCATCTCAGGGCACAATGCACGCACACACACACACAAACAGACACACCCACACAAACACAGGAGTGATTAATGTAGCTAATTAGCTTACTTGCATGATGAGTGTCTTTGTAATGTACACTGCATTTTAAGATACAATTTCATTTTAAAATGATAGCACAAAAAGGAAGACTACATACATTCTAATAAACTGGAAAAGTGACATGCATTTCTCAGAAATGCAAACTAGACCAAGCAGCTTGTTCTAAAAAAGTGAGATGTCTTATGTGACCACTTTCCATTTGTTCATCAGCTGTGTGTATACCTGTGGTGTATGATGGTGTGATGGTGAGAAAGAGCTGATAAGGCTGTAGTTGACAGGAAATGGCATCTTAGGGGCTATGGCCATCAAATGCTGCTTTCCTTTACTCTTTAAAAGAAAGTGAGGACCATTTTAACTTCTTATATATTAAAATCGACTACCACAATCTAACGAGATATGACCTTGTACTTATACAGATAAGATGGAAGATAAACAGAACAGCAGCCGCTTCTGAAAGCAATGCAAATTTGACATTAGTGGCAAATTCACCTTCAATTTCTTTTATCTTTATTTTATATTACACACTTTTAGATTATGTTTATTAATTTGCATCCAACCTGGCTATTCACAATAGTTCTGTTTGCAGATTTTGTCTCTTTTAAGTCAATTAGGAACTGTCACAATTTGTAGAAGTGAGATGCATTACAATAGACCATATGATGCATAAAATGTTTCCTGATTTGAATGGTCCACTGATTTTTCAGACTACTCCTCTTCCCCCAAACATTTTAGAGGAAAGGCTTTGCATACTGTACTCAACGGCTTTTGTGGCCACATGATGTACTCTGAAACTGTACTATCAGTACAGTTGGCAAAACTGAGAGATTCTGGGCCCTGTTAGAAAATTTGCACACTGCACCCCTCTGAATGAATCACAGCTGCTACAATTTATCCCTATAGGTAGGAACTTTGGTGTTCTAGGGGTTTTATAACTTTGTATAAAATATTAGTGGAGGTGCTGAATTGATATTTAAAACAGAAGATTTAGACATGCTTGTTGTTCCTGAAAAGGAACTGTGTAGATTTAGGTGTCACAAAAGAAACTAGGGACTAAAAAAGGCTATAAAATAGAAATATTATTACAAGTGCTCTTTTCTTTTTTTTTTACTTTTTTTCCCAAATAGAAATATTAAATGAAGATATAGGCATAGATAGAGACAAATATACACTGTAGATAAGTTTATAGAATGATGGGTTTATTACATGTATTGTTTCATAAAAATTGTTTTTATTATATTTCTGCTATAGATGCCCTTCTTTAATATGTAGCACAAAAATAAGTACTAATGCATAAACAGAAAGTGCAATATGCACTTTCCTCATCTAACACTATCTAATGATGTGTTGAGACATATAGGCTGTGCAAGTACATCATGGCATAACTGACTGCACTTCACTGCTCTTCGTTATGAATAATACTAGAGAGGACATGCAGACTAAAATGTCACTTGAAAAGCAGTAGACCACCGGCATGGGTTTGAGGTCTATACAGTAATCTCAAAAGCCATGCTTTACAAACCTCACTAGCAGTATAACCTGCAACCTACTGGCAGTTTAGCATTTAAGGCCATGTACCCCAACCTAACCCTGTAGCTGAGTCACTGTGAGAACCGTAAAACAATTTTGCTGAAAGAATGACTCCATGTGCATGTTTAGACAGAAGTATAGATAGATAGAAACAATGTGACCTTCAATATTTCTTTCAACTAGACACATGTTAAAAGGACACTGGAGATACATATGTGTTGTGGTCTGGGAAAACCCTTTGCATGGTCAATTTTTGACATTTTCTGCTATACATAGTTCTGAAAACTACAAGCTCTCCTGAAATACAGTACGTTTGAAAGTCTGTTTACCCCAAAAGTGAAAGGTGCATTTAAAGATTTCGTTCCAGTTCCACTGACAGATTCTTCAGCATCTTCTATATTTATAACCTGATCTACTTATGGATAAACTATATTACTGTTAAAATTGAAAGAATTATAAGTTTACAATGGGAAATGAGTTTTTTTTTAGCATGCACATCAGTTTCCTCACCTGAGGTAAAAGTCACTTATGGCATTTAAACACAAGCCTCATCATCATCTCTTCTGTGACTAATGCTCTCCTATATGCCCACTGATTTTATATTTTTTTGGTTATTAATTAAATAACCTTGGCTTTCAATAGCTTGATGCTATTCGTTTAGGCATGTCCAGGAATAGGTGTATTTATATTGAGATCACATGGCACTTCAATTATACACAGATTGACTTCATTCAACAAAGTAAGATGGCAACTGATTGCACCAGAACTAATTTTGTGGTTTCAAAGCAACAGGGGTGAATACTTATGCAATCACAACTATTTTTTTTCCACCACAACTGCATAATCCAGGTTGTAACACTACAAAATGTGGAAACATTGCAAGGGGGTGAATACTTATCCAAGGCACTGTATATCATGGTATCCATTACTGATTCATTAATATTTGAAGGTATATTTATTGCAGAAACATATTAATCACTATGAGAAAGCTTTCAAGTTTGTGTGGATACGGTGATGCATCATTAATTGAAGAGTTAAGACATTATATTCATGGCACACTGCAGCTTACTTTATTTTAATAGTTCTTAAAAAACCTGGTTGTGTGATTTTTTTCTAGTTGGACAGGGTGAGCATGATTTCATTGGACTACATGTTACTACTGAGACTGAAGGCAACTCAAGACATCTTTCAGAAGAGTGAAGGTTATTTACTTTAGGCCATGTAGTGTATACAAAAATGACACCAGCGCCTCATATATCAACCATGCGTATGCATAGTTTTGTGCGTAAACGGTACATATGCACATTTGTATGCATTGAATGGGATTTATCAAGTTTTGTTTATGCGTCAGGATGTGCATATATTTCCACACACTCCTGACCATACGTATGCCAGAACCCCTAGTGATAGAAAAGTGTAATAGCAGGTAAACTGACTGGAGCTTCTATATCACTTATTGTCTATCATATCAACTTAATAAGAGAGTAATAACTGATTTTGGTGCTCACAAGGTACAGACAGATGATGTAGATGGAATGTAAAGTCAAATCACATAATTGGGATCATGCCAACCAACTACGAGTTGAATAATGACACCTCTTACCTTCAATCATATCGCTAACACCACAATGCATTACATTTCCAAAAGCAGCATTGGAAAAGAGCAAAAATTATGAATTTTCATGCCATCACAGCGTTTCTAAATTGCAATTGGCAATTGACATAGAATGACACAGAATGACACACACTCATAATTAGACAAACTACTTGTAAAATTGCCAAACATGCACTCTCACACGCACATGTAGAACTTGTTAACTCTCACACGCACACTCGCCTTGACAAATGAGACGCCTGTCTTTATGCAGTATTCAACTCTCTACTGCCTCTGATCTCTCTTATTAACAAGGTGCACATAAAGTGACTGGTGAGTGTAATGGACAGTATACTGTCTAGCACTCCAGTGACCGACATGAATCATCTGAAATATAGAATAAAACTGTGCCAATGAGAAGAGTTAGAATGGTTGCTTGTACAGTGCACTGTATGTATGATGCTGCTTAGGGACCACCCAGGTTCAGAAACAACCCTGAATTATGGTATTAAAGTATTAAAGGTCACCGTTCTGCTGTACCATCAGAATGTTGTAACTAAAATATCAATATGCTCTCAGGTAATCGTTGGCAGTTGAATGGACTTCCTTCTCTCTCACCTTGTGCCCTTTGATTGATGTTTCTCTTGGCAGTAGAAGAAGATAATTTTAGTAATATTCTCTAGCTGAAGACTTAATGCCAGTATTTCTGCTTTAAGTCATCAGTGTCCTATCTGACAAGCTATCTTGTTAGTGAAAACTGTTCAGCATTGTTGTCATTTCACTGATCTGTACCAAAGTACAATGCAATTTTCATCTAAACTGATAATTGAGTATATTAAAAAACACATTCTGACATAAACCTAGCATTTAATATTTTACCTGCCATGGAATGTACTGGGTGACATGGTGGTGCAGTGGGTAGATTTATCCCCTCAGTGCTCCAGAGTTCCCACTTTGATCCTGAGCGTGGAGTACTGTCTGTCTGGAGTTGCATATTCTCCCCATGTCTGTATGAGTTGCCTCCATGGTTTTCTTTTTCCTCCCATCTCCGAAGACCATCCTGGTAGATGGATTGGTTATGCTAAATTGCCCTTAGGTGTAAAAATGTATGTGATCCCGTCCAGGGTGTATTCTCTCCATAAGCCCAGTGTTCCCGGGATAGATGATGATGTAATATTTTTTGGCACACCATTGCATCTTATTGCATCATATTGTGTTTTGACAGAATTCTCAATAAATTACTGCTGTATTGTTGTGTAAAAAAGCCCTGGCACAACAACAGCAACTAGGATGCATTGTGCAAAAACAGCATGCAACCATTGGGAATCCCTATTGCAATCAATGAATCCTGACCCTTCTCATTGGTGCAGTTCTTATTCTTTACTTTAGATGGCTTGTGCCTGTCATTGGAATGCTCCATGTTGTCCATTATGAAGGTTATTTGAAGACAGAGTGCAAAGTTTTATGATTTCAACAAAGCAATTATCTTTCTATCAGTGAGAAACTAGCATCATTTTTGTATGACCACAATGGCCTTACCTAGTGAGTCAAGTATCTTCCTAGTATTGAAAGTAGAGAAATCTAGGGAACGGATGTATCAAAGGTTGGATTTTTGTCTTAAGTGTCACTTTAAATAGCATATATTCTCAGTTTCAGCATTTACATAAACACTCCTAAAACAAGAAGGAAAAAAAATATTTTTGGCCTGACCCTCAGGAATACAGGGATTTCCTTTTCAGGAAAGGTTCCAAGTAGAATTTCTTCAGAAAGCAAGAACAATTGACCACCCAAAAGACCCTTTGTGGAACCCTTGTTCTATGAGTATAGTAGTGTTTCTACATTCTACTATACATAAACACATTCATACACATACATACAAAAACATTTTACCTTTACTAAAAAACGTTGGGTATTTTCCACACTGAACAATAGATATAGATGGGGTTAAATATAACTGCTCTGTGGTTTACTGTCCAAATCTCACAAGATGAACCATGAATAAATAACTAGATTGTGCACACATGGCATGAATGACAAAACACAAATGTAAGTTACCACAATAATGCTGGTGAGGCAAACACACATTGCTGAGAATTGTGGTTGCATGATCTGCAATTTGAGTGAGAGGGGTGAAGGAAAAAAAAGAGACAGAGATAGAAAAGGAGAAAAGTAGAATGAATGGTAGAGTCATCCGTGTGAAATTCTTTGTAATGTGTAGGTGTGAGTAGAGATAGACAGAGAGAGAGAGAGAGAGAGAGAGAGAGAGAGAGAGAGAAAATGAATATGACAGTCAGCCATTTACTAGTCAATAGAACCACAGACTGGGAAATATGACATTTTTCCAGTTCATAAGTAAATGAGGTACACTTTCTGCAAGTTTATTCTCAGGGATTTTTCTTGAGTGGCCTCATCACCAGGTGAAATGAGGTAATGACAATTGAAAATACATGCAAAAAGTTTAACACTATACATTTAAAACAGCAAAGGTGGACAGCATTCACTTAGTATGGTCAATAACTATTACATTCAACTGCTATTTCATTATTTTGAAATAATTAATAACTCATTATTTCAAGTATATTTAAATGGTAAAAATGTCACCAATATCACCAATAATTACCACTATGACCATTGATTTAAGTGTTAGAAGTCAACACTTTTACCATATCTGAATGCATTTAAGTGAATTACCAATCATTCGACATATATTGGTCAACTGAATTCCACTAAAGCAACATCTGGCTTGCATACTATCTGGAAAACAGAATATGGAAAAATAATTACAAGCTAATATTCAGTAAATTAGTTTTAATGACAGATTGTGGAAATAATATGGTAATATATAGAAGTCAAAATAATAGGGTAATATGTTGAAATAACAAGATGTTGAAATTATCAAGTCAAAATGGTCAAATAATGAGATATCAAGTCAAAATAACAACACTTGTAATGTAAAACCCTTAGATTTTACAACTTTACAATATTACAACTTGCAATTCAGGGCTTCTGTTGTATTTCAGGGTTCAGATAGGTCTTTTTTGCCAATCAGTTTGGAAAATGATGCTTTTCTGCTTATTTATATGCTAGATTTTTTTTTATTTGCATTTTCCATCATGCTGCCTTTTAATATTTAATATTCCATTGACCACAGGTTGCTAAGCAACATCAATGGTCAGATAACTCCAAGCTGTTTAAAATTGTTAATGATGCTTACACACTAACTATACTTACACACAATAATAATAATAATAATAATAATAATAATAATAATTATTATTATTATTATTATTATTAGTAGTAGTAGTAGTAGTAGTATAAAATACATGTAGATTTTGGACTACAGTACTGAGGTCAAAATAAGTCACTATTTGTCATTTGCCACATTCTGTGGTATTGTTAATGTATACTTATGTGAAAAGCTCCTATATCCATCACTGGAGATGGATATCCCTTTCGATAGCTCCTTTCAAGCTTTGTGAGGTGTGTTACGGTGTAATGAGTGAATTGCTAAAACGGTATATTTCATTTAAACACCTCATTAGTTTGTGCATTTTAATTAAGCAACTACTTGCACTACACTTCCAGTTATGACTGCACTACAGTTACATTTGCATGGTGATTCATATAATTGCAGCTTTATGAAGTTTGAGGTCAGTGTTTTTACGATACATAGCAAAGATTAGTTCTATCGTTATGAGTCTTGGAGACATGACAAGTCATGCATACACTTATAAAGCGAGTGAATCACAACAGAGATGATTATGTCTACGATGACTTGGTAGATTATTTTACCATGAACGGGCCTACATTTGATTGAGATTGTGTGTGAAGGGTCTCAGTTAAGGTGCCTTAACAGGAACAAACAGAACATTAATTGTGTGGTATGTTAAGAACATTCAGCGAGAGTATATGGTAGATTGATATATACTATACACAACACAAAGTCTAATAAAATGTTGAAACCAATATATAACTATCCATATTAAATGACATTCTTCAACTGAGGCATTAAAATGCAGTAAGCATGATAGACGTAACGTGAAATAAACTGAAGGAAAATCTATGAATGATATGAAATCTATGGAATACAATTTATTGTAACTATATTCTAAAAAAATCCATTAAATCATACAAACAAGTTAATATATTATTGTAAGTGAAAGATGCAAGGGTGGCTAAGCCCCCAACCAGTTTATTGCATTATGGTTGAATGATTGGGTTATAAGTTTTCTGTTTACCATGTTTGTATTTGGAGAAAACATGGCATGAAGCCAGTAAAGTATTACAGATGTAAAATGCTTAAAAAATAGAAATCACAAATGCAGCTGCTTATCTGTCTTATGTACTGTGTGTGTTTTATTGTTTGTCCCATATCATTATGTCATCAATGAGATCTAATTGTTTTAATGTCAAGCGATTGATAGATATTAGATTTTAGCCCCCCATCTAATTGCATGACCACCTGTCACTGGAAAGATGCATATAATTTACAAGGTCAAGATGCACCCCACAGATCGTGGGTGGGATGAACAACTTATGAACTGAGTAATATTATCCAGTCATGCACATCTCTATATGACACACAACCCCCTAAGTGCAAAATGGAAAATAATAGCAATGACTTAAAATGCAAATTTCCTTGATTATGGATTGTTGATTTGATGCACCTCACAGTCTATAGCAGACTATGTACAAACAAAAAAAAAAGTATGGCTATGTAATGTATGTATGGCTACAGTGCATTCAGTAAGACAGTAGAGTAGGGTAGGGTCATGAATGAAATGGAGAAACTGTGTGTGTGTATGTGCGCATTTGTGCGTATACATGTGCAGGTTAAGTTTCTGATTCCTTAGAAGTGTTGCTCAATACCTGCTCAATAAGTATATGCTGGTCCCAGGGGTTCTGCTCCACCTCTCACTGGTGGGGTTAGTTTGAGTCACAGGGATTCCCCCCACATGTTCACTCGAAATTATGCTCTGTATATGTACTGGACAACTCTCTCATTTACAATATGAAATAAATGAGCCTTGTTTAAGAAAGTGCTGACCTAGACCGAAAGCCCAGGTTTGTGCCACTATATAGTTTATACACCTTTAAGTTTTATTGTGTTCACTTTATTATTTATGACACTTTGTAGCACCAGTGGCCAGCTCTAGTCATAGATGGGTCCAGAAAAATCTGGTGATTTTCTTGTTCAAACCAAATTAAACACCCGTCAATACTATGAATTTAACGCGTACTACCAGAGGCCAAAAGTGGAATTTCTGCCTGTTTCACGAGTGCCCTTGTTCAGCTTTGAATTTATTTATGATGTCGCACTCCACAGTAGTGGTTAAAGGCTCATATGAAAGTAGACACACAGGGCTATAAGTTTTGCAGTTTTTCGTAAGTATTTCTTTTTAACCTAGCCTACTAGGTTTAAATGTTTATTGTGGCAGTTTTATGCAGTGCTTTACTATCAAAAAGCTTTAGTCGTGCTATCTGTTTTATCTCTGTACCAATGTTATTGTGGAGATGTGTGAATTGTTTGCCCAATTAAAGGGTTAATCAGCCAGTTAATCAGGCATCCCTGTTATATAGTCTATCACTAAGTCATCAACAGCAATAAATTAATATGGAAAAGGTATCACTTTACATTGAGGTTCCTTTAGTATAACATAGTTAACATTAACATATAATGAACTTCAACATTAATACACAATAAGTTATGTTAACAAGGTAAGGTAACATGTATAAGAGAAGAAGCCTTTATTTGTTACATACCATATACAGTACAATGCAATTCTTTCTCCTCATATACAAGCATATATTTCTTCCTAACAAGCTGGGGTCAGAGCACAGGGTCAGCCAGGATACAGCACCCCTGGAACAGAAAGGATGGCAGCAAAACAGTGGCAGCTAGGCAGTGCTTGGGCTTTCAACCCCTGGCCAGCAACACAGAGCCTTTAAAAACTGAGCCACCACTGCACTGCTTATTCAATCCATGACTAAGAAAAAAATATATAGATAAAAACAAAAAAAGTAAATTGCAACTATGATTAAATTACAACTGAATTAAACAAGGAATTAAATTAAATAATTAAATTCACCAAGATAACTTGCTGAACTCTGTTGCTCAGGAGTAAATATTGGAACTTACTTTTCTTAGTTAACAACTGTCATGTCAAACCAGTCTACAGACAACAAGCACCGCAGCCTCCAAACATGGCCGTCCCGGACTCCATTCCCACAACACACACACTACCTCACTCTCAGTCACCGGATTTCTCATTGTGCATATCTGTTTGCAATTAAACACACACACACCCACATGCACCCTTTATAAGAGACTTTCAGTTGCTAGAACTTTGTGAAGTATACGCTCAATTCTTTTGTGTCTGTGATGTTACCAAGCCTGTTTTTCTCTGCCTGACATTTGCCGGTTTTGACTCTGACTTTGCCCTCTGTTTTCATGTATTTTGCCTATACCTATGCCTATGTTTGCAGATTGCCTGACCTCTGCCTGTTCCTGTTTTTGATTCTTGCTCTACATTTTGGATTGTTTGCACAGACTTTATTAAAAGCTGGCTTACCTGCATTTGCATCTGTTTTCGTTGTCATTACATGACAGAATACTTTGCTGCTAGCATGGATGCAACAGGTGAACTAGACTGGCGGCAAGCCACGGTTCATGGGCAACACATTACAGATCTCTACGCCAAGGTTGATCTCCTCTCCCAGGCCATCGCCACGGCCTTGTCATTTCATGGGCCTTTGCTACAGCCGAGCTGCTGTTTAACCATGTGTTCAGGTACTTTGGGATACCAGAGGATATCGTGTGTGACTGGGGACCACAGTTTACTTCATGTGTGTGTGCCAGCTTTATGGAGCAACTGGGTGTTACTGTGAGTCTGACATGAGTATACCATTCACTAGCCAATGGTCAGGTTGAACGAGCTACCCAGGAGCCCGACCTCCCATGCCACTGTCGTATAGCTTCATCGTTTCATGTATCCCGTTTGAAACCAGTTGTCCCAGGCCCCCTAGCCACTAACCTCCCACCTGCTACCCCACCGCCTCCCCTTGACATCGAAGGCCAGCTGGTTTATTTAGTTAAAAGCATCCTGAACTCCCATCACAGGAACAGCTGGCTGGAATTCCTCATAGAGTGGGAATGGTACGGAACAGAGGAGCAGTGCTAGGTCCCAGCACACGACATCCTTTACCCTAACCTATGCCGGGAGGCCCAGGAAAAGCAGCGCTCCCACAGTGAGCTTTTCTGTGGGCTCTGTCACATCAACCCAGTCACAGACTCCATTTCCCAACATGCACCACAGCCTCCAAACATGGCCGTCCCACATTCCATTTCCCACAACACACACACTACCTCGCTCTCACTCACCGGATTTCTGATTGTGCACACTCATTTGCAATTACACACACACACCCACATGCACCCTTTATAAGAGACTTTCAGTCACTAAAAGTTTGCGAAGTAAATTCCTTTGTGTCTGTGATGTTGCCATACTTGTTTTTCTCTGCCTTACATTTGCTGGTTTTGACTTTGACTTTGTCCTCTGTTTTTGTATATTTTGCTTATACCTCTGATATCCTGTTTGCAAATCGCCTGACCTCTGCCTGTTCCTATTTTTAACTCTTGATCTACATTTTGGATTGTTTGTACAGACTTTATTAAACACTGCCTTACATTCAGTTTCATCTGTCTTCGTTATCATTACATGATGACAACAACAAGAAGAAAGAAAGAAAGAAAGAAAGAAAGAAAGAAAGAGGGAAAAGGAGTCACATAACTCATCTCTACCCTCTGGTGGTTCAAAGTCATACCAGACACTCAGCATCATGCCCTGAATCTTCTCAACTATAACAATAAAAATATTTAAACCCTGGTCACCGGAAGATGAATAAAAAAAAGTCACACACCTAATAATAGGCACTTTTAAACATGTAGCTTGAATGACAGCCATCACAAGATAAATACATGAAATTGATAGATCATTGTGTTCACCTGTGCTCTGTTCAGTTCCTAAGTTTTGGGTCTCCTAGTCTTTTGATACATTTTGTCAGTTGCTTGCCTTTTGTGTGCTATATACATTTGCCTGGATTTATTTGGATGTTATCTTTAGCTCTTTTTTGGATTTGTGCTACAGACTGGTCACTTGGATCTATTTGTATGTTTTGTTTTTCCATTTGTTCTCTGGATACTTTTGTCTGCCTGCCCACCTCTGTTTATTAAGGATTCCTCTGTTTTTTATATCACAAAACTAATCTGTTTTTTTTCTGGTCTACAATTATTTCCTGCCATCTGCATTTGGGTCCAAACTTTTCTCAGTCTTGAAGCATAGTGGGTAAACACAGCTACAGTCCTGGTGCCCCCAGCCCCACTTCACCACACCTCTGAGTCCCTTTTACTTTCTCCAGACATGTATGTTGGCTGACTTGGAAGATATCAAAGTTTCCTGACCCAGTGCTTATTGGTGTTTGAACTTCAGGTGAACAAGTTTCCCACAAATTGTAGTAGAATAGCTTGTCATCATTATGGAAATGTTCTGACCTGGGCTACTGCTCTTTGAGGTCAGCCCATCATCTGCTTAGATTATGAAAGCTTCATTGAGTATTTGAGAAGAATGTTTGAGGCAACAATATTCCCTTAAAGCTTTCATAGACTCTGGAGACACATGTAACCCAGGCTCAAAAACATTTGTAGTTTGAGCCAGTTTATGAATGCAGTTAGACTAAAAAAATATAAGGAAAAAAATGTTAAGATAAAAGATGAAATACAAAATATCTCATGTTAAATATGCTTTATTTACAGTATAAGGCAATAAGAAAAAAAACTGCAATCAAACCATTTCATTCCGAGCTCTTGGTCTGCTGCGCAGGTGAGCAGCCAACTGAGTGTAATTAGGAAAAGCTGATTCCGCCCCCTATGGAAGCCCCGCGAAGACGAAGGATAGATAGAGAGAGCACGAGAAGAGAACTCTTGATTTATTCGATTTTATCAGGAAATACAGTGTAAGTTATTTTGTTGAGAAACAAAATTTCTTAGTAGTTTTCAAAAGAACTTACCTTTATCCTGTTGATCCGTGTCGCATCGCATCGCGCTGGAATCCAGTGGAGTAGGCCATCATTGTGTCATCCGCTGAAAACTTGAAAGGGAATAAGAAATAGCATTAATACACAAGGGAATCGGTGAGTTAAAATGTCTATTTTAGTATGTATGTTGAAATATGGTGATTCAAATGGTGTATTGCTGTGTTTTTGAGAGGAAAATGTTCCGTTTTGTATGGAGTAAGTGTATACATTGTTGTAAAAATATGTACAGAGTTGTAAAGATGTTTGTAAGTTGAGCAAAACATGTAAGTGTGGATTGATTGAGAATGTTGTCCTGTGTGTGTGCAGGCCAGTTTTGTCATCCTAGAAATCTAGATTTCGGACTTGCCTGTTCGTAGACTGCATTGATGTGAACGCTTCACATGTGCATCGTGTAAAGATGGCGAGCCACCCGTGAGACGAGAGACGCTTATCCTTTTGTTTTTGTTTTTTTTTTTTCCCGTGGACGATCTGCATTGTATCTAGCAAGGTTTCGTTGGACTTCTGGAGGTTTGAAGTATCTATTATATTTTTGAGTACTGGACCATTCATTATAAGGAACTGAGGAAAGAAATATCATTCGTTATTATTTGGACTGACACTTATTGTGCATTCTAAGAGTTACCGATACAGAGCGGATACACATTCAATTTGTGTATAATTGTTTAGGCTGCCAATTTGTATATGTGATTCCATTTAAACGCTGATGTTTGGGTTTAATGCTTTGCATTGTTGAACTCGAGTATATGTATATTTGAGTTGTGTATATAAATTGGACTTTAAGGTGCTAAAATTGGGTTAATATTGATATAAGGTCAACATAAAAAAGAGGATCAAACCTAGAATAACATTTGAGACATAAATTTTAAGTTCATTTTGGAGGAAGAAATTTCTGGTATTTAAAGTTTTCATTTCAATTCATTTGCGTTATTTATTTGGTTAAATGACAATTTGGAGTTGATTTATATATTTTTTCAGTTTTACATTTTCTTTTGCTCTGTTTCCTTTCCTATCCATACAGTGTTATTGACACAATTTTTCTGTTAAAATTCAAATACCTTTCTTACCTATAAATAGGTATAAATATAAATAAGTGCATTTAAACCGTATCCGTGTGTGTGTGTCCTTTCCTCCTACGAATCCTTGCATCTTCTGATTGAAGTAAATTGGGTCTATAGTATTCTCATAAATAATCATTCAAATTTTTGAATTTGTGACGGGGGTTACACACAGATAACTTCATGGACTTCAACATGGTAAAGCATCTTCATGTACCCCTGACCAATATCAAGGGTCAAGATTTCAAGGTTCTTTATTTGTCACATACATATTACATACATGTGATGTAATGTAGTGATTTTTTTTTTTCTTTAGTGCCTCATCCCACAGTGCAACAATGATACATAATAAAAACAGAATAAAATAAAATAAAAACTAGTGGATTATTATGTAAAAAGGTTTAGCAGCCTTTAGAGGAATGAAATGTAGAATATGAATGTGCATAAATAGAATATGTTAAAAACAAAAAACAAATATACAGAACTGTAGTGTGCAAAAATTGTCTCATAATGCAACTGTGTCTGTGTGTGAGGTAGAGATATGTAGACTTCTCAAGTGTCCTCATTCAGTAGCTGGATTGCTTGAGGCTAGAAACTCCTCCTGAGTCTCTCTGTGATGGTCCTCAGGATCCGGTAGCGCTCCCCTGATGAGAGCACTGAGAAGATACTGTGTCTGGGGTGGTGAAAGTCTTTTACAATTCTCCTGGTTTGGTCTTGCATCGCTGATTGTAGATGTTTGTGATGCAGGGGAGAGAAGTCCTGATGGTCTTCTCTGCTGTCCTTACCACTCTGGACATCACATAACGGTCCTTGGCTGTGGTGCCTCCGAACCAGGTGGAGAGTGAGAAGACTCTCCACAGCACCAGTGTAGAAAGCCTTCAGCACTCTGTGAGAGACCTTGAACCTGGCCAGACACCGGGGATGGTAGAGATGCTGGTGCACCCTTGTCACCAAGCTGTTTGTGTGTATAGTCCATGAAAGATCTTCTGTGAGATGGTCCCCAGTGCAGTCACTGGTGTAGAAGGAGTACTGCAGGGGGCTGAGGATGCAGCCCTGAGGGGCTCCAGTGCTGAGGGTGAGTGTGGAGGAGGTGTGGTTTCCCATCCTAACCACCTGGGGGCGTCCAATCAGGAAGTACAGAATCCAGTGGCAGATGGAGGAGTTCAGTCCCAGATCCTGGAGCTTTTTTCAGAGGTGTGAGGGGACGATGGTGTTAAAGCTGTAATCCACAAACAGCATTGGCACGTAGTTTCCTTTCATCTTGTCTAGGTGGGAGAGGGCAGTATGTAGGGGGTAGTTGATGGCATCATCTGTGGACCTGTTGGACCAGTATGCAAACTGTAATGTGTCTAGGCAGTTGGGGAGGAGGGAGCAGACATAGTTTCTAACCAGCTTTTCAAAGACAGAAATGAGTGCTACAGGACTTTAGTCATTCAGGGAGGCAGGACAGGTGGTTTTAGGGACAGGAATAATGGTGAAGGACTCGGAACATGTGGGGACAACACTCTGGTTGAGGGAGAGGTAACAAACGGTGGTAAAGACTGGTGCTAGGTGGTTCATTCTCACGATTTTCCTGGTATATGCTGATAACTTCAAACCGTGAATAGATGATGTTCATTTGTAGTCTGTAACAGTCTGTAGTCTACCACAGACACCTGGAATCTGCCTGCTCAAACTGGGTCTCGATCTTGTCTCTGTATTTCCTTTTGGCTTCCCTCACTGTTTTCCTCAGGTTGTAGGAATCCGCTTTGCATTCATCCATGTTGCTAGTCTGCAGCCCTGCATTGTAGGTAGCTGTGCGCACGTTCAGAGCCTTCCACATGGATCGGTCTACCCATGGCTTCTGATTGGGGAAAAACCTTTACAGAGCATGTGGGGAAAAGTCTCTCCTATCATAAACTCTGTATAACTGAGCATCGCTGCTGTAAACTCGCTGATATCATCAGAGTTGCACCAGAACATCTCCCCTCCTGTGTCCTGCAGCCCGTCTTGTAGCATGGTTTGTGATTGGTCAGGCCAGCGCCGCACTTCCCGCATCACCGGATCTTCCCTCCGCAGCCTTTGTTTATATTTTCGGAGTAGTAAAATGGCGGCATGGTCTGACTTACCAACTGGCGGTGTTTTTATTGCCTTATAGCAGTCCGTGTGTTGTGTGTAAAAGTGATCCAGCATCCTTTCTCCCTATGTGCTGATACAAATCTGGCATGACTTTTTTTCAAGTTAGCCTTAAAGTCACCGGCAGTCACCGGCAATCACCAGCGCTGCGTCCAGGTGCAATGTTTGTAGTAGTCCAATGTCCCTGTGCAGTGTCGATAAAGCAGTGTCTGTGTGCCTGAGGGGGAATATAAACAGTCACAATGATGGCAGAGGTGAATTCTTGGGGTAAATAAAAGGGACAGCATTTGACCGAGAGGTATTCCAGGTCCGGTGTGCATAATTCCATAAGCCGATGGGTGATCCTTGATCTGCACCATTTGTCATTGATCACAACACGCACTCCACCACCCTGGATTTTCCCTGATTTCTCCATCCTCTGCATGCAGTGAAGGGAGAATCCAGGCAGCTGTACAGCGTGGTCCAGAGTGGTTGGCGTGAGCCATGTCTCAGTGAGAGAGAGAGCGTTGCAGTCCCTGAAGTCTCACTGGAACTTTATCCAGGATCTAAGGTCGCCCAATTTGTTGTCATTGGACTGGACATTAGCTAACAATATGCAGGGCATTGGTGTGGATTGTGCCCTGGCTCGTACCCGGTTCCTCATGTCGGCTTTTTTTTCCCTCGTCGTCATCGCCGCCGTCTCGGGAGAGTAAGTCCATTGTTTACCTGGCTCAGGGTGATCTCCAGAGGCTGGTCAGGGTCGGGATGAAAACTGGAATTAGAGTGGTGAGTAAAGTCTGTTCCAATGTTGATTAAAGTTTGTCGGTCGTATGTTATGTGTCCATGGGCTAGCTCAATAATAGTGCAAAAAACAAGATAAAAAGCAAGGTAAAATACACAAAAGTTGCAGTGGGGGTTGCGAGCACTAACGTAGACAGCCTTCCTTAGTGGCGCCAACTTGGATGTACCATGGACCATCCTTTGATCATGACTGCCTTGGATGGAAAACCCCTGGGTTCTGGTCAGGTGAGACTCTACTCTGCCGCTTTTATGTATTAGCACTGGTCCAGGTAATGAAACCGTACATTTTTTTTTCTTGTTTATTTGCCATAATTCCCAGTGATCCTTGGTGTCACTTTGATTAACTCTTCATGAACATCTTTCCAACTGTCTCAAATGCCCCCTATGCAGATCTACTGGAGGATTTCAGTAAGAAGTGAGCATCATCTCTTCCCCTTCACAGACCGTAGACTGCACATTTGACTTACTGCCTGGTGCCTGCCTTCCCAGAGGGAGATGCTTCTCAATTTCAGCCCCTGAGAGAAAGGCCATGAAGGATTACTTCTCTTTATCCACCCATCTATGTCTCTAGCAGGGGTGGGATTATTCTTTGTGATGAAAAAGGATGGTGGACCTTTGATTATGGGGGTCTCAATAACATTACGCTAAAGAACCAGTATCCCCTTCCATTAATGTCTACTGCTTCTGAGCTTCTAGGCTACGGTTTTGACCAAATTAGACTATTGAAATGCTTACTGCCTTGTCTGCATCTGAGCTGGTGATAAATGGAAGATGGCCTTTGAGTACCTGGTCATTATGAATTCCAGGTGATGCCTTTTGGTTTAGTAAATGCCCTGGCTGTTTTTCAACCCCTTATCAGTAGTATAGTGTATTGATAAGACTGTTAAACCAATTATAGGTATGCAGGAAAGAAAGCATAGATTAGCACAGACTGTTTGTTCAGAAAGCAAAAGTTATCTGTAACAGAAGCATGAATTACCCTGCTCTATTGTTATAAAATGCAATGTGGCCCTTGAGTCAGAAATTCAGGTTAATTAAAGTATTAACTGACATTATTCTTGTCAGTCAAGTTCCAGAGAACTTCAGGTCAATATCATACTACAATATACATTTCTGAGATCCCATGTAGTGTTCTATTAATAATAAAAGTAGATTTTCATGAATTCCTCCCCATAAAGAAACATATCACTGTATATTTTATTGTTGCTATCCATCATAACATTAACATAGCACTGATGAGTATATTAATAGAATGGTAAATATATTTAGATTGTTAGAGTGTAACAGAATTTACAGATATTTGGAAATGACATGAATCAACAAATAAACACAGTTGGATATCCTACAATACTTACTGGATTCAAATCTTGCCTTAACACTATTCAGGTTATACTATCTAATCTCTTATCTGTTGTTTATCTTTTTAGTGTTATATTATAAAGCATCTTTGAGTTACTGAAATATATAATAAATAAATAATATATAAAATATAAAATATATATATATATATATATATATAATTACACCTCATTCATCTTTTTAGGCTGTGGAAAGAAACCCAATGCAGACACAAGGTTAGCATGCACACAAGACAGTAAATCAAGCTCAGGCTTGAACCCAGGACCCTATATGTGCAACACAGTGCTACTCCAGTTGTGGTTGTAATGGAATTAATATTACTATTAGTGTCCTGTTGGCTTTTGGATATTATAAATATATTCACTGTAACCAAAATTAAAACTGAAAAAATCGCAAATTCACCATAGCTTTCAACTGACATTAGTAAGCACTTCTCTAGTTTCACCCTCACCCACACAAAGTTCTTTCCTGTGCTTGGGGATCCTTGTGATGGCTTTCTTTTTACAATAGAAGGCTGGGACATTCTCCACAAACACACACACACATACATACATACACACCCTTCTGGAAGTATTGGAATGGCATGGCCAATTCTTTAGTTTTTGCTACACACTGAAGACCTTTAGGTTTGAGAGCAGAAGGTAATTATGATGATAGATTTAGCTTTTATTTCCTGACTTTTACATCTAGATGTGTTAGACAAATTAGAACATGGCACCTTTGGTGGCAGACCACACAATTTATTGGTGAGCAAAAGTATAGGAACAGATTCTTAAAGAGACTTAACATTATGTCTACTCCCTTTGTCCTAAGGGTCAAAAATGACCCACTTTCACTAACCTCTTAAGATAAAGGTGCTTAATTGAATTTTAAACCACATGCACATCCCATGTTTGCAATGACTGCTTCAAGCCAGCGACCGACTGATTGTTGCAGTCAACTGTTGCATTCTTCTTTTGCAGGGCTGTTCCAGGCTTGTACCACAGCCTTCAGCCTCCTCTGAAATGCATGCTCAATTGGTTTTAAGGTCTGATGATTGAATTGGCCAGTCTAAAATCTTCCACTTTTTCCCCCTGATGAAGTCTTTTGCTGTGTTGGCAGTGAGCTTTGGTTCATTGTCTTGCTGCATGATGAAGTTCCTCCCAATTAGATTGGATGCAGATGTCCGTAAATTGGCAGATAGAATGTTTCTGTAGAAGTGAGCCTGTTCCAGAAGCAGCCATGCAAGCCCTAACCATGACACCACCTACCATATGAGCGCATATGTTTTGGATCATGAGCAGATCCTTTCTTTCTCCATACTTTGGCCTTTCCATCACTTTGGTCAAAGTTAATCTTAGTTCCAGTATCTTGATTCCTTGGTTCTTCCTGCTTATGAGTGGTTTGAATCTTGTGGTATGGTCTCTATATTTCTGCTCTCAAAGCCTTCTTTGAATGGCGGGTTGTGATACTTTCACCCTGACCTGTGGAGACCTGTTGGTGATGTCATTGACTTTTTTTTTTTCTTTTTTTTTTTTTAACTCTCATAATGGTTCTGTCATAAACTGCTGTTGTTTTCCTTGGACGATCTTTTTGATGTCTGGTTGTTGTACACCAGTTTCTTTCTTCTTCAGGACAGTCCAAATTGTTGAACTGGCTATGCCCAGTGCTTGTGCAATGGCAATTTTCCCTCTTTTCTCAGCTTCAGAATGTCTTGATTTTCTCCCATAGACAGCTCTCTGGTCTTCATATTGGTTTATCACAGTGCAGTCCACATCTTTTTTCTTCTTTTTTTTAATTTCATCTTTTTTTTTCGCTTATTACTGACATCAAATCAAGCACATAAAGTTTTATTTTTGATTTTACAGTGATAATTTTGAATATAATAATTAAGATACTAAAGGTTGAACTCTAGATTTCCATTGGGATTTCACTTTTTCCTCTGTGCTCCAGTTTTCAAGACACATGCCGTAGGTAATCCTGTTTGTCTTCATTAATTCATGAGTTCAATTGTGCTGGAGGAGAAATAGTGCACTCATGGTAAGTTAAGTAATATTTCCGTGAGTCTCACTGGCACCAGGGTGCAAAAACAAGTGCTGCTATTGCAGTTTGCTGTGTCATATCCATCAAAACAGATAAACCCAGTCCTTCCTGTAAGATCTGGGGATGTACTGGAGATGGAGATGTACTTACCACAGAGGCCAGAGGGGGCAGCAGAACACTTGCTGCATTATTAAAGACCAGCTATGTGCAGTAAAATATTGAGAGTGACAAAGAACAGCAGGCCCTTTTAAGACTCATCCATCTATAAAATAGGATTCAATAATTCCTTTTGCACCATTCAATTTAAAATATTGAGAGGCAAGACCTTTGATTCGCTTTAAAATGCTATTCCACAGAAGTCTTTTCAAAGGTCGAAATTTTTCAGAAGGTCTTATAAAGGTTTGATGAAATGCAGCTTGAGCAAGCAATGGCTTGATTAATAACAGCTCTTAGGAGTAACTCGGACTGAACCATTTTGTTTCATAATTGATTGTCTTGTGTTTGGGAGAAGGTTCAGTAGACATGAGGTTTGCCATGTCAAGCTGTTCTCTTCTTAATTTTTCATAAATCACAAAAAAGGCACTAGAATTACTATGACTACATCTCTCTCTTTCTCTCTCTCTCTCTCTCTCTCTCTATATATATATATATATATATATATATATATATATATATTTTTTTGTAATATTTTCACACACACACACACAAACACGA
>CM075016.1:18422875-18438395 GCA_037576675.1 Pangasius sanitwongsei | reverse complement strand
TATATATATATATATATATATATATTGTTTTCATAAATTGTCCCACTGACCCAGACCAACCCTTTAGATCCCTTTACACCAATACAACAATAGATTTCATTTCAGATACCTACTACAGCATGTCTTTAGCTTAAATATTTGTGTTAAATATTATTTCTGAAAATCAACCAATCTACGTATTTCTGAGATAATTTCTTCTTACAGGTTTACCCTGCACAGATTGTGCTTGGCTCTAACTGTCGTGCTATTAGAAATGAAGGCCTAGAAGGCTGATTTGAGAAAAAAAAAATCCTCTCTCCATCATTATAGTATTATGTTCATCGACACTATCATTAACGTTTACACTATAGCACTTTTTTAGCTGGCTATAATGTCCTTTCATTGCAGCTCTTCTCTACACTAGAGCAAAATGCAGTCAATCCAATCGAAAAACATGAACACAAACTGTATTGTATTTTTGGTTTAGGCAAAGAACATACATAAATGCCTCCTTTTTGATACAACATCTCTGAGTCTAAGAAATTACATGATATAACTCATAAGTCCTGCTTTTGTATTTTTTATTTATATTAACACACTCTTCATATTTTGGTAATAATTCTAAAAAGCTTGCTCAAAAACCAAATAGGACTGAAGAGATGACAAGTGAATAAAGAAACTATAAATGACACTCCTCCTAGAAAATGACAGGCCCTTCTCCTCTTTCCCGAATATAGCCATGACCCTAAGTACAGTGTGAGTTGACAGTGATTGCATTTCAGTATGGCTTGACTGCAATGCAACTGAGGATTACATTCACTTCTGACGCAAAGATTGTAGAGATCAAGCAATACAACATCAATGCAATGAAGTTTTTGCCTTTCAGTGTGTAATGTCCCTTATGCAAATCAATATTGGTTGTGCATTGTATTTCACATTTTCTCATCGGTATGATTGCTTTTCTCACCAATGTGATTGCTTTTCAGTGAAATGCAATGCAGTGGCATAGCTTGCTTTTAAAGTTGGATCACAATCATTTCTGACAAAAGTTCAGCATTTTTCTGAAATAAAGAGATCAAGTTTTGGAAGAGCATGTCAGTAATGAAAAGCAATACAGTGTTTGATGTTTTTTTTTCCACATTTCCTTTTTTGTTACATTTCACTGTAACAGCATACATAACTCTGTGGCATGGACTCTTTTCCATATAAAACACAAAGAGAACAAACTGACTATAAAGGGCATGAGGATCTTCTATAACTTCTATAACTTCTATTTATTACCACTAATAAATTCAATTTCAACTGCAGAAGAGAGTTGACAATTATTTTAATTTTCCATCTAATTTTATTTATTTATTTATTTATTTATTTATTTATTTATGAATGAATGAATGAATGATCAGCTGTCAGTTTGAGCACCTCATTCTGGGAACACAGAGTGGATTTTTTCTGTGTAATTTATTTAGGTGCCTGAATGTCAGTGAGTCTGCAATATCAACCTGAGGCTTTGTCAGGGCACAAAACATGACCTGCTCTTCATGACCTGCTCTTCAACAAGCCAAAATTGTGACAGCATGTTCCAGCTTCTTGTTGGATCATGCTGTAATTGAGCAGAAACTCTTTTGTCTTGGAACCAACTATTGTTAGCACAACCTGTGCTGTTTAAACAATAACATCACTATTAAACCAACATCTTAAAGGTTGTTGTGAAAAGTTTCCAAATTCACTGATGTTTAGATGTATGAGGGGACAGTCAGGTTTGTCTGTAGTTATCCCAAACTAGTATTCTGTTTATTTGTTCCATTTATTTAACAGGATATAGGTCCAGCAGATGGAGCTATTGAACAATCTCAGATCTGTCACTTTTCAAGCACAATTCTGAAAGCAGTGTACAGCATCATTATTGGGGACCATTTCTCACTGGTGATATTTTACAAAAGTACACAATTTCCAGAGACCATTACTGGCTCATTACTGCATTTTCTGACATAATGGACTGTCAAAGGTCACCAAGGGTACTAACTTTTACTAGAGGGCTTCAGGTTTAACAGCCTTCCCTCTCCAGTTATTCTGCCAGTGGTGATAATCTGAGCTTTTTTTTTTTTTTTTTAAACTGGCAGATGACTCACATAAAACTCCAGTAAACTCCAATAATGATTCACTTCACATTAATTAACTACCAAACATTTCTAAACAGGTATATTCACTTTTGTATTTGCAAATATAAGAGTTTGCTGATATCTAGCCCAGCCAGTATTCTAGCTTTTGCAGATGTAGCTGAACAGATTGTTTTTGAGGGGACAGTCTGGGGCCTCAGGGCTGGGAGCAGTTTTGGCAGTGCCGATTGCCAGAAGTCATGCTGCCACACCTCTACCTGCAATCTAACTGTTGAAGAAAGATCTGAATCAGCAGGTTACTCAACCAGTTTATTGAGTAATACTGAAAACCAAAAGAACTTGGCTATGCACTAACGGACAGTGCACACAGATGGCAAAGCCAAACATTGCCAGGGCCCATATTTCTGAAATGTCAATGTGTAGGATGGGTGTTTTTGGCCTCCTCTCTAACACCACTCCTTGCACACAGTAATTACAGGAATATAGGAAGAAAGCCAATTTTAGACCTTCAGCTTTCATAAATATGGGCTTAGGAAGGAATATAAACTTACATTAACAGACCAACTGCAATGCATAGGTCATGTGACTTAGAATACGAAGATCTTAGATAAAAAAGTCTTGAAAAGTTCTTTAAGTGTTCATTGGATAATTAAGGGTTCTTAGCATACTAAAAGGCTCTACTTTTAGTACCCCTTTTTGATAGGGAAACACTATATATAACCTCTATATTAGTCCAGTCCATGTTACTGGAATTCTAACATTATGGTACTCCTAAAAGCATTGATTATCAGGAATTAGATGTTTAAATTAGGGTTGAACTTAAACTCTCCAGGGAGGTAGATCACCAGGACTGGATTTGGGCAACATTTTCTTTCGTATGTAACATAAATGTCCAATATCCAAGTCCAATGTCCAATATCCTACATACATACAATGTATAGCCAAAAGTTTGTGTACACCTGACCATAACACCCATCTGAGCTTTTTGAACATCCTAGTCCATATTTAGTCCGTACCCCCCGGCTGTTATAATAACCTCTACTCTTCTGAGAAAGATTTCCACTAGATTTTGGAGCGTGGCTGTAGGGATTTTCCCATTCAGACACAAGAGCATTACTGAGGTCAGGCAATGATTCTGAGTGAGCCCTGGGGCACTTCCAACTTTGTGGAAACAGTTTGGGGAAGACCCACATGTATGGTTGTAATGGTCAGGTGTCCACAGACCTTTGGCCATATAGTGTAGTGTGGTCATATGAGCATAATAAGCATAATGATCAAGCACAACTTGCACTGATACAAGCCCTACAACAAGTGGTTATAATATAATAAAATATAAGTTGCCAACAATAAGAATTATTACGATAAATCATGCCAACTAGTGGTTATTATATTTTATTTATTGTTATTTAAGCTTGTGTCCCATTGTAACAGCAGCCCTGGATTAAATAATACCCACTCAGACAACTCAAGCCTATATGCAGAGAAGTGGCACATGCTGGGATGCGAGTTGGCTGTGCATGTCAGGGCTGAAGAGAAAACAAGCAGGATGTCATATGGATTAAACTGATACAAAAACACTTCTCTATTATGTGTTGTTGTTGGAATGTGTTGCTGGAACAAGCTCTCCTCCCAAAGCTTGCTTCTGTACAGCTAGTAGACAGAGATTTCAACCAAGGGACCTACGTGATGAACGTTGATACTCACTGTTTAGCATTGAAATGGACCATAAACCACAAAAATTCAAATTGTTACTGAGTAAAGTGTCTTGTTCTTTACAAATATTAGTTCTTACAGTCCAGGAGTTGTTACAGGTCAAAAGAAATGGGTGCTAACAAGTTAAGGTCATAAACCATGTAAATAGTGTTGTCCATGAAGCATAATTAAGATTGTATAAATTGTCCTCCATCATCCTGCTTTGTGAAGACTTCCACAATAATAAACCAGAGGCCCAAGTAAGGGAAGAGACTGTTGGTCCTAATTACTTAATTTACTTCCATGGGAAGTAAAGACACTAAAAACAAATTACAAACAATCCTAAAACTTTAGGAGCTTTATAAAGCACAAATAAAAATGCATAAATGCATAAAATGTAGTTATGCAGCACAGATGAACTGTAAATATCTTAGTCTGGGACAAGTTATACAACAGTAGCTGCTTTATTCTTGAGTTTATTTAGTTTTCTTTAGATGTCAATCAGCTATTACAAAGCCAGGATTACTGTAGGTTATAAGCTGCTGTTATGGAAAAATGGATAGTCTAAATGAGTGAGTAAGATTCCAGGAAGTAAATACACTTCTATAATAATTATAGATAAATAGTAAAAATTAAACAAATACACAAGGTTTCCAGCGAACCCTTGCAAGTAAAGTGCACATACACATCTTGGTTCATCCTCATCAAACCATTCAGTGAACCTTCATGCCCTGTGGATTGGGTGAGGTCATGCTGGAAGAGACCACACTCATCAAGATAGAAATGTTTCATCATAGGATAAAGCTGAACTTTTTATTGATTGCAGTGAAGCTTGGACCCAAACCTTTGAGAGAAAAAAAAAGTTTCTTATATCCTAAGAAAGCCAGCTTTTTTCTGTAATGTTTCACTGGTCTGTATTTATCACAGTTGGATTTTTTGTTTTAAAGTATAACATCAAAATCTCCATCAAATTCATTGCAGTCCAAAACTGAATAAAATCCAAAATAGTGAAAACAAAAATGCAAAATGTTTTTGGTCAGTTAGTCCATCATCAATGCATGAAAAAGCTGATTGAGTATGAGATGGATTATAATAGGAAGATTGTTGTTATTGGTTTATTGGGCTAATTGTGTTCTGTTGTCCAATTGTAGTGTGTTTTGTCAAAAATCACACTAAATGGCCATATGATGATGCCTTTGCACCTGAGATTATTTTTTGTGGGATTTTTTTTTCCTTCATTAACTGATGATGGTCCAACAGCCGGAAAAAGTTTAACAATGCATTGCCATTTTTTTTATTTTTAAGTAAGTCAAAAATATAAGATCAACAGTTGTCACCTGTACCAACGGAGCCAACCCCACTCTTCTTTTTGCCTTAAGAATTCTCTCAATTACATAATTAGAAAAAAAAAGCCTTGGATATTTGGTGCTACTTAGGAGAACTCTTAGCGGCAATATTTTTGTTTGTATTTTTTGTAGTTTGTTTATAAATGTTTGTTTTGGCTAGGATGACAGTAGGATTTTTTTTGGCCAATTATAGGAAAAAGACGTGCTCAGTGGAAAATTATCTGTAAAAAATAAAACTTAGCTTGAAGGTCAAGAGGTCATAGAGGCAACAATGTCCTAGTCCAGGGGTCTCAAACCTAGGCAACAGAGAATTTAAAGTTTTTAGGTGATTGATATTACATTTTAAGGTGATAGTCAAGCACAATTAATTAAAAATGTCTCCCAATGGTGTTCCTGTAGTTGGTTGTTTGAAGTCATTTTTAGGCAAACCTATAATAACATGCATTTTTGCTGACTGAAGTTCTTTCCCTCTGATGCTACACATTCAATGCCCATAACTCAGCTCACAGTAAGTGGTTTTGGTCTGTCTCGCAGGAGAATAAATGTGGCAAATGTGGTAACTTCCCGTGTGCCAACTGAGCATATGTTTTCCAAGTAGTAACAATACTACAGAGTTCTGAGTAAATGCATGTTATTGCTGAGAATATGGCAATTCTTCAGTTTGTGGTTGCACGTTTTACTCAGCTGCAAGTGGGGGTGACATGATCTACAGTCTAATCTTGACACAAATTAATATGATTATGAAAATATTCAGTTAGTTGGACAATTCCACAATTGGAGTGCCATTTGTGTCCCACATGTATACATGTAAAGTAAAGGTAAAATACATTTTAAACATAGATAAAGTGTTCTTCACAAAAATCTATGTTCATGTTTCAAATAAACATTAATGAAAATGTTTCTACCCCCCCCCCCCCCCATCCTAGCCCACTATCAACAGGAATCTGAGATTAAGTGATTTATTTATTTTTTTTCTAATCTTCAACTGTCCAGTTTGGGTGAGCCTGTGCCCATGATAGCCTCAGATTCTTGTACTTGGCTGACAGCAGTGGAACCTGATGTGGTCTTCTGCATCCACCTCAAGGTTTGATGTGTTATGCGTTCTGAGAATCTTTTCTGCTCACCACAGTTGTAAAGAGCGCTTATTTGAGTTACTATAGACTTCCTGTCAGCTCAGATAAGTCTGGTCATTCTCTTCTGATCTCTCTCATCAACAAGGTGTTTCAGCCTGCAGACCTTGTAAATAAGTGAGATTGTTGCCTGGGATATGGTTAACACATTTTATGAATGGTTAAATACATCATTTTTAGCTTCAGTGATGAAAATGATTTTAAAAAAGTTTCATTTTTAAGTTACTAAACATTTTAATTGCTAAACAGCACACACACAAAAAAAAAAAACATCCTGTGTGTGGATACAGGATGTTATTATTATTTTTTTTTGCTTGTTTTTCACACCATTCTGTGTAAACTCAAAAGACTGTTGTGTGTGAAAATGCCAGGAGATCAGCAGTTTATGAAATCCTCAAACCAGCTCTTCTGGCACCAATAACCATGCCACTGTTAATGTCACAGTGATCACAGTGATCACACTTTTTCCACATTCTGATGTTTGATGTGAACATTAACTGAACTCTTGAGCTGTATCCCAGTTATTGCTTAGAAGACATCCAGATACTGTAATAAAGATAACAAAAAACAGTGATGACAGTGTATTCAACACTACAGTAGCCCGTTATTCTGCAAGTTTGCACCTGCTTTGAGTTCCTTTCCAAGTTCTTTATTGGCATGACATTTCAGAAAGAATGGAATTAAATTCCCTAACCTTAATCCTCAGCTACCTTGTCCTTATACCTTAGTTTCAGCATGTTTTATTGTTAAAGAAAGCCTACATTTGGTGGAGTCCTACATAATGTTACAATAAAGATATACAAACCTACCACAAACAATGTTTAAAATGGCAGTGTGCCAGTTGCAGTAAATTATGCCTATAATACACATCCTAGTCAACATAATGCATGTGAAACTTGGGAAGGTGTTAAATTTCATGAGGCATGTCAGCCAATGAGATGTCCACGCCTCCCCATTCGCAGATCCTGTCTGAACAGCCAAGGCATTAAGACAGCCAGGAAGTTTCCTTACTGCCAGTTTCACAAAGGAGTCCAGAAAGAGAAACATACTGTAGCACATAGCTCCAAACTACTGAAAGTGAATATATACTGGTGAGTGGATTTTATTTCAATATTTTGAAAATTTTAATAAAAGTGAAAAGATACTGAACTCTTAAGTATGTACAACAACTTGAGCAATAGGTTTTTTGAGGAAAAAAAGAAAAAGATTACACTTTAAGTTCTAGGTGAGTTCCATTATAAATAGGTTGTATGTGGTTGTATAGAAATGTCGAATGTAGTCTAAACTGTAGTCTAGAATGTAGCCTAAAATTGCATAGAATTTGCAGAAAGTACTAACTACATGGATTGCTTAAAAGTGCATGGTGTATATATAATTGCATGGTATACTATAACTGCATGTGGGAATCCCTGTCAAAGTGTAATGTACATAAATAAGTTTTTCTTTTGGTAGATCTTGAGTTGAAAAATTGATAAGATGTTATACAGAGACTCACGGGCTATTAGAGCAACATCCTGGACATGTGTGTTAAGATTTAACAAGGACAGGTAGATAACAAGCAGTTGCCACTCCTCTGACAGCAGAAGTCTGTTGCAACAGATGAAGCCGCAGGGAGTGCGAGAAGCCTGAGTTATTTCTAGACGTGTTTAAGGAAAATGAGTTCGTATGAGTTCATCAGCACTTGGCTGTCAGGCAAGCAGCCTGACCCATAAAACATGCTGTGAACTGGAAACTACCCTAAAGCATTCTTGACATATTAGAGGAGAAAAAAAACAGCTAAGTAGTGTATTAAGACACAAAACATTGCCCTAAAATGGTAAATTAATAATGGCTTAAAAGTATCTTGTAATCTTGCATAAAGCAATAAATAAAGCAAGCACAGGGTTGTACTTCACTAAGAAGCCTGACTTAAGCCAGATGCCAGACTGTATAGTAGGACATAGGGAACATGACACTGGGCCTGCCTTCAACTTTTGGTTTATTTAGCTGCAGGATTTCTTGGACTTGAATGTCCATTACAATTCATAACAAGGTTAAGCTTTTGTTAGTTGTTTTTTTTTTTTTCCAACATTATTCATGGAAAATAAAAATAGATTATTAAATTGCCGTCTCTCGTATACAATATGCACAAATCTCTAGGTCGTCCCAATGTAGCCAAAGTGCAGTGTTATCTAAAATCATATAGACAGCAGTCAATCCGGTTAAAGGAGGGTTTCGCATGACCATAACTGTAGTCAAGTCTCTAACCAGTGGCAGCTTGTTCATAGGGGCAGGTGGGGCAGCACTATATATCAGTTTAACAAATGTTAATCTTCATAACATCTATCATAAATCCATTTAAATTCCATTGAAATATTAATGACCTCTTTTGCATGACCAGCGCTAAAAAAAAGTTACAAGATTTAAGATCTTTGATTTGCTTGTCTTTCTAGATGATCAACAAACGGGTCAAAAATAAGAACCGAAACAAGCGCAAATAGAGGCCCATTGGGCTGGAATCATGCTGCCCTATGCTCGGTCTATGAATATTTACAGTGGAGAAGTAACTGCAGACCTGACAGTTAATTACAAGGTTGTCAGGTTTCTGTTTTTTATGCCAAATTGGGCTAGTTTAAAAAAAATACTCCAAGGTTTTAGAGCAAATAATTTGAATTAAATCTACTAAATTTCTGCAAACAAAGGCAAAGTGTAAGTGCAGACAATGTGTGTTTATGATGAACAGAACTATTTCTACTGTAAGATAGATTGCAAAGATTGGGAAAGAAAGGAGTATTATGGAGAGGATAATGTGCATACGTAAGAAATGTAGGTGCACCACAGTGACCATGTTTCATCTGCAAAGGCTAAGAAAAGAATGTCTCCCTTTTCCAATGTCCAATTGTTTTAGTCTAGTTTCAGATCAGGTTTTGTACTATTTATTTGTTTATTTGTTTGTTTGTTTGATTGTTCATTGAGATGTACCAGACATTTTGCTGAAACCTGAAAACAGTGGTAAATGTTACTAGCTCTTCTGTGTGCACCTTGCTAGCAACAGGAAACACACCTGCTGTATCAAAGGTAAAACCACTCATAAGGAGCTGCAGCACTATATGCTGGCTGAGGTGAAGTTTCAACTGCCTCTTACAGGCTTACTCTAAAAAAAAAAAACCCTCTAGAATGTAGCCTATAGCATAAGTCAACTGTGATAGCATCTCGGCTTAATACTGTTTGAGGTTATGTCATTATTAATGTCATTCTGCCACATCAAAATCTATGGTTATTAGCTGCTGCTTCCTGTATGACATGCTTGATGTCTGAAGTTTGCTTCTTTAGCTTTGCACTGACACTGAGAAGCTAATAGATCAAACAAGAGAACCTACAGGTATAACACTGTATGAAGTGCATGTCTAAATCATCACACATTCACCTCAAACCAAAGTGTTTGTTCTGTGGTTTATGACACTGTTGCCTACAAAACTAGCTAAATAAAGAGCAGTTTGATTTAGGTGGTAGTATGATTTAAGTAGTAGTGTTTAAAGTGAAATTGTACATCATAATTGAGAGTTTCAATTAGACTTCTATATTCAATTATTAATACAGACTTATTGTACTATTTTACAAAAATATTTTTGTACAAATGGTATTACTGACCCCAAAAAAGGTATTTTGATGTGGGTGTGTGATAGTGGATACATGTGTAGATATGTAGGTTAGCAAGCTTGTAGGCATAAGATTCTCCCGGGGATACTTTTAGTTCCAGCACAAAACTAAAAGGAGCAAACTTCAGACAACAAAAATAATGGGCTAAAACAAAAATTGTGTATATTTAAGTAATTTTTAAGAAATAATTAAGAAATTTTTCTTTAATATATTCTCATAACAAAGCATATAAAACCAGACTATGCAAGCAAGTCCTGAAAAGTGTTGAGCAAGTATTAATAATGTAGTTAATTTGAGTTAATTAAATTTGTGAACATTGAAGCTAAATGTTAAAATGAATACAATCACTATATTCTATTTCCATTTAGACAAATTTCTCCCACATTTGACAGCATAATTAGATAGGCATTAAATACAAAGTATAAACAATCCTTCTTAATATTATAAAGGACAGAGAAAAAAATCTCTAAATTATAAATCTCTTTCCATAAATGTTTTCTATTAGCTCAGGTGTAGTTAATCAGCAGGGACATGCTGGAGCACAAATTTTGGTTTTGGACTGGATATTATGAGGCTAATGTAGAGAGCAAATAAAGAGAACAATTGCATTAGACAACAGAATGCAAGGTTTCACACTTTGAGCTCAAACCACAAAAACTTGTGAACTAATTAACTACTTGATTGTAATGTCTGACACTGTATGCGATCATTCAAACATAAATGTTAGCTGAAAACCAAATATTTTTTCACTTTTTTATATTTAAATACAAATTTTAGTTTTAGCGAAAAATGTGTTTTTAGTGGCACTTAGTTCTGCCCTATTTTCATAAAATTTGTTAAATTTCACTGAACCATTCCTTTAATATTCACAGCTAGTGGGAGGATCTTACTCGAGGAAAGAAACAAGGGTGCCAACACTTATCAGTGCACTTTGGTCAAAGTCTTTTTGACCGCTTACTTTCTATTTAAAAAAAAAAAACATTACAGCAGCCCTGTTTATAAAAATCGGGGCCATAGCAGTAGGTGATTTCCAGAGAAAAGTGCACATCTGCAAAATAAATATGACTACGTAAGAGCGTGTCTTCTTCGTGCTTGTGTGAATCCCCCGCTTGCTGCTTTCAAAGAGTCAAAAGTGTGTGTATTTCCTGTTCCCAATCTGTGCATATTCTGGGGCTAACGTAAGTCTTTATTACATTATTTCTGTTTCTCATTCTCATTTGTTTTCTCTTGTTTTCTGACAAATCAATTGATTTGAGGGTGAACTGTATGTCTGATTGTATGCTTAGCAAATGTCACATGTCTTTTGAAACTTTTAAGCTCAGAAATTGACATAATTTCCCTAAAGAGCTTATTATTATGAATCATAATTCATAAAGTGTCATGGCAAGGCATTTGTGTTTATTTCTCAATACTGTGTGCTAATGAGTGTGGAGGTGTCTTATCTGAACTGCTATGTTAGGAGTGTGAGTGCTTTTATTGTGGCATAAATACAAGACAGTTGCATAGAACATTACGGGACGGTTTGGAATGTAGACAATTGAAATAACTAGTTCAAAGTGCCAGAGAGTAGCATTTATTGATCATGGAATGCTAATAATCAAAGAAGCAAAAAGCAGAAGAACAAGAACAGAGAGACTAAGATGGAAATGATGCGAATACAAATGTGGAAGTTGAACTTGAAGTTGAATGTGGAACTGTGTTCACCATACCATAAAGTTTAGATTATTATTTTAGGAATAACACACTTGGGGCCAGGGTGTTATAGGCAAATAATCTATACCAGTTACCATCCTGAAGTGAATTATTTTCCTATAACATGGCTCCAAGTGTGTTATTCCTCTTATACCACAGCAATTGGCCCATTGTTCCAATTTTAAATCTATTTATGAATGAAATCTTTTTAATTAATAGTTAATCATATAGTAATTATAGTATATATACATTTAATGTTACAGAATGTCCATGAAACAAGTTCCTGTCATCACTTACATCATAGTAGCTATAAACAGTCATTCCATAACTAGACTTTCTTTTTTCTTTCTCTTGAATTTAGTCAGAAAAAAAGTTCATGGTGTATGAACCAATTCTGGGAACCCTTGTCAAAGTGCATTGTACATAAATAAGTATTTGGTCAAAGATCCTGAGTTGAAAAAATGAAAAGATGTTATACAGGCAATCAGGGGCTGTTAAAACAACATGCTGGATATGTGGGTTAAGCTTTAATGCGGGCAGGTATCTTACAATGTTACTGAGAAAGTGGAAAAGGAAAGAGGAAAAACTCCTGTTCTGAAGACTTTCCCATGGTGGAAAACTTACTGACATTTACAAAGCGTGGATATCCGAGACTTCTTCCATAAATGTTCTCTTAACAGAAAACTTCACCACATCAATGATTATTTTTCTTTTAAATGATTTTTTGTTATTAGTCTTAAATTATGTGCAGCATCCAACATAGAAATTCCTGTGATACAAGCTGCTAATATGATATGATGTAATAATGTGTTACTATAGTATCACATTACTATAGTATAGTATAATTTCTATAGTACTATAGAAAAAGAAGATGAATACAAATAATGAACAATAAGCAAAAGATTCATTAGATTGTGATAATAATTTAATTATAATATAATAAAATAATTATAATTGTTGATGATCATATTGAACTGGAAGGTTTTTTAAGGTGTGTTTTTATGATTTTTTAAAGTTTTATTAAAGTTTCAATTTTATTAAGGTGTGTCCACTGAGTTAATAATAATAATAATAATAATAATAAGAAGAAGAAGAAGAAGAAGTAGAAGAAGAAAATAAGAAGTAAATAACCCAAAGCAAAAAAGTTATATTGATAATTTGTGATTATAATTAATTATCACATTGTAATGGAAGATTTTTCAATGTTTTCAATGTTATTACATGTTCAGTTAGTTAACTGTAATAATAATTATATATATATATATATATATATATATATATATATATATATATAATGTTTACTGATTATCATATTAAAGTAGAAAAACAGGTTGCCAATGTGACTAAGCTGTAATCATCAATAAGTCAATAAGAAATACTTAGACCCATGCTTCATTTGGGAATTTCCTTTTTGCGATGCTTCACTTAAGTAGTGAGTGACTGGATGAGGTGTTAAACACTGTAGGGAACTTCCTCTCCTTTACAAGACACTTTTTTATATTATATTGCTGATACCTTGTACCTGTAGCTGCTGCTTAAACCTTTTAGTCATCTTTGTATTTTCTACTGCTCTTTATTTGTATCTGGTCTTTCCCAAAAGAGAATGAATCTCTCATTTTCATATGGATTTGTTGACTGCATTGATAAATTGCATAAACATTTTAATGATTCCAGTAGTTCATTTCTCCTTTTTTAATGTTAGATCTGCACTTGCACCCACAAAAGGCCACAGTGCACATTTTAGTGTAACCCAACTAACCAAAAAGCTTAATGATTAGCTACTATGTTAGCACATGTTTGTTCACACTGCCCCTGGAAACCATATGCTTTTATTCTGCATTATTTTGACATGCTAACTCCACTTCTTTGAGAACCAAAATCGTATATCTAACTTTTAACATTGTCTTGTTGTTGTTTCAAACTTGCTATTTATTCTGTGGATGCTGAATTCCCCATCTGCTGAAAACAATAAGTTTATCACCTTCTTCGTACTCTCACTTCTCTAGAACTGTTCCTATGCTGCGTGATGTGATGTCTCATTTGTGTGTCAGTTGCTGTCAGCATTTTTTTTTCTTTAGCAGGAAGTCCTTAATTTGGCAACGTGATATGAAAATGTCATACTTATCTGTACATTTTCATATCCTCTCTAACGTGTCACATGAACTGTGGTTAAATTCTGTGGTAATATTGTTGGTGTAAGTGAGTTTAGAGTCTGAACATTCTGAACTTATAACTACTGTCTGAACTTTCTCATGGCTCAAATTAATGGTTCCTGTTTTGCTTCACTGCCCTGAAAGCACTGATTGAATTCACTGCCACTTCATGAAATGAAGGCCCAAATGAAAAAACATCCCAAAAAAAGACACCATCCAAAAAGAAAATGCCTAGAAAGATACCATCCAAAACTCCCAAACATCTTTATCAACTTTCACAGGGACTTATATGATGGACACTCTACATAATCTAAGACTAATAATAAACATTTTTTTATGTGCTGTTATTTAACAAAGCAAATGCACAATTATTGATTTGTGGAATGAGTCTCCAGTGTCAGCACTTTGTAATGATCCACCACAGGAATGCCGTCAGGGCAGAGGACACTGTGCTTTCTGGTTTCTCGATAACATGACATGCTGAATTTTTAACTTCAGGTCTAAGTGATAACAGGAACTCATTTCATTTTCACAGATGTTCCACAACTGAATTCACTGCCACTTTAGGAAAACATTCCTAAATAATTATGTATGTTACACCTAACAACAAACTGAGTATGATATAAAAAGTATGATTTGTCATTTTTTTAATAAATAGAAAAATTGGTGTGGTTAGCAAATTGCTGTGGTATAAGAGGAATAAAACACATTCATAGTGTTAAACTTGTTTTTCAGTTTTGTTTTTATGCTCCACTTTGCTTTGTTCTGCAGATGTTTGTGAAGGCTAAGTTCAGTCATGTGGTATTTAGTGACCATGTACAAATGGCCCTTTTATACTTAAAACCTGCCACTTTTGGTTCCTGGAGCTTGTGATTAATCTGGAACCATTCTACATGTTTCTGTCATAATTAAGCCAGTTCTTCTTCATCAGAGTCGGTTTGGTTCCAGCACACAAATGCTGCTGGTCTGAACAAGTAATGACTTGAAAGTTCATGACCCAGTAAGAATTACTTTTGGGGAAAAAAAAACCAAACAAACAAGATTCATATCTCAGAGGTGATTCAATAGCCTGAAGTAAAAAGAAGTAGAAACTATGAGATGAGTGGTTCCCTTTCGATACTACACTCGTACTGTGTCGCTAGACGCTATGGGGAAAACTCCTTTTTCTCCGATGACTGAAGGCTTTACAATCACGCAGTGAAACTGCACGGCCATTGGTTCGTGCAGTGCAATAAAGCGAACCAGTGGCTTGGCAGCGTAACTGCACGCGTCTATGGCAAGGATGCCCGCCAGAATGGGAGGAGCCATCTGGCTATATAAGCGGGCATTGCGATATTGGATCTCAGATCAATTCTCCTTCAGCGACGAAGAGCAATCTCTACGCTGAGCTACGAGACTGAAGCCGCTCGCTGTTGACACGCCTCGCTGCAGACAAGAGCTACTCGCCGGCGCCGTCCCGCTGTTCTCGCCGAGCTTCCAGCCGCCGTTCAGCATCCGCCGCCGATACCAGCTCATCCCCTGCCGCCATCCGGCGAGCTAAAAAGACAGCTAAAAGAGCAAAGAGAGCTAAAAGAGCCTTTTTTCTCTAAAAGAGCATTTTCCTCTAAAAGAGAAGGAAGAAGGAAGGAAGGTTGTCTCAACAGACGCTTCCAACATGGGTTGAAATGCCTTTTTGAGATGGTAAAACACCTCTTTGAGTGGGCACATCTCAATCTGCAGTCGTTGAGGGCAGCACATGTCCCTGGCGTGCTGAACCAAGGAGCAGACATGCT
>CM075016.1:18410066-18422775 GCA_037576675.1 Pangasius sanitwongsei | reverse complement strand
TCTGACAGTGGTAATAATGTTTTGGCTTATCTGTGTGTGTTTTTATATATATATATATATATATATATATATATATATATATATATATATATACAGACACAAACACAGGGTGTCACATAAGTCTCCATACATAGGTGACTATGTATGCCAGCACCACATTGGTTGTGCCTTCGTCAGTGGATGTTCATGGATGTCAACTTCTCGGTTAGTCCACAACACTTCCAGTTTTTTTTTAATTTGTTGAGTTTGGCAACAGTGTTGTGTTGTGCTTGCTATGTTTCCTTTTAAAGTCCACTGCATCCTTGCGACAGGTTTGAACAAAACAGCTGGCTAATGGACCTCTAAGTGCAGCTTTTCTGTTTATCATTCCTGCTATTTGGAAAAGACACAGGATGATTACAGACTTGAAACACTTGATTTAAAAATATCAATCAAGATTAGTGTTGCCTTTCTTTCTTTCAGGGAGTGTATTCCGGAGTGTATATATGTGATAGTTTTATGCCTAAGCTGAAAGCCCATGATATAATTCTCAGGCATAATGGTTTCATATTAATATGACCTGGTTACTGATAGGTGGTAGAACTTTTTTAGACTTTCCATTCAATACTGTGATCAGCCATCACTGCGAACAATTATAAAATTGTGGACACATGAGTGGACATGGAGTTTAAAGAGTTTTGCTGGTTCACTGAATGACCACCATTTCCAGCAATAGCAACAAAAAACAGGCAACAAAGACCTGAAACCTGTACTTATAATCCCTAGTAATAAGCAATCTCATTGAATATCACACATTCTGAATGGGTTGAATGCAAGAGTTCAGTGTGAGGGCAGCATGTAATGGAAGTACGCTATCATTTTTGGACATAGGCCTATCTCTGCATGGGCTGTGGACACTCACAACTGACTCATACATGGTCCACAGACATGCAGGACTCATTTCCTTCTTCTCTTCATCAGTACACCTTGAATGAATAAACATATCCATAGCTTATCCGCTCTGCCACTGTGCTCCCTTTGTTCACTCTGTATCTATTTTGTTTTTCTTCATTTTAATGTGGCTTTGTATCACTGCATCTTTTGAATAGCAGTGTTGCATAACTAAGGTTTATTTTCGTAAGTCCTTTGTGCCTGCATGTTAAAGATTCTACCATAGATGCTTATCATTTCCAGCTACATCATTACCCAAGACTTTGTATATGTGAATAAGCATGTGTATGTGTGTGTGTGTGTTTGCATGAACAAGCAGCAGTGCAGAAGCTCAATCTAGTAGGAAACACATGGAAAGAATGATGCATTGCAATTTTGGCCACTAAATTTTCCAGCCATGAAATGAACAGATGTCGTGTTCTAAACAGACAAAAATACAGATATGAATAGGAGGTGTTTAATGTATTTTGTTAAAGAAAGCTCGCCAGAAAGGTTCACAGAGCACTTGACTTAAACTGGAGGTGTGCATTGGGACTGGGATCTTATGGGACATAACACAAAGTACCATGATTGAGAGGTTTTTATTTTCATGCAGGCTCTAGTGAGCAGTCTAGATATGAAGCTTATGTGACTAACAAAGCTGAGGGGTTGTATGATTCATTTACAGTGTTCATTCATTCATCTGTAGTAACTGCCTGGTCAAGGTTGTGGGTGTTTAAATTAAACCATGCCCAGTTCGAGTTTAAATACGAATACAAATGCAGATATGTATATTTGGAGCACTATAGAAATATAGATATAGAGTACTGTAGAATAGTGCTAGAATATAGAATAGTGCTTTTAGTTTTCCATCTAGTGTGTAACATTAATTTAATTTATTTTTCATGCTGATGTATCACTACATGAATGGTGAAGAATAGAAAGGCATTGCACTTTAAACAGTTCTTCCTTGCTGAGACATGCTGATGTTTTCTAGTTTTTAGTTACTCACTATCAAGCTTCAAGGGACATCCAGCTCCGTTGTACAAACCTGCACTTGTTAATAATAAGGGGGGTATTAGGACTGAAGCCAAACAAGTGTGGAAATCAAAGAATAAGGCTAATTCAATTAGAATTCACATCTACAAGAAGATATTAGCCAATTTATACAGTAGTTCTGGCTTCAGGAGACACTGTAATCACAGGCATCGGCCTGTGCTGATAAATATTCCCAAATTGGTTCAGCTTATTATTTGACCCAGAGCAGCCCAGCACACTAAATTGGATGCACAGAGATTTTATTTGGCCTGCTGAGGTTATTGCTAGTGGAAAATTTGCCCCGGCAGTCTGTGATCAGGAGTTATGTTTTTGCAGAAGCGAGCTCTGCATTGTCTGATTAGTGCAGTAAATGAGCAACTCTCACTCGCTATGATGACCTGAAGTAAGCATGCAAATTCTCAATTAGACCACAAGTAAGCTCTTACTTTCTCACACCTTATTTTTATCCGCACACAACAGAGAAGGACGCAGATTTTTTTTCACAGTAATCCTAGAAGAAGAATGTTTCTGTCTAGACAGTATGTCATAATCAGATGCTTTGCTTCTGTTGAAGATGGTTACTCAGATAAACATGACAAAAATAAAACAAATAGAGAATGAAACCACCAAATGTTGTAACATGTAACAAGCAAATAAGAAATATGCTGATTGTATTCACTTTATTTATTTATTTATTTATTTATTTGTATAATTGATCAAAAATACTACAAATGCATATTGCTGCATAATTGTTCTTTCAAACAAATGCAATCTTTATCCTATTTTGTTTTTATTCTTAGTTTAAAAACTGACCATGTGAAATTATTAATATCCAGATATTTCATCTGCAATGCCAGATTCTTTATTATTATTGTGATTACATGTATTTCATTGATATGGTTATGCATGTTTATATTAAAACCTTGGCAATGTCTCTATTTACTTTGCTGGGGTGGAGGAAAAAAATGAGGTGGTCTTGATGTAAATATGATGTGAATTCAGAGGTAACATAATGGTAGGTTTGATTAGCTAGCTAGCTAGTAAGTAACATCAAAAAATAGCAAGGCATATGTTTGAGGTGATTACTGTTTTATAAATAAATTATTCATTCATTCAATTATTCATTCATTCAGTCACTTATTTAGCTTCAGTAAGCACATTATCCTGGTCATGGTTCTATTGGATATGGTGGGTATCGCAGAACACCGGACGGGAATACACCGGTTAAATTCTGATCTTGGGTTACTGTCTATGTGGAATTTCACATCTTCTCTCCATATCTATATATTCTGCAGTTTCCTCCGGCTTCACAAAAACATGCCAGTAGGTGAATTGGAATGTGTGAGTGCATGGTGCCCTGCAATGGACTCACATCCTATCCAGGCTGTAGGCCAGCCTAATACCCAGTGTTTGCTGGAATAGGCTCCAGATCTACCGTGACCCTGACCTTGATAAAACAGTTACTGATGAGAAATAAATTAACACAATTACTTTAATATGTCAGTGTTATATAGTTATGCTACAATGAGTTACTTGTAGTGAGATCAGCATCCTGTTGTACAGACAGACTTGTACACACAAATTCCCACAATTCAATTCAGTTTTATTTATATAGCGCTTTTAACAATGGACATTGTCACAAAGCAGCTTTACAGAAATCTAGATATGGATTTAGATTTGGGTCCCTAATGAGCAAGCCAGAGGAGACAGTGGCAAGGAAGAAACCTTGAGAGGAACCAGACTCAAAAGGGAACCCCTCCTCTTTGGGGTGACCCCAGATAGTGTGATTATGAGTTATTATTTGCACGCATACACACACACCCATGACATTTCCCATAAGCCCCGAGTTCACTCCAGTACATCTGGCTGCTACAGTAACACCAGCAGTAACACATGCATGGGGCAGGTGCAGTATGACTCCGGCATCATTTCCTTACATACCATAGGGTTGTGTTGTGCTACTTAACAAAGCCATCTGACACAGAAATCAACCATTATCTGTTAGCACCAGGAAGCGGAGTTTGACACAATGGGCATCAGGAACAATAACCAGAGCGAAGGAAGTAGTTAAAATTTGGGAACTGTATGGGTGAGCTCTCCGTCAGGGGGAAGGAAGGACCATTCTAAAATAAGTAGCAATCTGATAGTGTGCCTCTGCTGTATTTTTGAACATTTCCATGGTAAGATTTAGGAAGAGGTAATTCCCAGCCATCTGTTTTAGCAGAATGAAAGAGCGAGAGAGAGAGAGAAAGCGAGAGAGAGACTGAAAGGAGCCAAGCCAACTGTAATAGCACCCAGGAAACAGAAGCTCATTCTAGGCAGCTATGAGCCTCATACACATCTGTGTGGTATATTAAGAAGACCAGGCCGCACAAGGAAGTAGAACTGTGAGAGGTGTGCATGTGTGGGGGTGTTGTTTGTTTGTGTGTGTGGGGGGTGTTATTCAGTTAAGTGAAACGGTCACAAGCTTAACGTCATCAACACCTTTTGAAAAATGAGCTGTTTGTCTTCACAATAGAGACATTTTTAGTCATCAAGCTCTCGTTAATGAATCACTAACTGAATCATTTGGTTCCATATGAATTACAAATCAAGATTTCTAAAAGCCCTGTTTTGTTTTGGTAAGATTCCACATAGGAGCTTACGTTTAACAGCTTATAATAATTAGCCTGTTTCATGTAGCCAAAACTTGTCGACTGACTTTCTGAGTAGGAGTAAAAAAAAAAAAAAAAAAAAAAAAAAACAGTGGGCTGTCACGGTTCAGTTTCACTAACATTATCTCTTATGCAAATCTGATCGGCTAGTGTTTATGTGTACTTGAGCATGCCTGCGGGTGATGAATGATTTTTTTTTTTTTAAAGATGTAGTTTAAGTCATGTTAGCACCCTGATATAAACAGTAGCGGGCTCAAAATACTCAGAGCTCATGCTGTTTTATGCCACACCACATCTTCCCATTGGCCTGGAAATGTGGGTTCATGTCACCTCCATATACATCTACATGCCTGATTGGCCAAAACCAGCCAACACACATTCTCAATCCTTGCTGAGGGTTGTGAGAATCACAGATCTGCGTGTCACACAGAGCCAGCATGCACCATGCCAGTGAACGTCACATCTCCTAAGTTTCCCATGGAATCTGCTTCCAAAAGGTCTCACTGACTGGAAATTGAAGTGATCTCATACAGAGCAAGTCTTGTTTATCAACTCAGAGCTACTTTTTGCTTATGAACCAGAAATAACTTTGTATAAAAAAATGACATTATGACATGTTCCAGATTGTTATGTCAAGATTTAATGTGAATCCTGAAATTTGTATTTTTCTTTGCAGATCAGGATGATGTTGCGGTTACTCCTTCTGGCTTTGCTTCTCACAGTCAAGGGTAGGTTCAATCTGTCTCTACTAAAATACTGTGATGTGCTAATAAATTAGTGTATAATGGGAATTACATTTTTTTAAAGTATACACTTAGATTTAACATAGCACCCATGAGACAGAGTTTGCTCAAGGGCCCAGCATTAGACACGTGGCAGTCCTACACTGCCCTACACTCAAAAATATGCTTCTGTAATTTTAACCCTTTAACATCCCAGAATGTTGTCCAATTATTCATCTTAAAGCATATTATTCAAAACATACTATGAGTTATTTAGTAACTACAGTGCAACTAATTGGAAAGGTGTGAAGTTATGAGAGTAAAGAATTTAAGTCTGGATCTGGTGATGAAGTTGATCCTGGAGGTTTATAGGGTATCAAATCTATAATTCACATGGAAATGTGGATAAAGTGGACCTTCAAAAATGAATTAAGGTACATAAATGGACTTTAATTAGTTAGAATAAACCTTTTGCACCTTTATACGTAAAACATATACACTATATACGCATTGTTTTTCTGAGAATGTACTGGAAGGCAAATTTGAATAATATATAGATTGGCAACTGGGCCAAATTTGTTAACACTGTGCTGTTCACTTTTATTTGAATTTATTTTTTACTTAAAATGTTCCCAGTAGGGCGTTGGTAGAATTACCACCTCACAGCTCAAAAAAAAATCAAGCAGTGTTACATATAAACTCAGTTTGGTTCAGCAGTTTGAACCTAATATACTGTATAATCACAGTCTAATATACAAATTTGTTACCAAATCACAGTTTAATATGCAAATGTGTTAATATGCTGTGTAACAAGATCAGAACGGCAATATTGATGCGGTATTTCTTTATATGTTTGGCTAAGTCTGAGAATATGACAATACAAATAGAGAACCTTACACTACAACCCAACAAGCTAGTTTACTACCAGTAAGCTAGCCAACTATTTCCCTTCGGGGATTAATAAAGTTTATCTTATCTTATCTTATCTTCTCTTATCTTAACTAGCTAGTTTAAATAGAGTACAGTACAATTGTACAATGGTAGCTTGCAATGTCAATAAATGCAAGATAATAACAGAACCTCCTGTTCTGAGACGTCTACAGTTGCTCAATGGTGATGGACAAAAGTCTCCATGTCATTCTGAGAGTCAGTCTGTTCCCCAATGTGTCTTCTTTCCTTAGCTAATAGCATAGCGTAACCAGAGTAGTGTGGGGAAATGCTGCATTCACATACTTTGTGAGTTACTGTAATTACCATCTTCTGTTGGGAGTTGGAATTTTTGGATGTTTCTGATGGTCTCAGTTTCAACCAAACCTTCTGGCTGTAAGGCAACTTATCTGAAAACAGGGTGCTTAGTTTTTATTTCATTTTATATTGAATTAGAACTGATAAACTGTAAAACCTGCTTCAGTTTTGTTATAGATTAAGAAGAGATGTGTTACTGTTTAACATAAGGTCCTATATTTTTTATGCTAATATTAGATAGAAATGACAATCACCATTTTACCTAGTAAATGAAGTGAATATGCGTGAAAGCTATTAAATCAAAATAATGGGACGTTTTTCCCATATGTATGTACATGCACCATTAGGGATGGGGCTGGGACAGCAGGTGGACATGGGGTTGCTTCCGATTTGCATATTCATGTATATTCATAAATATATAAATGCATTTTTAATGATGGTAAGAACTGAGATGTTTTTCTTCCTTCATGTCCACAGCTGATAAGTCAGACCGTGATGGTTCAGGAGATGGATTCCTCCAAGATGGTAAGTTCATTTTTAAAATCCTCTTCACTGACGAACTGGTTGACTTAGTCTTTTCATGCATGAGCTAAAAATTAAAAAGTGAGTTAATTTTTGTTAGAAAGTTAATCATTTAATGCTAACACCACCAGGCTACGTGGATAGAAACATCTGCATGCCTCAAGCAAAAGATTTTCTTTAAACAGCAACTTTCCAGCTTTGTTTTTTTTTCTAATCACATCTCCTCTCAATCTCTTTCCATCCACAGATGATGAGGAACAAGGTGATGAACAAGAAAGTAAGCATTCTTTAGTGCCAGCAACAGATGAAGCATGAAGGCAGGTCGTTACTGTAAGGTCAGCCATCATGTTAATTCTTGAAAGTAATCAGTTAGCTGCTCCCCAATGAACCCGGCTCTCTGAATGCTGCCGTCTCTCTGCTTAACACGCGCTGTCACTCTTCATCAACCCGATGATTGCCTTGGGATAGAATCACTGAGCTGTTAAAGCAAGAACTGCTCACCTCTGGCTAAACTTGCAGAATTAGCATGAACTGAATAAGGAAATGGGAATTTCAGTCCTGAGAAAATACTTTAAAAACAATTCCATGAACTATGAGTGTGTTTAAAGCACTATAACACATCCATAAGGCATTATACACATTGATCATGTTTTTGTGTACACTTTTGGGTGTTTCATATACGATATGCATGCACAATATGTTAGCTGGTACGGTAGGTTAAACGTCATTTATACTATAGTGCTATCGAATTCTAACATTTAGCCAATCAGTAAAACTTCATGAAGAAGGTAGACACATCCCTGTTCATATCATAGAAACATTCACCAGCAGTGATAGAGTGAGATTCTGGAAAGATTTGTTCTAGTTGCCTTGGGTTGCTTTAAACAGGGGTTACATTCACAAAATTCACAAAATTGAATTAATTTACAGAAAGACAAAACATTTAGGGGATCTGAGATAAATAATGGAGGATAAATAAACCCTCAACAGGATCTAGAATCACATATGTTATGGAAATACAATATATGAATCTTCTATATGAGACTTTTTTTTCTGTTATCACATATTTTAGCAGCTATAGACATGTAAAGTGCTGACAATGAAGTCTATTTCACAATTCTTTAAACATTTATGTGTTTGTGAGTGTGTATGATTGTATTTTCTTTTTAGGAATGCAATTTGGACCACATGTTGCTTCAGAAGTGAAAAATGACCCAGAAGACATAGACAATGAAGGTAAAAAAAAAAATGACTGACTATATTATGTTTTTTTTTTTTTTGCTCCATTCTATGGTCTATTGACTCTAGTAGTAGATATCAGATGCTTTTAATGTTCATATGTGCTTGTTTGTGTTGTAGAGGGAAACATCACATTCATTATCATAGCAGCAGTGAGTGTGGTTGCCCTGGCCATTGTGGCTGTAATAGGTAAGAGGCACAGAGAGCCAGATTATCACTGATCAGACAATCATTGATAATCATGAGCACATGTAGTTATTTCTAATGTGTTTGTGGTCAGCCTGTTGTCAGTATACCCAGTGTACTGTAAATGCTAAAATTAGCAATGTGAATAGGTCTGAAAGTCAGTGTGAACTACCAAGAAAAAGGAAGTCATAGATTTTGACACATTATATTTCTTTAAAAAGATTACATAGTTCAAAATAGGATTGCTTTTGCATAAGTCTTTTATGGCAACGCACATACACCTACAAAAATATTTATTTAAAAAATCCAGTAGGCATCTGCTATCCTGAGGGCTGCTTTTGTCAATTTTGATGTCAAGACAACATAGCACTCATGTCAGTTGACATAGAATTTTGTTGATATAAGGTTGTGTTATAACACTTTCCGGGTTGATTTACATTAGAACATCATGATAACTGACTGTGTAGCTCAGTAAATATATAACTGCTGATATGACATCAACTTAACACCCACTCTGTTTTATGGCTAGAGAAGAGATCAACAATTATACAAGCATTATGGTGTCATGGCATTACTGTGGGATATTATTAAAATCATATAAACATTGCAGTTAAAATCACTTTAAGTGCCGGAGAAATTATATAGCTCTGTCATGACAGAAACCATTAAGACAACTGATACCTTTTGGATAAAGCTTTTATAAATGTTATTGTAGGTTTATATCAGTTGTCATTACAAACAGGAAGAGAACCTTTTTTCTTCCCTTTTCTGGGGTAATCAGAATTTAAAGTGTTAGAATTCTGTAGTTTTTAGAACTATATATAGTAGAAAATGTCAAATTTTGCAAAATTTGATCACTTGATTGGTTTCCCAGGCTACCACAGTATGACAAATATTTTTAAATGAAAATATCACTTGACTTTACATGTTGTTTTATGTTAATTTTTAATAAAGAACAAATCTTTTTTTTTTTAAATAAAATATGAACCCTACCATTATGTCCCCAGACACACTGAAAAACACTAAAACAAAACAAAACAAAAAAAAAAAAAACTCAACGGTACAAATATCAGCAGCATCAGCAATGTTGTGTGAATTTTGGCTTTGACAGTTCCTCAACTTCAGCTACATCACTCGAGTTCATAATTAATCTGAGAGATCTGTTTTTTTTTGTTTTTTTAATTTACTCTTATGCAGTTATTAATGTTGGTCTAAATAATTTCTAAAGAATTTAATTGGTTCTACTTCCCAAAATGTACACAAAGTACGAGTAGCATAATTTAAACCACCTCGACTCTGACCAGGCAATTTCTAATAATGAATGGACGGACAGATGAACACGGTCTATGTTTGTTCCACAAGCTTCAAAACAATATTCCCATATATTTGTTTATAACTTTAACTCATTCTTGGCAAAGAATTTGTATCAGAACTTTATAATTCCAGTGTCTCAACATTTGATTGCTGACAGAAAACCATGCATCTGACAGATTAATTCTTAAATGTGCAATCATGACCTTGTAGAGAAGTTTAATTGCTATTCTTTTCCACCCACAGCCGTAGTTCTCTTCAGACGTCATTTGAAGAGACGGGAACAAGGGTGAGAACCACTTATTTATACATACATATACATACAGTCCACTGAAGGTACTGTGGACAAATCCTGTGACTGATGAAGGGTAGAGGATGATTAGTATGCACTGTGCTAGACAAGCTATAGTGTCAGCTATGCTAAAAAAGTAGATCTATCTGATAACCCGAAGCCCATACATGTATTTAATATTGCAAAGGCATAACAGGAGCTCCTGACATGGAACAACATCTATAGTAAATGTGTTTAGGGCTCAGTTCAAAGTCTATCAACATTAAACATGTGTATGATGTCTTTCCAGTCAGCTGAACTGCTCAGCTAAAACACCATTGTCTGTGTTTGTGTTAATTACCAAATGTCTTCCCTGCCCTTATTATAAATTATAAGCATTTGGCAACATTTCACTGTAAAATAAGACACCCGTTTGTGAAGTTGGCACATTTTAGCGCTAAACCCTTTTCATTGTTCTCACCTGAAACACTGTCTCATTGAGCTGTGCCCCTGAGCGTCACAGTGCACTAGCACACGTATAAGGTGACAAATCGCTGGCCGGGTTTTGTGAGAACAGGGCAGGAGCAGACGAACAGGAACAGGACAAGACCTGCAGGGCTGCGAGAACGTGCCTCCCTGTGCAACATGCCAAAATGTACAAAGAAAACAGCGGGACACGCTGAGCTGAAAATCAGCCATGTAAATCATATCTGACAGATAGGTAAAGAGTTGGGACTGCCCGAACCAGTTTACTGAAAGAATAACAGTGCTGCGGAAAAATATGAAATGAGGATAGAAGAAAGGCGTTCAGCTAGAGTATGTTATTTAGATTTATTCTGTGAGTGCGGCCTTAAAATGATAATTTAGTCAGAATTCAATATGAGCAATGTTCCTCTTAATGCCTTTGTAGTCCATCAACCAAGACATGTTTGGTATCTGAAATATGCACCTTTACTTATAACTATAACTTATAAATGTGCAAACTGCAGATCTAAATCATCACACACTCACCGCAAGATATTCACTTTTGCATCCAGTTTATCCAGTTTACTATGTTGGTACTCAAAACAAAAACTAATTAACTAACTACCTAAATCAAGTGCTATTTTATAGAACTGCAGTTCTTTTGTACATTTTCTTTAGCATAAAATTGTCTCTTACTTTTATGCTACACTATATAGCAATTAACACCAACAACAACAAAAAAAACATTCTGATTTATCAGTTTGCATTTTCTATCCTTTTTTTCAGGCATTATGGTAAATATTACATTGTATTATTAAAACTAGTAGCCATGTTAGATATCATGATATAGCCCTAGCACATATACATATGTCTAAATCATGCTGTAGTCCTTATTTGTTAGTAACATTAGCCTTAGTAGCTGCAGTATAAAATTTGAATGAGTAAGAGCAATGTGGTTGGATTTAGTGTGATCTCATACAAATAAAGTCAAAGAAAAGTTGTGAATGCTTACCTCAGCCCTAACCATAACATTAAACTTTCTATTTTTTTGTGCTGCTTGAGACGTCAGAGTGTTACGTTTGATTGACTACATTTAGGCACAAACAGGTAAATGCTAACCTGCAGTCACTTTTTTTCCCCCACATTCATCTAGCAAATTTGGATTAAACATTGCGTAATTCATAGTTATTCTTACTTTTATAACTTTTTTAGGTTTTAGTTGATTGCGAAACTTCTAACTTTTTAGACACGTCTTATATTGGCATTATGTCGTTGTCTGGCTGAATGTCTTTGCCTCAAGCTCCTGTATTGCACAATAATCAGTTTCACTTTGTCAGCTGTTAGCTGTGCTGTATGACCTCAGCAAATTTCCTAGCTTTATATATACATACATTTTAATTATAAAGCTGTCATTCTTTAGCTTTATATTTCTTTGTCTTTTTTAATTTTTTTTTCTCACTTTGCTCTTTTATTGAGGCTAAATTCTTTTGCAGCATTATAGATTACCTCAAGGGAATATCGTTTGCTGAGCTTGAGCTTTTTTCTCTCACGCTGTTGAGAGATAAGGAGGCTGAAAAGTGGCTTAATCTCACAGCAACCCGAGGCTCTGTGGATCAACAATGAGCCTGCCAGGACATGGCCATGTTTCCAAGCACACTATGCTAATAGAGACAAAAGAAAAGACAAATTAAAGCAAAAAATAGGTACATAACCATACAATGCTTTACATGTACAAGATGAGGACACAATGTACCACCAAATGCACACATGACCTACATCTGCTGAGGTGGAATTGGTCAGGGGTAAAATAAGCACATGGTGTGAGGGAAAACATGGTGTACTGGGGTTGTTTGAACAGCCTGAATATGCCACTGGCTTCACAAAGAGGACTATTCAGTCTCATATTTTAGAAGCAATGATTAAATATGTTTCTCTATTCAAATGTCAAAAATGGAGCCACCAGCATTAATAATGCTCTACGCGCATAACCTGAGCCACATAATAGTAGTACAAGCTAATTCACACAATGTGGTCAAAAGGTGTGTGTATATATATACAGTATATATATATATATATCTATATATATATATATATATATATACATATATATATATATATATATATATATATATATACATATATGTGTG
>CM075016.1:18373917-18391200 GCA_037576675.1 Pangasius sanitwongsei | reverse complement strand
TATACCTGATTCAGGGCGCGGTCACGCGAATGGCGTTCCCATAGCGTTTCGACGCAGCTCGAGTTCCTGAAGGGGAACTAACTTGTCTCATTTGTAGTTGAAGCCAAAAGTTTACATACACTTAGGCTAAAGACACCACATATTTCACGTAACCATACATTTTCTGTGTTAATTCAATTAGGGTAATTATTTAATTTCCAAAAGATAATTTCAAAATAGCTGAGACCCATTTATTTCAGCCAGATTTTCACCATGTCAAAAGTTTATACACTTTGTTAGTATTTGGTGGCATTGCCTTTGAATGACTTGAACTTGAATCAAACAACTGGGGTAGCCTTCCACAATCTTCTCATAATACTTTGGTGGAATTTTTGCTCCTCCTGACAGAACTGGTTTAACTTAGTCAGGTTTGTGGGCCTCAAAGTTTTTATGGGATTCAGGTCGGGGCTTTGTGTTGGCCACTCCAATACTTTCACTTTGTTGCCTTTAAACTATTTTGTTACAACTTTGAAAGTAGGATAAGGATCATTACCCTGCTGTTGTGACCACATTTGAATATTCTGTCTGATGTCGAGAGGTTTTTCATTCAGTAGTTCTACATAATACTCCTACTTAATGATGCCATCTACTTTCTGAAGTGCACCAGTCACGTTTTCCAGCAAAACACTAACACAACCACCCCTAAGATTTACATTTACAATGATGCTCTCAGCTGTTTTCCTCTGTACATAACATCGAACATTTTGGCCAAACAGTTAAATTTTTGTTTAATCTGACCAGAGAATACTCCTCCAAAAGTCTGGTGATCAGCTGCAAACTTCAGTCAGGCTTTATTACGCCAGTCTTGGAGTAGGGGCTTCTTCCTTGCATGATAGACGTTCAGGCCATGGCGATGTAGGACTCTCTTAATGGTAGATGTACATACTTTGGTCCTTTACTATACCTGTTCCTTTGTTGTCATGGGGGTCAGCTGAACCTTTCTGACCAAAGTTTGTTCATCCTTGGGAGTTACTATGTGCCTCTTTTCTGAATGATACAGTGTCTATTTGGTCCCAAGATCTTTATATTTGGGTACAATTTCTTGAACAGGTGCTTGTATCTGTCAAGGGCAAGAAAGGAACTGTCTCTAGAGGTAGGCCCTGACAATTGACAATTGGCCAATCAGAAACTTCTAAACATCATTACATCAATTTCTAGAATTTTCTAGAATGTTTAAAGAGACAGTCTTGATGTAGGTAAACTTTTGACCCACTGGAATTCTGATATAGTGAATTAAAGCTGAAATAAATCGGTCTCTATTTTTTAAAAATTGATTTATTGTTTGTTAACTGTTTTAAAATGACTGCTAATGTGGAAAAAAAGAAATATATGGTAACATGAAATGTGTGGAGTTGTGAAAAACTGAGACTGAATATCTTTAGCCTATGTGTACATAAACTTTTGGCCTCAAGTGTACATTCCACAACATTAAATGTAAATATATTGCTGTGGTATAACAGGAATAAAACACATGCTGTTATAGGAAAATAATCCACTTCAGAGTGGTAACAGAAAGTCTGCTTCATATCACACCACCATCTTGTTGGTTCTTTTCCTATAATAGCATGCCCTATCTTGTTTTTTCCTTACATAGTGTACATTAGTCATTCAGGATTATTTTTTCTAAATATGATGTGCGCAACTGTACCACCAACAAACCCACTAAAGTAGGAAGTGGCCTAGAATTTAAAATACATTTCCCCCCCTTTTTTTAACTCTAACAAGGAGTCTGGCAAATATTTATTTAGAACTTTTTACAATTGCAAATTGTATATAATACTTCCTTTGCATATAATACGACCTCAAGCTGTTTGAAAAGGCTGTGGTGTTACTGCTTCTCTATCCATTTATTTGTCACATCTGAATCCATCACTAATCCATGAGCCACCACAAATCCACAATACAATCCAGTCCGGACATTAGCTCACTCTCAGCCTATTGACCAACCTGTTTCCTGTTAACCCTCATTTACTTCTGTGTATTTATACCAGTTCACGCACCATCTGTAAGGTTTTTGCCATTTCGGTGCATATCTGATAGCACTAATGGCTGTTTGTTAGGCCATTTGTTTTTTTTCTGCCTGTCTGTTTTGCTCATGTGTGCACATATGTAGAAAACCAAAATATGTGATTCAGTATGCATGCCATAAATACCCTTATTGCTGAACTAAATTCTCAATCTTTATCAGATCACTTTAGATTTCATCTGGTATAAAATACTGTAGTATGGTGGTAAGCAGTACAATCTGGTAACTGTCTAATTCTGAGAGTCTTGTAGAAACTACTGAAATATGTGTTAGTGGAGAATACACATCACTACTCTGACTTCATGATTCCTGATGTGACACCTACACAATCCAGACAGATTAATTAATTAATTAATTTATTTATTTATTATTTTTTTTAATGAATAAATAACTAAGAAATAATTGGCTGGATAATATCACCCTGCCATGTGACCCTACAAATCAGTCACAATTGGCTTTGCATAAGAATGGAGTCTGGTACAGAGAACAGCATACAGTATGAATGCCATACATTAGCTAATGACTCTATGCTGCTACCATTATACATATAAAAACATTAATTTACATTTATATTCCTTTGATTTAAACTAGAATATCAACATATGTTTCCGTGACATGAATAAATATCAAAATAGGAATATGTAATACAATTATTTTTGAGGTAGAGTCTGTTCTTCAGTCCTGTTATACACATTTTGTTCATTTTTATGGCTTTTGAACATGATCGCATCTCATTAGCAACAGCTCTTCTAGCCTTCTTGCTACTGGCTACTCAGTACTCGCTAGCAAACTTTGGGGTCATTCATGATCCTTTGTTAATTATATTCCTAAATGAAAACCAAAACCCAGTGTCCCAGTCAAGATCATATTTCAGTGTGTGCATTCATACATATTTTATTCAGCCACCAGCAGCTATCAACACTTAAATGGTAAACCAGCTTGGCTTGTGTTTTGGCAGGTTTTAGCTGTTAAGAACTAGCTGGATTTCTCAGCAGGCATTATGCCTCTGGATTCACTCTTATTTGTGCCTGTCTGAAATACCAGAATTTGTAAAACCCTTGTTGGGTGTTGTGTCCTTGGAAAACAATTCATATAATGTTTGTAGTGGATTGTACTGACCAATTAATGCTTAATACACATCTGCAAATGAATTATTCCTATGTTCCAGAGTCTGAATTATTCCACAAATCATCACTGATTTCCTCTAGCTGCTTGATTTTGGGTAACTCCCTGTCATCAACCTAAGGGATGAGCCAAATTATAGCTTCTTTAGAAGTTGTAGCAAAACACCTTGACCAAAATCTGGTTGGAGACCCATATTAAGAAGTTGAACAGTCAAATTCCACTAGATAACCCTGAAGTGGAAATAAATGTAGTTTGGAAGTCGAGCACACTGAGGCAACATGATTGAAGACTTTAAGAGAAGTACCACCCTAAAGCATTGCATATTGCCACAAATATCCTGTGCATTTAGCACATTAGATAAAATGTGATGTGTGTGCATGGTGCAATACCAGCATGAACAGGAAGGGCAGTATATAGACACGACGTGTGGTAAGACGAGAAATAGATTCTCTATTGTCCCCACAAGGTTGGTTTAATGGCCTGATCTACTTATCTCGCTTTTGAGTTTGCCTCCCCTTAAGGTTTCTTCCTCATGTCTTCTCCGGGAGCTTTTCCTTGCCACTGTCTTTTCTGACTTGCACTGTTACCTAAATCTACAACCACATTTCTGTAAACCTGCTTTGTGACATCCATTGTTAAATAGTGCAATGAAAATAAAACTGAACTGAATTAACCTCATCCGTTTGTGCTGAAAGCAGCCACACCCATGATGTCAGTGATCTTGAGCAGAAGTTGAGGAGACCATGAATTGAAGTGCTGTATCGGTTGTAGTTCCTGTTTCCCAAGGCCTTGCTTGCATACAGTACATTAAATATTTAACACCTACATACTAACTGTGTGACAACATGATTACCTTCAAAGACTGAAAGCAAAACTAAACAGAACCTTTTAGCACAAGTGTTGTATAAACTAATACATTCTGACAAATTAAATACTTGTCTTATAGTCACACCTTGAGAAAGATTCTCACTGTCAAAACATGTCACCCATCAGTCTGCATCGCATCTCTGTCTCTGCATCTTAAAATATCACATCTTCTGTAATCAGTGAGCAGTCAACAGCATAGAACTACAAGCACGATTAAGTGCAGTTAGCATGTAGCAAGCAGATAGGAAAATAACAAACACCGCAGGTAAATAATTGATGCTATGTGAGTGGAAATTTCAGGACTAAAAAGCACTACAGCTCTAAATTGAAGATATTTAAATAATTTACCTCATATTTGAATAATTGAATTTGCAAAATTATGATGTTTGCAAAAGGAATTTGCACTGATAGAGTCTGTGTATATCCGTTTATTTATTTATATATTTAATAATAGGGTCCATGACTACAAAAAAAAAGCCACAAAGAAAACAAGAATACGTATGAAAAATGTGCAGCTGTTAAATGTACCTAAGAAAATACTATATTCAATCTTGCGTGATGTCACTTGAATTTCACATATAATAAAGTATATTAGATAATGAGCAGGTGACAGGTGTATGCTATAGTATGCTGTAAAATCAGTTTTTATTTTTCTAAAACCAAACAATTTTGGATGCAGAAATTTCTATGCTTGCTGACACCACCATTCACACTTTTCTATTTTAATCACAATAAAAATCTTATTAAAGATATTATTGTCTGGCTGACACAAAAGTAATAAGTAGAAATTAAAAGGAATAAAACAAATGTCAGCAATTAAAATAAGACTCTGTAACTAAAAGAATCTTTTTTTTTAAAAAAAAGGATCTACTATTTTATTAAATAAACCTTTAAATCTAATTTTCTTTAATGATCTTGAGCAGATGAGACTAAGCATATTATACTAGAACATAAGATGGAGGAAAAAACAACTTCCTGACTTTCCACTGAATAATGAAAAGATATTGATTATATATTGATATATACTGATCTGTGTATTTTACTCACGATATGAGATACATGAAAACATTTCTATATGTTCACAGGTTCAAAACTGGCATTTGTTAGCATTGTGAATGCCACAATGGTAGAAACAGGTAGGAACGTTATCCGACCTCAGAACGATGGAGCACGTGTGTTTCTGACTCTGCAGCCATGATGATCATTTAATGAGAATTCTTCTCATTCACTATGTTCTGAATCTAATCTTTTGTTCTTTGCTCTCTCGCTACTCAAAACCAACAAACTTTCAGCTTACCTTAGTCACCATGCTGAAAAGGCTGTGCGTCAGTTTCAGGTCTCAACGTCCAACAGTCCAGATGTTGCAAAAGCGAACGGTTGGTTGGCCACACCCCTTTTTCTACTTCCTTTTTTCACCTCGTGGCTTCTTTCTTTCTCTCTGGCATTCATGACATACATTCTGTTCAGCCCACCAGCTCTCTTTCAGTCCACCAGCATCAGCCTTTGTCTGCCAGTCTGTGCCCAGGTCACATGCTCTCTCGGACATTGCTAATGTGTGTCTGAGTTGGAAGAAGAGATACCCTGACTGTGTGCTTGTCTGTGTCCTAGGCATAACTAAGCCCAGAGTATGAAATTGTGATCCTGAGATTTTTTCCTGCATTTTTTCTACATTACACCAAGTCAACTCCCTATTTCTTGTGAAAGTTGCATTTTTAGTCCAATGCACACAATTATTCAACTTACTTTGAATACTGATCTAGGTTGTATATGTGTAGTTGTTTGGTTGTTTTTTTCTGTCTATAACATACGTTGACACTTCAACTTTAAGAAACCATAAATATATTACACCAAAGCAACATAGAAATCCTGCATAGGCTATCTTTCTGCAAAGAGCATGTTGTTTAAGAAGCCAGTTTAACATATGCAGTGGTAAAAACAGTCAGTCTGTCTAAAGATACCTAAAACCTTGCTAGCTAAGTGGGACTTCCTCACAGTGAATGTCCTTTTGATCAAGTTGTTGGATAGATATATGTGCTCTAGTGAAATGGACATATGTCTAATCAGTTCATCTTGTAATCAGATACTGGCTGTCAAAATGTCAGTGATGCTTCCTTTTCTCAGGCCTTTCACTTATAACTTAAAACATATAATTTGTTTCTCCCTTGCATTCTTGCCCATTTTATCCATCCTATGTCTATCAACATTAAAAGTTAATGTTTTACCATTAATTTTAAGGTCTATTTTCAAGTTGCAGCCATATTCCAAATGCGATGTTTATGCGTACAAGCATCAGAATATTCCTGTATAGATGAGTGTTGTAAGTATGCCTGAGTTGCCATTCCTAAATACCTAGGGTAGAGCTAAGCATCTGTTAGCACCCACAATTCCTTGTGGACTGATTGTGGATTTTCTAAATAAGGTGTTTACATGCAACATATTTGACTTAATCTGAATCGGGCAATCGGATAGCGGCATTTACATGATTCGATACTAATTAAAATATTGCAAAATTCCAATTAATATATTGGTGTACATGTAAATGTAGCCAGTGATGATTCCCTCTGTTCAGCCTATGAGCCCTCTTTCAATCCCCAAACGTCAGCATTTCTTTTGCAGCTTGTGCACGGGTCACATTTTCTCTCACTCTGTGTGTGGGTGCATGTGTTGATGTTCACTGTTTTGATTAACTGCTCATGAACACACACACACACACACACACATAGGAATGAGGTTTTCAAATGAATATGCAATCTTTATTCCAGTGCACAGCAACTGCCATCTGTTTGTTATATTTACAGTAAAACATACTTATAGTATAAATAGGGCATAGCACATAGTGCTTAACCCTTGTGTGGCCCTCTCATTTTGCTGACCAGGTTATGTCGCAGGTTAGATTGACCCAGCAGAGGCCCACCGTGGGGCTTTGTATGGTGTCTAACTCCCTTACAAACAATAATGATGATAAATCTGTTTAATATTTAAAATTTACCTCTGCTAGATCACTTAACAATGATCATCATCTGTTTTTGTGTGATAAGTAATGAATTAACATGATCAAAACATTTGAAGCATAAATCATGTTTTTTTCTTGTAAAACATAAACAGGAGAAAAGGGTTTCATGACTATTGATAACTATTGTGTTTAACCGTCCGTCTACATTTTTTCCCTCTTTCTTGTTATACTGAAAGTGGTATTGGTTATGCCAGCTTTAAAGAACAAATAGAAATCACACAATCAAATCTGCATTCTTTTTTTTCATTTATGCTTACACAAAAATGAAACACATCATTCTGGATAAAACAGAACAGTGTGTGTGTGTGTGTGTGTGTGTGTGTGTGCGCGCATTCATGTCTACGGTAGATGTTGCAAATGTACTTGCTGCACTTGGTACTTGTTGAAGGTGTTTGTACCCTTTGTTGGTACGCAGCCCTGGCAACGCTTCCTATTTTTTGCCACCAGCTGCAACCTACAGTGGTGAAAAGTCTTTGTTAGACACCTATAACTCATGTTTCTCATGTCCACATGAGAAACATGAGTTATAGGTGTTTCTCATGTCCACATGGGTGTTCCAGTTTCCTCCCACCTCCGAAAACCATGCCAGTTGGTGGATTGGCTACACTAAATTGCCCCTAGGTGTGAATGAGTGAGTGTGTAACCGTGTGTGCATGGTGCTCTGCAATGGACTGGCATACCATCCAGGGGATATTTCCAGCTCACACCCAATGATAAGCTCTGAATCTATCATGAATATGCCTTTTTTAGATGCCTGTCAAACCATCAAAATCAGCAAGTGCTCTGAAATGGGTTGTACATTGTCAATGACAGAGCAGGCTGAGAGTCTAAGTGAAGATCTCACAGTGAACAACCTTCATCTCTGTCCCTCAAATCAACAGCAGCTCTATTTAAAAGACAGAGTGAGATTGAGTAATCATTTTCTTTTGTTAGTGTGAAATAAAGATAACACAACTCTAGTCTCGTGCTTTTTTTTTTTTTTTTGGAGCAGCAGGAAGGAAGTGTGGAAATTGGGGTTTGAAAAGCACCAGAACATGTCAACACATCAAGACCTTGCTTAGCTTGCTAACACATTAGCAATAACATCCTTCCATTTTCTCATCCTTCTGTTTTAACTCCATTTTTAAATCTCCCAAGTGACTTTATCTTTCAAACTGTTTCACATAGCACTGGAAGTGACTGAATTACACAAAGTTGTAAAAAATGGCCTTGTCTAAGTAATTAGCACTTGTCGCATCTCCTCTGAATAACATGAGAGATGGAATGACATGATAGACTGTGTTGACTGAACCCAGCAGGCACCGACACTCTCACTGACAGGTTGATTAGCTTTATTTAGATTTGTCACAGCTGCAACAGGATACTATTACTCTCTGAAATTAACATCAACTGCCTGCACCCGTGCTCATTAGGTAATGCGCATGTTGTGTGCAGTCATTCAAGATGGTGAAGGTTTACCTGTGCATTAAGCAATGCCGGCCAGCTGGCTAACAAACACACTAGCCTGATTACAGCCCGCTTTTAGAATACAGAATATGAACAGCAATGAATATGAGTTTCAGTATGAGTTCATTTACTCTGTTGATGATTTGAGTTATAATTTTATTACATAACAGCAATAGCAAAGTAACAAAAAAGAAAAAAACCCAAAAAACAACAGCAAACATCCAAACATAGCTTTTTAATTTAATATTATATGGATTACTGTATGTCCATTAATAGCTAAATATTTCCAGAAATTATGCAACTGAACCAGGAGTAGTGGAGTGAGTCCTCTCTGTGTCTGTTGTGGTTTTTGATTATTGCTGTTTTTCACTTCAGTAATGTTATCTGCTACCAACTAAGAGTGGTTTACAAATGGAAAAGCAAAATTTCTGGTATGGTAAACCCTACACAAAGAAATTATTATTATTATTGTTATTATTATTATTATTTGCACTAAATGAATCGGATAAATGAAAATGCCACACTTTTGCTCAGATTGACAAAATAGCTTCAGTGTAGTAAACTACTTTTTCTTAGTAGTGTATCCAGCTACTTTATCAAAAATGTAACTTGGCTGTAGCTTAGCTACTTTGAATCGTGTAGATTTTAGCAAGTATTTAGGATTAGGGTTACTTTCTATTTTTTGATATAATTCAGATATCAAAGCTCTGAGCATTACTCAATACCTGATACTAATCAGGCTTTAATAAGAAAAAAAAGAAAAAACAAGAGGAAGTGCACTTATAGGAAAATAATTAATAAAGGTGTGATGCAGTGGCTGTTACCATGTCCTGAAATATTTTATTCCTATAAATTTGACAATGCTAACATTTTTTATTTGCACAAAGTCCTCTTTCCTGAGGTCCATGTTGGAAAACAGAGCTTTACCTCTGACTGTTTCAAAGTGCTGACACTAGAGACTTCTTCCAAAAATGCTAAAGAAAAACTCCTCTCATAAATCTTATCAACAATTACACAAATTTTCAAATTCAATTATGTGGAGCCGGTACAATTAATAATGCATGTAAGTATTTTAATATAAACCTTTGATTTGCCGTGCAGCTAGAACTATTTTCAGAGCTGCTGTAAGAAAGAAAATCAACACCTTTGAACCAATCAGAATCGAGAATTCAAAAGCACTGTGGTATAAATCTTCTTAATACTCAAGTTTCTTGATAAGCATATGCAGGCAAATTACACAAAAAACACCAGAGGCTTGATTGTGACATGATTTAACATAAGACAATTTTTGTCAACATCACACTTTAAATTATTATTATTATTATTATTATTATTATTATTATTATTATTATTATTATTATTATTATTGTGAGAATCCGGTTCATATTACAGCCAGTGTTAAGAACATACTTATGTTTTTTTTAAATAAAATGAAATATATGCATATATTATAGCAGTTGGTGTATACCAGGATCATGGTAGGATCACCTGTATAATGATAGACCACCCTGTTAGTATGTCCTCACTGTTTTAGGTGCCCTGATGTGTTCTGCTGGAGCATTAAGTGCTTTTACCATACAGAACCAATTCAGAACTCCATTAATAATATGACTATTTAGAGTTGATTCCTGGGAAATGAAAGCTAAACTAAAAAGTTTTGTTTTGTTTTGTTTTTTTGGCTGTGTGTATTCTATTTATTTGGCCGATGTTTGACCTTGTTACTAAGGACTTGTTTTTTCAGGCATGTGTCACCCATAACACAAAGACCTTACTGGACCATGAAGAACATTTCAACCCATCATTGCCTCTCTTGAGTTGGCACATACAGAATGTATGTGTGCTCTGCACAGTGAAATATGCTACAGCTTGCCCAGTGTTGACACACAATGGTGGATATTCAGGCGGCTACTCAAGTGGAGTCGGGGGTGGCTCTGAAACTCTTCAGGCTGGGTCACATTCTCACCATTGACCCACGCACTCCACAGATTCCTGTTTATATTTGCATTCAACAGAAATCCACAGAAATGTTTGTCTCAAGCCATTTCAAAGGCAGTTTCAAGGCCATCACTTTCCCATACTTGGAAAAGCTGAACCATTATTTTTCATACAGAGAATTGTGAATGCTTTTTTTCAAAGATATTCTTATTATTTTAAGCATATTTTAAGTATATTAAGTATATAATTATACCATTTAACCACATTTCCACTGATTTAAGAGACAAATCATTATGACCACCAGTGAGCGTTTACTAATCCATAGAAGTCCTATGGACAACTTCTGGATTTGAAAGCATATTGTTCATTCAAAGTCAAATCATTTAGCATCTTACACAGCACTGGGACAATTACATGTAAGAAGTACATGAACTACAATTATATGCAAAATGAATAATGCTGTATTTTCAGATTAGCAATGTAAATCCCATCTCATTGTAACTGAGTGAAAGTTTCTTCCATTTTGTTTGTTCATCAGTGTGTTACTAATTTAGCTGTTTTCTTCAAATAACTTTTCTTCCCACAATCTTCACGTCTTACTGTAATGGTGGTCCTATAAATAACTTACTTGAATCAGCACCACGATAATAGAAAATGGGCTCTGAATCATACCAAGTATTTAAATTAAGGATGTATAAAATGCATGCTCCCAAGTGGCACTGCATGCACTGCTGAGGTGTGCGTACCAGTCCTCAAGGGAAGAAATTAACCTTTCCCTTAGAGGAAAGTCTGAGGACAAGAGGTCTTGCTGTTATGAATAATCCTTGGCGCTATGTTTTGAAGAGTACATGATACTGTTTGTCATGTCTCCATTTGAAAAATGATCATGGGAATTTTTGCATCCAACAGCAGAATTTAGGGGTCAAAAGAATGTTTTTACCTTCTTTTTTTAGGCAAATGCTCTACTACCTCAACTCAGCTTCTCAGGGAATCAAGATCTAAGCTAAATTTTCATGGGACTAATAGAGCAATGATTACTACTGCTAATCATTCTCTTCTAGTACATTCTATTCTGCTAGAGTTTGAATCGAATAGATCAGTAAGGACATTGCATGCATGTTAAAATTTAAAAACTAAGAGCCACTACCAAAAGCACTTCATCATTTCCATTAGCCAGTGAACATCCAGGTGGCTCATTTTCATTGTCACAAGGTAGTTAGAACTTGTGCTAATAGACCGTTGAGAAAATCTGTAATGCTTAGGCAGATAGTAATGTAAAACAACATAGTAACTCGCTGATGAGTCAATGCTAAAAGCAGTCCTGATCAGATGCTCCTAATTTTTCCAATTTATTCTGCCATGAACTGCAAATTCACAAGAGGGTGGCTGTCCTAAATCTGCCAATGAAACACTTTGATGTATTTTAATTATTTTAATGGACATACCCTAAGTTGGCTAGCTAGTTTGTTGACCTACTTTCCACATCTCATGACTGACGCTTTAAATGCAAATGTGCCAATTAGCTGCAAGACGAGTGATTGCAAATCAAAGATCAGATAATGGTAGGCCACAACTTGTGCTTGCAAGCAGTGACATATTTTCACCTGGAGTGATGTGAAATTGTTTCACCAGTTGGAAATGAAAATGGGATTGGTTGATTGTCACATGTAAGGACTTGTCCAATTTGTAAAGTCCCAACCATTAGATGAGCTTGCTTTGCTGTATTTACTTACACAACACCATCTCATTTCTTTGCACTTAGCCAAAGCATTTAACCCTTTCATTTTCAGTCAATCCTGGAATGAGAATTGAAGAGAAGAAGGCTCCAAGGGTCCTCCTCTGGTACTTGTACCATAAATAATATTCAAATGTTCAAATATCTAAAGATAATAAATGTGGTCATTTGCAATGGAAAACCATCCATGAGTAATCATCATGATCATCATCATCATCATCATCATCATCATCCATAGCAGTTTCTCTAGTCTAATTTCTTGAGGTAAATATCAATCATTTAAACCTCACCGTCACTCTTCACTTGACTGATCATTGTCTGCGCTACAGTGTCAGTGAAGGTGTGTGTGCATTATGTTTAATTTGACAGCTGGTATTTAGACTGTTTATAAAGGGAATTAGGCTTATGTCCATTGCACTATGGCACGTGTCCAAAAATCTAAGCATAACTGACAGTTTAGCAAACGCGGCTGTAAAAAAAGTCGTCTTATATACCTAACGTTATGTCTGCAGGCTAAAAGCCTAGGTAATGTTAGCAAGTAAATAAAAACATTTCCACATTGTTTTGGTGGAGTATAATTGTTTTGTTAAAGTAGACATATCAAAGCATGCTAAAGGAGCATGTTTGCCAGAATTCAGTCTCAGCCAAAGAGCAGTCTCCATTAGTCCTACAAAATGTAATAAGAGACCAAATAGTGCCAGATGTCATTGTAAGGTCTTGTTCATTAAAACTTGGAACCGATTTTTGGTTCATTCCTTTCAGTGCCTTTGTTGAGAGAGTGCTGATGTTCTCTGCTATGAGGTCCATTTAAAACCATCAATATTTAAACAGTCTCATTACACTCTGCAATTCCAGAACTGTCTTGGAAAAATCCTCATCTAATATTAACCTTCATGTGCTTGGAATTTTGGTCTTTGTCCTGGAAAAGAATTAATTATGGCATACAAAATATGTGCAGTTTAATTAACTCCTGCAAACAAATCTGGTATAAAGGATTGACTTGTATAATAAAGCCGTTTGGATGTTTGCATTAAACTGAAGCTTAAAGCAGCAGAACAACAATTTTATCTGCATTTATGCCACCAGAGCCACCAGATTGACTCATTCTGATGCATGTGTTTATCAAGAAAATGCTTTTTTAACATGTCCTAGAAAAGTGATAGAGACAGACCTGAGTGGGGTGGTTTGAACAAGACTGGTGAACAGACAGTTTAGCACATTAGCGTATCTCTCAATAGACACATCAGGTTCCATATATGACTCTCTTTGAATTCTGTCAATCACACTGACATGCACACAGTCGCTTAGTAATGAATAAAAACACCAGGCAGGCTGAGTAATAAATTATGAATAATGGCAGGTGTAATATATAAACAGTGACATGCTGTGTAGCCAGAAGCACTTTATGATCTAACGCATCTTGACATGAGTGGAGGTTTTTTTTTTGTTTTTTTTCCCCCATTCATTATGTTGCAAAAATGTCTGAAGGCAAAACACCAGTATAACAACCTCCTCAACACAGCCGTCTGTTCTGTTGATTTCAATTACCAGTGTTGTTTTTTATTTTGGATCTAGTTGAATTAGGGGCCGTATATTGAGCATGAGAATGTTAAATTTACCATTTGCCAAGTTACCATTTGCCAACACCTTGGTTTATGCAACACTTATTTTGATTACACAATGTAGGTCTGAATAATATAAACCAGACACCAAAAGTTATTTCAGATTATCTGATAGTCCAAGTGTATTATGAAAAATAAAATGTTAAATGCTAAATAATATAATGTACTTATCTGTATATAGTATTATTAAGTATTTACCTTGTGATTTGACCATAGCATTTGTTTCTTTGAAATCATCTTACTGAACTTGTTCTCCTGCAAAACTAGACTGTTAGCTAGACTAGACTTGTTAGCTTTCAGCCTGACACAATCCCACTAACACGATAAGATGAAAAGCACCTCAACCAATAGCAAACCAGGCATTTCCAGCCTATTAACAACTGGAATCATTTTTACACTGATCACTAATGTGAACCAATGTTTGAGTGTGCAAGCAAAATATAAAACGGTCAAATTAATGTAGCTGTATGTTTGTGTAATTTAGAAAGCTATTATTTGCCCATGATAACTCTAGGAATGAAATGACTAAATGATGCATTCAGATTATTTACAGTGCAAACCCTTTCCTTAAAAACTTCCCATCACTGCAAAAGCACAGAGACAGAATGACTGTATTGTGAAATTCACTAACTGAAAAGATTGATGTGATGTTCACATTTCCCTTTTCAGTACCTGGTATAGTTAGTTAGCTAGTTGAGTGCTGCTTGCTCTTGTTATTCATTCTCCATGTGCATTTGTTTGTTTTGCCATGTGCCTTTGTCTTGGTTTTGGTCCTATCTCTGCCCCTGTCATATCATTTACACGTTTACGTCACAGCTACGTTTACATGCATGTCAAATTCCATTTAAGGTCTATATTCGGGTTGCAGCCATTCCGAATATGATGTTTATATGCATAAATATAACTCTATATATCCCTGTATATATGATTGTTGTAAGAATGGCTGAGTTGCCATTCCCAAATACCTAGCCTACAACTAAGCATCTATTAGCACCCACAATTCCTTGCGGACTGAGCATGCACATATATCTCCTTTCAGTGGATTTTCTGAATAAGGTGTTTCACATGCAACAAATTTCCGATTAAAACAGGCATATTCCAGGGATGGGAATCGGAATTTGGGGCATCAGAATATTGTCTTAATCTGAATCGGGCAATCGAATTGTGGCATTTATATGACTCAATACTAATTAGAATATTGCCAAATTCCAATTAACATCAGAATATTGATGTGCATGTAACCGTAGCTAGTGGTTTTGTTCCCGAAGTGTATGCACCTGTTCTCCATTTAGCCCTCAATTTGGTTGTCTACTTGCATCTTGCTTTTGCTTTGTAATTTGACTTATCATCCATTTAGGGTCCTTAAGTCTAAGCCTTATTTTACAAGTCCTCTTTTCTTTGTTCTTCTTAGTGTTGGCCTTTGCATTTTCTGGACACAGATTATGGAATATCCTAGATAATTGCTACCTACCTGTGTATTAAATCATGTTATGTATTCTGTCAACATTTCCTGGATTGACCTTATGTGGTCTTTTACTCTCTCAAGGTTCAGCATGTGTGTTCTGAGATGCTTTTCTGCTCACCACGGTTGTAAGGAGTCGTTATTTGAGGTACTGTATCAGAACTCATTCTGATGTAAGATGTGAACATTAACCCAAACATCTTGTTCTGTATCTGCCGGATTTTTATGCATTGCACTGCTACTATTCATTGTCTGATTAGATAATTGCATGAATGTGCAGTACAGGTATTTCCTGATAAAGTGGACAGTGAGTGTATACCCTTGTAGACACTGATAGTGGAAACGAATGCCATTGTGCAAGGCAGAATATGCCCTTGCCCACTCCTCCATTGGCATTGCCATCCTTCTAGCTATTGACAGCTGTTCTACACATCTGCTTGAAAAATCCCAATTAGCAGTTGATTTCAGTTACTGGTGTTATGCTATTGTGTATATTTTTAAAATCCTACTCATCCCTGCCATTCCTGTTTACTGTGTTTGACCTGTCAGTAAGATTAAAGAATTGAGCATTCACATTGTGGTGTATGTCTGGTTGTTACATTAAGTGTCTGTGACTGACTGCCAAGCCAAACTTCCTCAAACAACAATATGACTATAAACTTCAAAGTACAACCTGACATAAAAATAGCCTGCTGTGTTAACTGGAAAAAATGTACAAAACACACAAATCAGCCCTCCTCTACACCCCTTCTGCAAATCTATGTATGGAAATGTGTTTACCTTCAGATTAGGGCTCTGATCCACTGCCGTATTTAACGAGCCCTCCTCAACTTGCCCTTGCTATTTGATGCAATATCCTTTTATTAAACCAGAAGAACTACTGAACTTACATGTAAACAGGAGCAAGGAAGTAAATACTATATCAAATCATATCTAAGTAAACACAAATTACTATGAAACTTTTGAATTTTCTGACATAGACCTTATGCACATCCAAGAAGAGAAGTTCACAGACATGTATTAAAAACAGTACTGAAACACAGATTTAGTTTGAGATAACACTAAAGTGTGTGGTTTTTGTGTAAGCTTTGACAGTACCCTATCACTATTTACAGTATATCAACATCACTTCAAATTATTATAGTTACAATTATTATACTATACCTTTTTTTAAAAAAAAAATTGAACACCAACCAAATATTGCTAAAACCTTATTAATCTGTAAGCTCAAATACTGTTTGGTTTTATAAGGTTGCATCTGGCTTCTCATTAAGCACTCCTCCAGTCTCAGTAAATAATGAATAAGTTTGATTTAAAAAATTTTTAATGAATAAATTCATCAGAATATGAAAAAGTGATCCTACCATGGCTATCATATGCTTTTAAATCAATTTTATTTTCTGAATGTTTACTCTCAAATATAAACTGCAATCTGTTACCCCTTAAAAATTTCAGAAGTTGCTTCTATACATCTTTTCAAACTCTTAAGTCTCCAACCATACCTTAGCAGACTAATCCTGATTTGTCCACATTCTCTTATTGAGCATATGTACAACATGTTCAGCTAAAAGTCTTTTTTCCAGCTGTCTATATGAAGCTTCAAGTTTGTTCTTTTCTGTCAGAATGTAAAACAAATATCTTTAAATATGTGGCTTCATCCTATGTTCACATTGCATGCTAATTGGCTGACAGATAGAAGCTTATATAACCAAATTTATCTGAGTTTGGAGATTTAATTAAAAAATAAATAAATAAAATAACACCCCTGGGAAAAGGGTACTCATAGTAGTAGTAGAAATAATAATAATAATAATAATAATAATAATAATAATAATAATAATAATAATCATCATCATCATCATCATCTGCAAGTTGCTATCAATAAGGGTGTTTGTTAAATTCTGCAAATTTAATTCATATTGGGGCAAATATATATACATATATATATATATATATATATATATATATATATATATATACACACACACACACACACACACACACACACACACA
>CM075016.1:18347366-18365710 GCA_037576675.1 Pangasius sanitwongsei | reverse complement strand
AGAACAAGACAGTACAATGACTACAACACCGTCCAGTACGCAGTTCTGTTAAAGTGACCAATAGTGTCAATAGTGCATAGCTGCTCTGACAATAGTGATAACTGCTCTGACAATAGTTTAAATTAATGTGCTTGTTCTAAGACATTATCATTTCTATAACAACAAATTACAAAGCGATTTAAAGTATGTAATTGTTGAGTTTTCTGTGAAGCAATGTTTATTTAGCATTTTTGGAAAGAGTCTCCAGTGTCAGAGCTTTGTAAGGGGCATAGTTGCCGCTTTACGTTTTCTGAAATGATTTTTTTATGTTAACTTCACGAGAAAGAAAAAGAGGGATGGTGAGAGAACAACTGTTTATATCTGGTATAATACAGTATAAGTGATAATGTTATCTTGCAAACTTGTTTTTGTGGATGTTCCACAATATTAAATGTTACTATAAATGGATAAAATAATATTGTGTCATTCTGTAATAAATAAAATCGTATTGGCACTGACTGCTGTTTTATAAGAAGAATAAAACACTTGGAAGTGGTAGTGGTAACAGTATCTCTGCTTACTGTTGATGATTATTTGCTGATAACAGCATGCCCCTGAGTGTGCTATCCCTTATTTAATATAGAGGTAAGATTTTTTTTTTTGTTAAATAATATATTAAACATTATACAATATAACATAAATAATACATAATAATGTTATTTATCATTAGCATATTAGGCAGTAGTTAATAGAATGAATACATAACTGTTTATTGATGCTTACAGCTGTGTTAGGTTTATTAAGGTACCCTTATTCAAAAACTGCTACTGAGATTTCAACATGAATCCTATGTTAGTTAAAAATTAGAGATTTTTTTTCTCCCTTCTTATTTTTTTTTTTTCCGGCAAACACCTTTATGAGTAAAAGGAATGATCCAGCCCTGTATAGTAATAATCTTCTGTAAAAGATTTTTGCACTGCACTGCAGAAATACATTTTTCCCACCACAGTAATTTGAGACAGGGCTGAGTTGCTAACGATGTGTTTTATCTGGACTGATCCACAACAACACAACATGATTACAGCAATCTGAATGTGTCGTTTTATGGCTCACGAACAGTCTGTTTTCTGAGAAAACCTCAGCCTAACGTTCAAGCGCTTAATTACTTTCAGTGGCATACACAGAGTAATAACTGTCTTTGCTTGTGCTGATTTTGCTATAACTGTTACTCTTTTAAAACAGACTTGAGAGCTGTCAAAGTATTTCCTGTTTATTTACATTATAATTTTTTTGTCGAGAGACATTGAGGAGGTTGCCTTAATGGCCGCAATGCATATTTCTTAAAACAAACACTATTTGTTTTTACACCACAACTTTGTTGAACACTTCGTATTCTATAGCAGCAGCTCTTACAGTAGTCCCAGATGCAAGGTTTACATTAAGGCCCTCATTGATATAGTGAAGTTTTCTCTGAACAGCTGTTTGTTTAACATTTAATAACAGGCGTTAACTTGTACCACAGCTGTTCCACAACATTAAATTTAATTATAATGGATAAAAAGCATTCATTAATAAACAAATGTAATCACTGGAAAAATACTGTGGTATTATTAGAAATGAAACACCTCAGTATGAGCTGTTATTGGAAAATACTCAGCTTCTTGATCGTGAACTCCACTTTGCATCAGGCCACATCACACAATCCCCTTGTGTGATTATTTTCCAATAACAGCACCTCCTAACCTGTTTTATTCCTGTTTTATTTATCTTTTGGCATGGAATAAAAGCACCGATTCTATCTAAATAAACACTTATTTCCACATCTGATTTTTGGTTACCTCACCATGCAGGCAAAATATATATTTAACATGTTTCACCTTCCCCTCCCCCACACCCAGCTATCAAGTGGAAATGCGAAGCCGTCACACTCAAATGCACAGAAATATGTCACACTGCAATAGAAAAATAAATTATCATTTTCGATTATGTTGTAGGGAAAAAACAATGTCATTGCTGCAATGCCATTCACACACTTGATGCCAAAAAGTCTGTTGTTTTATGTCTATCATATACACTATACAGTATAGCCAAAAGTTTGTGGACACCTGATCATCACACCCATATGTGGATCTTCCCCAAACTGTTGCCACGAAGTTGGAAGCACACAACTGTATAGAATGTCTTTGTATGCTGTAGCATTACAATTTCCCTTCACTGGAACTAAGAGGCTCAAACCTGTTCCAGCATGACAATGCCCCTGTGCACAAAGCGAGCTCCATGAAGACATGGTTTACCAAGACTTGAGTGGAAGAACTCAAGAAGCTTGCACAGATCCCTGACCTCAACCCCACTGAACACCTCTGTGATGAACTGGAAACCACCTCAGGCTTCCTCACCCGACATCAGTGCCTGACCTCACTAATGCTCTTGTGGCTGAATGGACACAAATCCCCATAGCCACGCTCCAAAATGTAGAGGAAAGCCTTCCCAGAAGAGTGGAGGTTATTATAACACAAAGGAGGACTAAATCTAGAATGGGATTTTCAACAAGCACATATGGGTGTGATGGTCAGGTGTCCACATACTTTTGGCCATACTGTATATGCTGTCTTACCATGTATTGACTTAAGTGAGGATGTAACCACAAAAGAATCTTGTTTTAGAAGCTTGAACAAAAAAAGCTTAATACATATTCAATTACAACACAAATTAAGGCTTCTATATGTTGGATTTTATATTACAAATGTTTTAGATTTTTGCTAACATACATGGACATGGCAATTATGGATAATACTTTACAAATGCCTTTTTGATATAATTTGACAATTTTCATCATTTCTAGGAAAACCAATACTGTGGCAGAGAGTTTCAGCTAGACTCAGTAGGAGATGAAAACTTTTCTTAGTTCTATTCTAGAAAATAAAAACATGAACTACCATTTAATATTAAAATGGTATTTATTTTGTAGCATTTTCATCAGTTATCTGTGAGCAATCTGTTTGTTCCAGATCATGTATTTAAATCTTGGTCCTTGAGCAAGCCCATTAACCCTCATTTGCGCACCTTGCTAGTTGTTTTGGACAAAACTGTCTCCCAGATACATGTTACATTAATGTTATCAGCAAAACAAGTAGAAACACACACCAGGAAGCCAAATGAGCCCAACAGAGGGCACTGATTCCAACCCAAAGTGCAGGACCAGCCCATGTGAGAGCTTCATACTGACCCATAGTGGTGACGGTGAGTACTGCACCGTTATCAGCATAGCTGCTCTCTCCCATCGAGTTAATTGCATTAACTGAGAAGTTGTAGGTGGTGGAAGGCTTCAGGCCGCTCACTGTGTACACGGTGGATCTCGGCGGAAAAACATCAACGTACAGGTAACTGGCAGACCCCGCCCTCCGGTACCTGAACATCAGACACAAAAGAGAGACATATCAACATAAGCTAGATCTGAGGGAGCATTGTAGGTGTTAATTCAGCACTGCAAGTGTTTGTTCCAAACTGTAGCAGTTAATTCAATACTGTAGTACTGTAGGTGTTCATTCAACACCATATGAGTTAAACAATTAGTAATAGAGATCGTAAGTAATGAATAACCCATGATGGGCTGTGCTGTTATAGGAAAAATAATCCACACCAGAGTGGTGTGATGTGGCCTAACATGAAGCAGTGTAGATTATTTTCTTATAACAACATGTCCCAGAGTGTGTCATTCCTCTTATATCATAGTGATTTGCAACAGTTACAGTTTTAAATTTATCAATAAACAACACATCACACTTTTTTAATCACTTATGTTTATATAAACAGTCATTCCCTCAACACCTTCACTTTTTTGTCTTTTGAAGTTAATAAGACCAAAAAAAGGAGCTTGTCATGTTACAGAGAAACCACAAGTTGTAAGTGCCTTTGTCAGACAACTTCTGACTGTTACAAAGTGCTGACCCCCGCTGACACACTTCAGTAAATATAAAATAAATGTCTCCTAGCAGGAAACTTCAGCATATCACACATTATGCTTTTTTTTATTAATAAATAACAACACATTTTTTTCATTTCTTTATTGTTAGGCTTTGATTATGTGGAGTGTCTGACATGAGTTGTAACTATAGAAAAAAAAGTGTATTAGAATGAGCAAATTAATATAAACCTATCATTAATGTTACAGCGAGAGCTACTGTTTGAGCAGTGGTATAAAATGTGTTAATTAAACACTGCAGGTGATGATTCAATAATCCCAAAGTATAGTCAACATTGTAGATGATGATTTTGTAATACAAGTATATATTCAACAATGTAGAAACGAATTAACTAACTAATTAACAGGATATTTTCCCTCTATCTCCACTTACCTACATACTCAGTCACTTTCTTCTCCCTCAACAGTTAACAGATCTTGTATTTTTCACTTTGCCATTTCTAAAGGTTATTGATAAGACAGCTTAAGTGGTATCATGACATTAAAAAGTGAGAAAGCATGAAATGGTGTGACAGATCTGTTCTCTGTGGCATGAACTCAGAGATTCGACTCCACTGACCTCACTCACCTGACATTATTTACAAGATATAATTTATAATTATCTGTGTGTCTGACCTGACTCTGAAATTTTGAGTGAGCCCTCCATCGAAGCCGGGCATCCACTCCAGAGTGACGGAGTTTGAGGAGACGCTAAGAAGCTTCAGGTCTGAGGGGGGGTCTGGGTAATCTGTCAGGCAAACAAAGAGAAAGAGATCGACAGAGAGAGAGATGCATTCAATATTGAAACTTCTACTAATAGTGGGAAACAAAAGTCTAGTGAGAGAATACAAAGTAAATGCCAGGAAATTAAACTGAGCTTTGTTGAACAAAAAAAACAACAACAAGAAACAACAGTCCAATCTTGTCCTATCATTCATCATTCATTCATGTATGAATATCAACACTGAAACCACATAGCTGAATGATGCAGTCTATACAGACGTAGGCGTTCCTGCACAAGCGGCATTCCTGACAGCGCAGACCAAAAGCACAGTCATGCAGTAATTCAGAGCTGCTATTATAAAAAGCAAAACACACACAGCAATTACAACCCTGGAGGATCCTGACACTGCAGGAACGTTGGCAGGATGAGCCTTTGCTGATCATACAGTTTGCCATTCCAAAACTGGCAACAACACTGGGATTTAATTATTAACGCTCAACTTCAGGTTCTGCTCATGACATACAACCTTCCACTGTGATGCACTATAAAAAAAAAACATTAAATATTTTTTATTGCTTGTTGTGTAGTTCTGGTAACTGAGAAAAAGAATGACTTGCTCATATTGTGAATGGAAATAGAGACTAGGGCATTTGCCTGGTTTTCTTAAATAAAATTCCCCAGTGACTCAAATATAATTCAAGACATACATGCACTTAGCCTTTTACTGCACTAATTTAAGTACTGTAACCTTGGAAGTCATATTTTTAGTGATGTAGTTTGAAAATAAATCTAAAAGTGCAGGTGCTACTTTTACAGCCAGCCTCATAATTAGATTAATAGCTAAACTGGAGTGAAGTTAATTTGCTCACACCTAAATCAGAGTAGTGTAAAGGAAGAGAGGAAAATAAAATAATCATAGAAATAGCCCTTTGGATCTGAATACTTTTCCAATTAAGTCTTAATTAAGTCTCCAAGTAACAGTCTTCTGCTGTTCTAGCCCATCTGCCACAATGTTTGGCATGTTGCATTCTGAGATGCTTTTTTGCTCACCACGGTTGTATATAGTGGTTATTTGAGTTACCGTAGCTCTCTTGACAGTCTGGCCATTCTCCCCTGACCTTTCTCATCACAAAGGTATTTCTTTAGAACTGTTGCTCACTGAATGTTTTTGTGTTTTGTTTTGTTTTGTTTAGCGCACCATTCTGTGCAAACTCTACAGACTTTTGTCAGTGAATATCCCAGGAGATCAGCAGTTTCTGAAATACTCAAACAACCAACAACCATACCACGGTCAAAGTCACTGAGATCTTTGGTATTTCATGTGAACATTAGCTGAATCTCCTGACGTGTACCTGCATAATTTTATGCATAGTGCTGCTGCTACATGATTAGCTGATTGGATAATTGAATGAATGTGCAGACGTTCCTATTAAAGTGAGTATAAATTGGTAGTCTACAGAGGCACATGTGACTCTGTAGTTCAGGGGCTGCTGAGGTTAAAAAATATACCAAAATGCTCCCACAGCACTGTAATACTTTGCTGTAATAGGAAGCCACGCAGTCTGGAGAAGACTGAAGAAGATACTTTTTTTTTATTAAACAGACTTAAGTGAATAAAGTGCTCTGTTAGGAATTTGACTGTAATGTGCTGTAAACTGTTGATATGCCATGTGTGAGATAATTGTCTGCTTTCCCCTGTTTCCCCTGCACTACTGAGACAATTCTAATAGTTTAGGCTTTTGTTTTCAAAATAAAAACATTAAAATGAATGTGTGTGTGTGTGTGTGTTTATGTGTGTGCGTGTACTGCTATTGAGTAGCTGGACATCCTGTGTGTAAGTACTAAAGAGAGGATGATGATGATGATGATGATGCTGATAATGATGAAGAATATGGTGGTAGTGATCATTCTGCTGCTGCTGCTGATGATGATGATGATGATGGCTCCTGACTGTGGTGATGATGAAAGTGAAGATGGTGTTGGTTGATGACGGTGATAATCATGATGATGATAATAATATTAGTTCCTGACTGTGATGATGATGATGAAGGTGGTAGTAGTGATCATTCAAATGATAATAATAATATTGATTATAATATTGGTGCGTGACAGTGGTGATGATGAAGACGATGATGATGATGATGATGATGATGAAGGTGGTAGCGATGGTGATGGTGGTAGTGGTGGTAGGAGCCAAAATGATTGTGGCTGTAAGATGTTTCTCAGTGCAGAAGTCAGGTGATGACCTTTATGAGTTTACATAAACAAATATATTTCCCCTCACTGCTATCCTGATGACAGGAAGTGATTGAGAATGACTATATTAGCCAGAGTGTATTACAGAGCTACTGAGGAAAAGAAGCACTGAAAGGGTGAGAAGGAAAGAGAGAGGGATATACAGTATGCTCCCATTCATTTGCCCTGCTGAGTAAATAGTAATTATGTAATTATATAATTATGAGTACAGAATGGCAGAAGGGCCAGTCTTGCTTCTATAACCTTCAAAAACTCAGAAAAACAATGTAATGTCATGTAAAAATGAGTGAAAAAAATCCATGCTATTTCTCCTCAGGCAACGGATGATAAGAAGCATATAGTATGTATTATCACTCTATCATATTATCAATTATGCATATTCACAGTTGTAAAAATATAAAAGGAAGGGAGCAAAGCGAATATTGGATTGTATTTCATGGTTTTTATGGTAAACATTAAACATGCTGCCGGAGTGTAGTGGACTGGCCGGAAGACGGACAGAGAGACAGAGAGAAAGAGAGAGTGATAGAGGAGAGAGAGAGAGAGAGGAAAGAGATATGAGACTATGGAAAATAAAGAGAGAGAGGCTGATACAGTTAGAAGAGAAATAAGAGCACTAACAGTGCTTCAAAAGAAAAGAAAATGAGGAAGGAAGACAGAGAGTGATTGCTTTGCTTTTGCTTAGGCAATATTGAGAAATTTTGACTTTTAAAATGCCCTTAATGCACCAGCTTACCAAATTTAGAAGAAACCCCTATCAACTTTCAACCCAATTTTATAGACTGTGTATTTTTATAGGAAAAAAATACCTTCTTTGGATAGTTCAGGTTTCCTAAAGGAGTGCAAAGCCCAAAAAGAAATGCATATAAACACAGAGACAGTCGTGCTTCCTCCCAAATTCAGTCTCAACCACAAATAACACTAGCTAGCTACATTAGCTGTGAGCTTAGTAAGACATGTTAATTGTTCAGTACCTCTGACAATTACTTGTTATATCTTGTTAGCATAGCGATCTTCCCATCCTGGATGGCTAATGCTAATTCTAATAGGCTAATAATAAGGCTAATAATAAACAAATTAAACAATGTCTTACTTAACAAATAAAAATACATGACTGCTAATTATGTTTAAACTGAGAGACATCCTAGAGAGGCTTTAAGTGTAAATCCTGCCAGGTGGCTCTTTAGGTCGATCAGATCCCATCTTCCTTCCATTTCCACCAGGTCCAGGTAAAAAAGGACTGTTTATGTGAAAACAAGCTTTTTGGATACTTCACTCTTCCCCCAGTTTATTTTACCAGATAAAACTTCACTCAACTAACCTGTATCTTAATAGGAACACATGTAAACCTGCTCATTCATGCAATTATCCAATTAGCCAGCACAATGCATAAAATCATGCAGATACAGGTAAAGAGCTTCAGTTCATGCTCACATCAAACATCAGAATAGGGAAAAATGTGATCTCAATGACGTTGACAGTGGCATGGTTTTGAAGCCAGATGTGCTGGTTTGAAGGAAGGCTATGGTAACTTAAATAACCACTCTTTACAACCGTGCTGAGCAGAAAAGCATCTCAGAATGCACAACACAAAGAACCTGGGGGTGGATGGGCTACATCAGCAAAAGACTACATTGGGCTCCTCTCCTGTCAGGCAAGAACAGAAATCCGAGGCTACAGTGGTCACAGGCTCACTGAAACTCAACAGCTGAGGATTGGAAAAACGTTGTCCGGCCCCAAATATAAAAAAGAAGCAAACTTCATTTAAAGATTTTGTTCTTATTGTGGTGCAGGAGCATCACAGACATTTTGACAGCTGCTATCTGATTATAAACTGAATTGATTAGGCTTATGTACAATTTGCTACAGCACATAGCTCTCCAATGACTTGACTAAAACGTGACATTCACTGTGTGAGGAAATTACAGTTAGCTAGTAAGGTTGTAGATATCTTTAAGGAGACTGTGTTTGTTAAACAGACTCTTTACCAAACATGAACTTTGCAGATAGTCATGGCAAGATTAAAAGATAAATAATAACTGTCCACATTGTTTTGATAAAATATATTTTGTTTTCTTAAAATGTTAGAGAATTCAGCCTCAGTGGCATCTTATGGGTTTTCCCAGGCCACCACAAAACCTGTATAATATCATTTACTGCTGATACTGTGACACTCTCACTTCCTCCAGCCTTCTACACAGCAGATATGGTGAAAGGTCGATGCATAAGGTGCTGGGTATTTAGCTGACCTGTCAGTCACCCGAAAAAAGCAATATCGCCAAGGGTGAGTGTGTGCATGTGCATACTGGTGCTGAGCAGCTGGATGTCGAGTGTGTCCTCTCCAAGGCTGTTTCGGGCGGTGCAGGTAAACACAGCATAGTCCAGAGCTGCACTCACATTTACTACAGTCAGAGTGCTGGTGTGTATGGCCCCCTCTTTCACCGTCCTCTCCAGATACCTTCACACACACACACACACATCAGCATATCACATCAGTGTGTTGTTATTCAGTTGAGCATGAGCCAGTTGCTATTTTCAGAATTTGCTCGTTTCATTTCAGAAATCAAAGCTGCTGTACTAATGTGGGTGAAGTGGAGGTGTGCAGTGATATTTTCTAACCCACTTTGTTGTATAATTGCTCTAATCTCTCAAGACTTGCTTTTAGCTCAGACATAACTCCAAAACAGTATGTTCGTGACTTAAAGTAAATGTTTGGTCTTATTTCGTTTTGTGGATTTATGGTACCCCCAACAGCTAACTAAATACAATACAGATCATTATATAATTAATAGAATCAATAAAATGTCTAACATAATTAAATACCGATAGCTATGTTATCCAAATATCACCAAATATCACCTTGAGCAAGGCCCTTCACCCTCAACCGCTCAGTTGTATAAATGAGAGAAGTTGTATAAAAGAGTAAGTCGCTCTGGATAAGGGCATCTGCCAAATGCCATAAATGTAAATGTAAATGTAAATGTCCCTAGAGACTCACACAGGAAAAAAAGCACACAAGAAGGACATAACAAGATTGCTAGTATTCAAGCATATTCACAAAATATACTGCAAATTTATATAATGATGTGATGGTGTGACATTATCATGTTTACCTCTTGTATATCTGTTTTGTATTCTTAAATTGTGTATTAGTGTAATTTTATTATTATTATTATTATTATTATTATTATTATTATTATTATTATTAATGATGATGATGATGATGATGATAATAATAATAATAATAATAATAATAATAATAATAATAATAACAATAATAATAGTAGTAGTCATATCAATAGTAGTAGTGGTAGTAGTAGTGATAGTGGTAATAGTAATAGTGGCAGTAGTAGTGTTAGTGTTATTGGCATTAATAGTAGTAGTGTAACATCTAGACTTTTGCACTCCAGACTGCCAGAGGGCGTGCTTTCCCAAATACTAAGCCCACTTTTTCAGTGGTATTTCCTAGTTCCTGTGGAACTACTATATAAAGCATGTGAACTTAAACTCGGGTGCAAAGCCTTACCATTTGCCTGTGTTCTCGTGAGTTCTGATGTTTTTGGGAACTGATTCTCTATGTTTGCCCTTGCCTTTTCTCTCAATTTTGCCCTTTGCCTTGTCCTATTGATCTGTTTAGCTATTTTGACCATGCCTCAACATTGTTCTTGGACTGTGTTTTGGATCTGTTCCTTTTTCTGTGATTTTTTTGTTTTTCCACCCCTGCCTCTTTTTGACTTTGTGCCTTTGTCCCAATAAACCGCATACATATGGATCCTTATTCTCTGTCTCTGAGTCCCACATTACAAGTAGTAGTAATAGCAGCAGTAGTATTAGTATTAGTATTAGTAGTAGTAATATTGTAATTAGTAGTAGTAGTAGCAGCACCAGTAGTAGTAGCAGCAGCAGTTAGTAGTAGCACCAGTAGTAATATTGGTAGCAGCAGCAGTAGTAATAGCAGGAGTATTATTAATAGTAGCATTAGTGGTAGTAGTAGTAACAGTAGTGAAAATATTTAATTTTAAATTTGTCCACTCAGACACTACCTGGCAAAGGACTTCCATCTCCATAATTGTGCATTGTGTGTTTGTGTGTGTGTTTGTGTGTGTATAAACACACCGTGGGTTGCCAAAGTTCAGTGGTACGCCATTCTTTGCCCAGCTGAATTGGACACGTGGTACTCCTTCAGCCTGACAAAGCACATCAGCATCGGTAGTACCATCTCCTCGACTCGCCACTTTTCTCCACTGTGCCCCCTTCTGCAGCTCCGGAGCAACTTCACCACAACAACATACACACACAAACACATATACACATAGTCTGGAAACAAAGCTAGGTGCTATGGCAGCACCCCTTCATATTCAGCACAGACCATCTACAAATGTAAGGAGAGGATAAGTGTATTCTGAAGTCATTTCTACAGCATATTCACACATGTTCAGTTTATACGTATCTCGGTTACTATTATCTCTAGGCTTGTGCATATTTGTGTGTATGGCGACTTATCTTACATTGTGGATTTTTGTAGAATAGAACATGTCTAGTGTCGCAGAGTGATGAGGAAACCTGTGTAATGTAGTGTACAAAAAATGTAGTGTACAAAATCGTTTACTTCAATCACTAGATTTACATTTACATTTAAAGCATTAATCACTACGAATAGTGAGTAGGGGATGTTTCGAACACAATGAAAGAGTAGATAATTGTCTGTGCGCTGTGTGTGGGATGGATGGCATTACTTTACCCCCTTTTAAATCAGAGTGACATTAACAAATTGCGTGTGTCTGTGAGCTCATGTATATGGAAAAGTGCACTTAGAGCTTTCCTCCCTGTGAGAAAAGAGTTGAACATGTCTTGGAGAAATCTCAACTCATATGACCATTAGTGAGTCAAACTCAGCTCATGTAACCAACTCAACTAGAGTCTGCTAATTTAAGTGGGAGCTCGAATTACTTTATTGTCCCTAGGTTTGATATAGGAAAATATTTATGAACAGTAAATTAGCTAACATTGTGCATATTTGTGTGATTGCATGTTTGATTTACTTCCTGCAGTTGAACTGATTCAAATCACAGTCAAGTCACATTCTCACTTTCTAGAGTTCACTTGGAGACTGCAGAATGAGACCAAATCACAATTGTGGACCAATTATTTTGGTCCAGATCTGAGTGTGACTGTTCTCATCTGCTTAAAGAACTGCTCCAAGGACAAAAGAGCACCAGCGTTTGATTAAAAGAGACTAAACACTATGCGCTCTTATAGCATACTTAGAGTGGAGCATGTAGCATTCTTAGTTCTGTTGCTTCATTTTCCTGATTAGGATAGATGAATTCATGTTGAACAGATATAATTATGTGATAATGTAAGTGCAGAACTCACAGCGTACAACAAGCTGACCCGCCACACTGGCAGGGGGCGCTATGCCATTGTTTGCAGTGCACTGGTAAAGACCTGCTTGAGCTCGGGTCACCTCATAGATGGTCAAAAGTCCAGTCGATTCGTCCTGACTGGTCTCTCCCAACTCCTCGACCTCACCTTCACCCTGTATGACACACAAAAGACAAACACACAGAACAGCACAATGGCTACAGCGAGCTCACACAAACGCATACATGCATATGGCAATAGCACTGAGTATGGCACACATACCAGGCTAAAAAAAACATTGTATGTACTAGGGGTTGCATGACTAGTAATTTTTACTACCAGAACAGTAATTTAAAAAAGTAGTCAACTATATAAAACTGATTCAGCATCAATCTTTTTAGTTTTATTTTATTTGTGCTGCAAAAATCAAGATTGTTTAGTATGACATGGAAGCTTGTTATTGCTAAATGATAGATGGCGAATGTGACGTCTACAACAGTGTCTGGGAGGTTTTTGAACCATGTTCATTTCCGAAAACAAGTCTTGATTGGCCTCTGGCATGCACCGCTGAACTGACTCTATCTGAATCTAAACTAAATAAGTGGGATTGGGTAGTGATGTGCAACCCATGGCTCCAAAAGTGCTGGTCTCAACAGAATTCACTGTGTCACATTCCTGTGGCACAAAGATTTTATTGACATTTTATGTAGTTTAAAAAGACAACAAAAATAACTGTGGGAACAGCCACACACACCTTGCCACTTCATACAGAGTGATATCAAAGTGTTAATTGTCCATTAAAGCAAAAGAAAATTAAAAATAAGGTTTTTCCAAGCATAGCCTTTCAGTTGAATGTAGAATTGGCTCCATCTACTGTAGTCTAATATTTTCAGATTAACAAAATACATTACCTGCCTTCTTTACCATCTGCCTGCGTTTCCTTACCGTCTGCCTCTCTGCTTTTCAATTCAATTCAATTTTATTTGTATACCACTTTTATCAATGGACATTGTCACAAAGCAGCTTTACAGAAATAAGTACATTAGGGATATAAATTTTAAATGTATGAATTTATCCCTAATGAACAAGCCAGAGGCAATGGTGCCAAGGAAAAACTCCCTGAAATGATATGAACCTTGAGAGGAACCAGACTCAAAAGGGAGCCCATCCTCATCTGGGTGCAATTATAAATAAATCCCTTCTATAACTGTGTACTACATGGTCAAATAGTGCAATTGTGCAACCAGGAAATTCAATACAGCTTTCCCATGAAGTCTCTTTTGTTGAACACTGTTCACTTGAGTGCAAAACTGTTTGTGGCAATTGTAGTCCTAAAGCTATCATAGCAATTGTAGTAATAAGCCATCATAGCATAACTGTTCATATGAATTGTGGTCCAAAGCCATCTTCATGGTTTTTAAGTGGCACCATCCTCAGTCATCTCAGTGATCTTAAGGCTGTCCATGTGTGTCCATCCTCAGCAACAGCGATTGATTTCCAATTGATGAGAACCCAACCAGAAATAGGGCATGAGGATGGATCAGGCAGGTTCGGAGAGCAGAAGGGGTCACAATCACTGGTAACTGAGGCTTTTCAGCTACCCCAGCTAGCCGACATCCCAACAGTGATGACTAGGTAACAAATTCTATGCCTCTTCACACACATGGTCATATGTTTCTCTCACAAGCACACCTTCTTGATTAAGGATAGTCTCTTATAATATCAGAAACCACAATGATTGTGAACTTTGGACAGGAAACGAAAAAAAGCACTAAAAAGGCACAGCCTGAGCTAACACTGACGAATGTAGCCTGTGGCAAAGCTGCTTTAATGAAAGCTATTTTTCTCCATTTGGGACAGAGAAGGCGGAGCGCAGAAGGGTGAGACACTTAGAGCACACTTACGGCAGTGAAATATAGCATGTCCTCTCACTAAAGAGTGCCAGCATTACACTGAGAGCAGGAGAACGCAAAGAGAAAGAGGAGGAGGAGATGAGGAGATAGAGAGAAGCACTAATAGTGATGGAGAGAGACATAGAGGGAGGGGATTATTCAAAGAGATGGAGGAAGGGTGGAAAAAAAGGAGGAAAGCAATCACTGATTTCAATTTCAATTTCATTTTCAGCATGCTGTCATGGTCCAACAAACACCTGCACTCTATTATGAAGTAAATGAATATTAAGGAATAAGAAAACAGGCAGATAGAACATTTGAACTTAAACAAGTCTTTTAAACTTTAAACAAATTATAAAAGGGAGAACTGTTAGGAGTAAATGCTGTAATAAAAGTATGTGGTGGTGCCTCACCATCCACTTCCAGGAAAACATGCCATCAGTCACAGGATTGGCGTCAGCGATGCAGAACAGATCTGCAGTGTCTCCGATGTTCACGTGCACAGGATCTATCTTCATCTTCACGCTAGGGGGATCTGTAAAAACACACCCACACACACACACACACACACACACACACACACTGGCTCAGTACAATTAATTTTAATATTATAGTGAATTGCAGCCTTTGTATGGTGTGATGCGGCCTCACATGAAGCCGAGTTACTGCTACCACCCCAATGTCCTAAAGTGTTTTATTCCTCTTATGTCACAGCTTGCCAGTGTTATTTTTGTTTAAAGAGCAACATGTCATTTTTATGCATTTATTGTTATATTTGATGTTGTGGAATATCCATGAAACAAGTTGGTTCCTGTTATCACTTACGCTAGAGCAGCTATAAACATTGTTTTCTCACCAGCATCAGTTTCTCTCTCTCTCTCTCTCTCTCTCTCTCTCTCTCTTGAAGTAAATAAGACAGAAACTGCAGCTTGTCATGTTACTATGAAACTTCTGTCCTGAAAATCTAATGTCACTGCTATATCTCTTACTGCTATGAAGCACTGACGCTGAAGACTACTTCTTCATTAAATATCTTAACAAAAAAGTTGTGTGAAACATAATGTGAATTTTACACACGTGGGTTTTAGACAATTCTTATGTTTCACACATTTTTTCACATGTATTGCATGTGTTTATTTTTTCCACATGTGATTGTGCCACGATTCATTTATTTTTCATTTGTGATATTTTTTATGCATGATTAATTTATTCCCATATGTTTCTCCGATGTGAAAAACATGAAAGATGTTTTTTTTTTCCCTAAAGAATTATAGAGGGAGCTGTAGATGTTATACAGTACTTACACTTCAAAAGTGCTCTCTCTCTCTCTCTCTCTCTCTCTCATATATCTCCTCTCAGCTCCCACTGGGCTCATAGCCTTGAGAAAAGCAGCCCATTAGTACTTGTGTAAGCTCTCACATGTTGACATACTCGAGATGCTTCCTATTGTCTCAGACAGAGAAAATAGGAAGTCCTACATGGAAAACAGGGCCATCTGTAAAAGCTATTAAAATGCTTTATACATAATGAATGTGTAGCACTGCCAGGCGCTATTGTAGCAGGATGCAGGGATCCATTAGTGACGGAGGATTTTCTAGAACATGTAGGCCTAGTTTAGGTACAAAGCTGTTATTAAATCATTAAGGAGGTAATTGCAGGTCAGTAGCATGCTCTCTATCTCGCTCTCTTGCTCTTGCTTTCTCTTTTTTGCTCTCTTTTCTATCTCTCTTCCTTGCTTAAACCATCAGAATAAATTTCCTATCCATACAAGTAATAATTAATGTTACATCTACAGTAGTATCCAAAAGACCCTAACAGATTGTCATCCATTTGATACATTAATGCAAGAATATTTTATTTACAACATGGTCTCACGTATAAATCCGTAACAAGTCACATGACACACTTTATGAAAAGATACAAAAGTCAAGGTTGAGAGGGGTTAATGTCTGGGATCAGAGGTCGTACCTTTGCTTATGACTTTATTCAGGACCTGAGACTCGACCCCTGACCTTCAGGTTCACCTTTGGGTTACAAGTCCGACTTTCTAACCATTAGGCCATGACTGTCCCACAAAATATATATATATATATATATATATATATATATATATAGTGGGACAGTCATGGCCTAATGGTTAGAAAGTATATATTCATATATATATATATATATATATATATATACATACACACACATGGGGGCAGTCGTGGCCTAGAGGTTAGAGCGTTGGACTTGTAACCCAAAGGTGAACCTGAAGGTCGTGAGTTCAAGTCTCAGGCTGGCAGGGATTGTAGGTTGGGGGAGTGAATGACCAGCGCTCTCCTCCACCCTCAATACCATGACTGAGGTGAGACCCTTGAGCAAGGCACCGAACCCCCGACTGCTCCCCGGGCGCCGCAGCAAAAAAGGCTCTGGGTGTGTGTTCACTACTGTGTGTGTGTACTTGGATGGGTTAAATGCAGAGCACAAATTCCGAGTATGGGTCATCATACTTGGCCACAAGTCACTTCACTCATATATGTGTGTGTGTGTAACACAAAAACATGCAAAACAATATCCAATATTTAAATATTTAGCTTTTTTACTTTGAACAATGTGAGTTCATCCAACTGTGGATAAATACTTTCACTTTTCAATTTCAGGTAAAATTTTGACAGCTGTTGATGGATGACTGTTGGAGTTGTCAGAGTTCTATATTCTACTGTATGTCTGTGGCAGAGACACTTTTTTTTTAAGGACGTTTGTATAACAGTGGTATTTAAATCAGTCCTTGAAGCAGTGTCCTACTGATTTTCAGCCAAGGACAAAATGGTGAATCAGTTTCAAAATGTTCAATCTGTTTAAATAAACTACCGTTATTTAAATTCCAGGGCTAGACTTAAAAACTCGTGTTGTATAGCCTTGGGTATCTGAATAATGCGCAAAACCTTGTATGATATTTCTATATGAAGTAAATGTAATAATTATAAGAGTTAAATAATTTGACTGTACAAGCAATTCTCCTGCCAATTTATTCAGTTATCTGGACAATCTACTAGCCTAAATATCAGAATGGTGAAGAGGATAAATGTGTGTCTGAAATAACATAAGAAATTGTGCTTGCATGAGCAATCTTTCCAAGAAATATATTTCTATATTATTTTTCTTTCAGTACATTTTCTATTGTTTATTAGAAAGGTAACCATCTTCAACCAATTCACGCTTGATGAATTTCCGAAGTCCAACATTATAGTGTAAACATTATAGAGACACATTCAAATCCAACACTTCCACTTTGTATATACTGTGGACTTCACTTAAAATAATAATGTATATCGATGACATGATTGTTAAGTGTACATAAGTGACACTTATGGATAAACATATATTCTATTTATTCATTGTCCTGCTGCCTCACATCACTTCTTTATTTCGATGTGTTGTAATTACCCCTTGGGCGACTTCAACTGTTCAACATCATCCATCATGTTTTATTGACACTGTTGTACAAATACAGGGAGGACAAATCAGTAGCCTGAGTGCCTACGACAATCAGATTTTGCATCCAGGTTATTAGTTTTTAATTCATAGTTGCCAGGGCGCAAGTCGAGAAAGAAAATGCATCCTTCGTGCTATTGAGGTGCATCAGCCAAATGATTTTTGCAAGTTTCCATTTGGTGTATGTCTGCATGTTTTTAAGTTTGACTTAATCCTTTGTGACTAGTAATATTTACACTATCTCCTGTGTTCCTACATTTATCTTACACATGCTTTAACTGGTCGATACTGGGGTTTGTGCCTTCTTATTCTTTATAAAACATCAGTCACAATAAACCTCCTGAACCCTGTACCAGAACTTTTGGCACCAGAAAATTGAAAACCATCACTGGCCATCAAAGGTTCTAGTTGGATGATTTGGTACAGTGTAAGTGCCTGTGAGTAGCATCCACAGGATCAAGCCCTGGACTAATTGTTAATTGCCACCATTAAAAAGTAGCTTGTGCTATTTTCAACAAAATGCATTGCAGAAACATCACAAACAGGGGTCCAAGCACTTGTAGAGCACCAGTAGAGCTTGTAAACTCTACTGTTTTGTTTATAATAATAAAAAATTATATATATATATATATATATATATATATATATATATATATATATATATATATATATATAATTTTTTTTTTTTTTT
>CM075016.1:18335752-18346129 GCA_037576675.1 Pangasius sanitwongsei | reverse complement strand
GGCAGTCACTGACTGCAAAGGATTTTCATCCAAGTATTAAAATTATGGTTATATTTACAATTATGTCACTTTGTCCATAATACCTTTGAGCCCCTGAAAATGGAGGTACTTTGTTTAAAATGGCTGTAATTATATCTATCTATAGATAGATAGATAGATAGATAGATAGATAGATAGATGATATTGGTCCAAAATAAATTAATGCAGTAATAACTTTACCATATTTGTTTTACGTTTAGCTTTTTTTTTTATTTAGTATTCTTTCTAAAACCAGTGACCAGTCTGCATGTAAAAGACCCTAAATTCCCACAGTTATCACTGTTTAGTTACATAGCAATGGTGACAGCAACCTGACTGAACTATTTTTTTCTTTTGTATATCTTTTATATGTAGAAATCAGACTCTGCTGCAATGTACAGTATAAATAATTTCCTCCAGGTAAAGCTAAAACTGGGCTGATTTAAACAACTGACGGAACAAAGGAACCATGTTAATCTGAACAGTTAATGTCATTGTTGTTTTTACTGTCATCTCTGTGACCCTTAAACTAGAACCCTGCTTTCTTTTGGCTCCCGTTCGTGTCTGTGAATGTTTGTAAAAATGCCTATTGATTATATCCAAACAAGACTGGGTTTCATCATTTTCTCATTTCCATACACTGTTTTGACAGTGTCTTGCAGAACTCGTTTAAAAGCTCTGTGCTTAGATTGGATTCTGCTACATATCTGAGTCTCTTCGGATAAAAGCTTCTGCCAAGTGAATAAATATAAATGTAGACATAAGACATGCTGATGCTGATGTGTGAGCTTCAGAAGTAATGGGCCTTTCATGTCCTCTCTCCAACTTTGTGTTTGTCTCTAACATTACAGACACACTAATCTTGTTTCATCAATGACAATGATGCAACTCCTTTTATAACACTGTCTTTCATTTACATAATACCAACACGGATATAAACAGCAGTAGAAATATTTTTAACTTTTTTAAAGTCTGGGTTTCAGGTTCTATAAATACGTGGTTGTCTGGGTAAACCAGAAACTCTGGTTGAATTCTGGCCAACAAACAAAAAAGACGAGAAGTTCAGAAAATTGCAGTTTTCATATACTTTGACCTCAACTTTAAGAAACCATAAATATATTTCACCAAAATGAAGTGGAAATGATTTGATTTACTTTTACCCATGTCTTGGCTAACTTCATCCAAAGATCATGTTGGGTAAGGAGCGAATGTAAGTGGTGGTAAAACAGTCATAAGCATGTCTAAAACCTTGCACTTTATTCCCTAACAGTACTCATCAAAATTGTGAAATATTTCAGCTAACATTAAACACTGAAGTGAATTCAGTGTTAACAAGTTTTCACAAAAAGTCTAACATAATGCATGTGTCTTTGGCTACTGGTTAAAGTCACAAATGTCTCATTAATCTAATGTTACATTTGACCAAATATGGTGGATAAGGCATTTGAAGTACTTTTAAAAAAAAAAAAATAAAAAAAAAAAAATAAATAAATAATAATAATAATAATAATAATAATAATAATAATAATAATAGTAATAATAAACTGGTTATATTGTCACAGCATTGATTGACACATCATTGAACATATCAATATACACTTTTAAACATTTTCTCTACAATCCATGTTACAATAATGTGAGAAAAGGAGGAGTTGTTGAATAGCTACACTCCATAGCAATTTGGATTAGGCAAAAGCCTAACCAATTCAGTTTGTAATCAAGTATCAAATGTCCACTATGCTCCTATGCCGTATTTGGAATGAAAATTTTAAGTACAGTTTTCTGCCTTTTCTCCCTTTTTAACCTGTCTGGGTATGATAAAATTGTGATTGAGATACATACAAAAGAGAAACATGTTTCAGTCAGTAGTATTCAAACTAAAAATAGTAGAAAATGTCAACATTACACCATATGAAAGGTTTTCCCAGGCTGTCACACATACAGTGTTTAAAGTGTGCAATGGTTCTGTGAAAGGTTCTTACACTGGACATCCAGTTTGACGTTGGTTCTGTTTTTTCCTTCTGCATTGGAACACTCCACTGTGTACACACCAGCATCACGCCTGGTCACGTTCCAAATTTCCAGACTCCAGGCTTCAGGAAAGTGGTAACGATGATCCCGATCTGTTTACACACACACAGGCACACACATGTAACTAAGAAATGTATGTAATTTTTACAATTTACATTTTTTTTTAATTGGCAAAAAAACTTGCCGTGAATAATAATAATAATAATAATAATAATAATAATAATAATAATAATAATAATAAAGTACTGCTAGTGGTGGTTCAACAGTTTTAGTATCACCCTGAATGCCTTTTGGATCATCTTATTTCTTTTTTATTTGCATATTTTCTTTTTTTTTCTTTTCTTTTAGACATGAGAAATTCAAACTTTTGAATCAGAACAAGTAGAACATTTGCTGTTTTTTTTTTTTTTTTTTTTTTTTTAAGTATCTGAAAAGGTCATGCTCATTCTTATATTATCTAAGCTGTAGTTCAGCTTCTTTATAAGAGCATTTCTGCCACATATATACAGTGAAGTTCAGAAGTCTGACTCCATTAGATTACTTAGCTTATTTTCTTTGATCTGGTGTGAAAATTATTGCTTTTTGTTGACAGAGATTCCTTCGTTCTTCACTAATAAGTCAGTAAGTATTTTGTTCTTGTTGATTAAAAGCGACGGAGGTGGTAACGGGCAAGGAGCGTACTAACTGAGTCAAAATTAGGTGTGAGATGAAAACTATTAACAGCGTCTTTGCACTGAACAAGTGTTGTCGCTTGAGTGGAACGTGTGAACAGGATATTTAGATAGACTTCAGTTTCGGAAAAGAATTCTGCCAACAATTTTAAATGATGTGATCTCAACTTTAAATGATGTGATCCTAATTAATTAGTAAATTTGGGATTCGCTATGCATGCACCAGGTGCACGAAAACAATCAAGGACACTCAGATTTTCAGTATATCATAAACACAGCTTGTAACACACCTACGCTTAGAGACAAACACAGTGTGATGAAAAATAGTCTGTGTTAAGACTGCATGTGCCATGTCTCATTCAGAGTGACAGCCATCTTCATTTAACCTGCATGCATTAACACTCCAGGCAGGAGCACATCTGGCACAGAAGCTGCCAATGTTTCATTCAGTGCACATATGGCACTTTGTGACAGAACAAATGCGAGGCAGCTTGTACTGAGATGTTAAAATGCCTATTACCTCTAAGCACCTTCTCGCCCTGGAATATCCACTCACAGGCGATATCGTCTGGATTGGCTGAGACCTTAACAGGAAGTGCAGCCACATCGTCCTCGATCACCTCCACCAGGCTCGGCTGGTCTTCTGCAAACTCAGGAGGGACTGACGCACACACACACACACACACAAATGCTTTTGTTATCTATCTCATTATAAAATTATTCAAAATTTCATTTCACTTTATATTATTATTAATAAACCATCAGCATTAGTACATAATCAGTAATTTTAGCAGAGAAACAAACTAAGTTAGCAGGTGCTAAATGAGGTTTAGTGTTATTTAAATATACCTGCATTTACAGTTTTCTTTTTTTTCCGCTATCCTTGAATTATAAATAAATCCAGATCATTTAGCAACAAATTAAAACACAGCATGTTAGTGAATGTTGATCAGACTCATAGCTCAGTTCTAAGGGTGTTATTTGGAACACACCATTTTTTTCCCACACCATAAACACATTATTTAAGGCTTAATTTATTTATGACAGTTGTTGTAGACTTTTTACTCACAGAAATAAATATTAATTAATGAATATTTTCATTATGTGATTTGTTTAGCTCATTAGTGAATCATTAATGAATCAATTAATAAATCATCAATGAATTACTATATGTGATCGACTATTGGCTTCATGGAGTCTGTTCATGACGCACTCACTCACTTATTCACTCATTCATTAACCCACACACCCATTCACTCTCAATCACTCAATCACTTATAAATACATTCATTCACTCTCTCACTCATTAACTCATTCATTCACTCAAGCATATATTCAAAAACACTCTCACTCACTCATAAACTCACCCATTCTTTCCCTCACTCAGTCCCTCACTCATATACTCGTACATACACTCATGCATACAATCACCTGTTCACTACCTCATTCTTCACTCATAAACTCACTCACTTACTTATTCACTCAATCATTCATTAACCCACACACTCATTCACTATCTCAGTCACTCACTCACTTATAACTTCACATGCTCACTCATTAACCCACTTACTAACTTACTCATACATTCGAAAACACTCTCATGCATTCACTCAATCCTTCTCTAACTCATACACTCAATAACACTCACACTCACTCATTCATACACTCATATACTCTGTGTGTTTGGGTGGGTGTGGGTGTGCGTGTCTGTGTTCTCATTACACTCTTATACTAGTTTGTGATAAATTGTGAAAGCTCAGTCTTGTAGAGCTTGAATCACTCGTGGCTCATGTAACAGCTGGATTATTCTCTTCATCGCTTCTAAGTCCCTTTGGATAAAAGCATCCGCCTGAGAAATCCATGTAAATATAAATCTAGCACACATTGATCTGTGAACTTAAGAAATGGCAGGCCTTTCATCTCTCTCTCTCTCTCTCTCTCTCCCTCTCTCTGTCTCTCATTACAGAGATTTTACTACACACTAATGTCACTTTATCAACTGCAACAGAAAGTACTGCTTTTTTAAAGCACTGACCTTAAAGTAGCATTTTAAAATGAAGGTATTGAAGTTCGCTATTTTTTTAAATGTTTAAAAATAAGCACATACAGTATAACATGGATTAAGCACATACTGTCACACTTATAGATTAGAATTGAGTGATTTGCCAGGTTGCAACAGAATTCACTCTGCCACAGTGCAAGGATTTTCTTTACATTTATTTAACTTTAAAAGTCAATGAAAATAACTTTAGGAGGAAATTCTTACCGTAGTCTGGAAGTTGACTGCAGAACTGGTTTCATCTAGTCTGAAGTATTGTCAGACTAACAAAGCTGCTTTCTTTACCATCTGCCTTTTGAATTTTTCCACCACCCTGACTAATCAACATCCCCATAGCAGCAGCAGCAGCAGTAGCTAATAACTACAGCAGTAACTAGTGAATGTATAGACTAGTAGACTAGACTAGTCTGTGCAACTCCTAATGCTATTATTATACCACAGAACTGCTGAATCCTTATTCTTATTGGTCAAAAGATGTTAGGTTTCTATAACATCAGCTCTGACAGTAGTTCCAGTTGTAATTTAAATCACAGGTTGTGTTGTAATACATTATTGTTTTTCCAGATACAGCTAGCTCAGACGAAGGTGTGCATTTCATGTTTCACTGAACTTTGGTTTAAAATAATGCTGCTGTACTTGTGTTATCATTCCATCATTGTCAAAAGAATGCATAGATATTTATTAGCCTATAAACACTATAAAGTTTCTCTCTCTCTCTCTCTCTCTCTCTCTCTCTATCTGCATACCTCGAGAAAAGCAATAGTGCTTTATTTATGAAAGCTCCACTTGAGTTTAATGTATAATGGATTTCTTTACTCACTCAGCTGTGATATATTTGGCCAGCTTATAGATTCCATAAAGTTCACTCGAGTTATTTGTGTGCTGGTGAGCACTGTGATATTTGGGTGACCTGTTTGTGCATAGTGTTACTGCGGAGTGGATGCAGACATTTACAATTTAGACACACACACACATACACACACATGGACACACACAGACACCTGCATCTAAAAAAAATACTCATCTAAAGAAAACAATCATAGGCAAAAACAGTAATTAATGTTAAGCGTGAAACTCACACTGCAATCTCGATTAGATGAATGAAAGCGACTCATGAGATGCTGAGGGCCGTAATGGGACAAAAACATCTTCAGCATGTTAACACACACATACACACACACTCCTTTGTGCTTTTAATTCACTGCAGGCTTTGAAGAGGTGGCTGGAAACATCAGGCAAAACAGCATCAAAGTGATGCGAGTCTGTCAAGCTCAACAAAGACATAATCCACACACACACGCACACTGACACACAATGTTTACTATTACAAACACATTTTACACACACACGCACATGCACACACACATGCACACTGAAACACAATGTTTACTATTACAAACGCATTTTACACACACACACACACATGCATACACACGCACACTGAAACACAATGTTTACTATTACAAACACATTACAAAGCCTAGCAAAAACACAAAAAATGTCATGGCCAAATGTAAATCTTCTGTCAGGGGTACCACACACACACATGCAGATCCTGGCCAAATATAAATGTACTCTCAGGGGTACCCCAATCAACCATCTTTTGTTTTGTACTCTTGTGTACTACATGAACAAAGTGTGAAAATTGGTTGGTTTTCTACATTATGCACCAGGCTCTGTGTTAACTTTGTTAGCAGATTAGCAGCGCAAGCTAACTGTAGTTACGAACACTCAGCAGAGACACCACTGTATGCCTACTGTATATATGTATATATCTTCCTCTAACTAAGTTAAACACAAATGGAACTTAATAATAATAATAATAATAATAATAATAATAGTAATAATAATAATAGTAATAATAATAATAATAAAGTGTAAAAATTGGTTGTTTGATTTATATGTTACAGTATGTGCCAGGCGTCGTATTAGCTATAAGCAGATTAGCAGCGAAAGCTAACTGTACTAACTACGTCTTTTCTACGTAATACCTAATTTGCATAAATTTGAGAAGATCTTAGCTCACATGTCGCTTTGTCACTCACCGACTCCGTGTCGTGCATTTACATAGAACATGAATGGTCACGTGTCACTTTGTCGCTTTCTAGTGTGAATAGCGCATAATATGGTGAGTAGAGAATAAGTTTGAACGTAACAGCTGCCTCAAGCTAACCTTCTATTTTGTGAGTTACATCATAAGATATATCAGGCAAACTACATCCACAAATTACCAAATCTATTGCCATAAAATTAGATGTACTACCAATCATTAAAAACATTAGGCAGATAATTAGAACTAAATAGTAAGCTGTACCTCAACCTGTGAAAACTGAATCTCTTTTTTTTTGTGGTGATGATATTTTTAGATTTAGAGTATGCACTTTCTTTGTCTTCTTTCTCTTACACCCACCCACACACATATATGCACACACACACACACACATACTCACAGAGGACGTTGAGTGTGTAGAAGGTGTTGACCCGCTCTGAGAGTGCAGCACTGAAGGCCTGACAGGTGATCCTACTGCCATGGAGATGAGAAGATAGAGGGAGCGACAGAGAACTGCTGACTGACATCCCACCATACACCGACATCTTAGCAGTGTTCTCCTCCCCTAAAAGGCTTTAGGGGGGAGTGAAGTGATGGAGTGAGGAGGTGGAGGAGGAGACAGAAACAGGAAAAGAGAAGGAAAGGAGAAAAGAGTGGTGTAGGCAAAGAAGAAAAGAGAGTCAAGGTGAAAAAAAACAACATGGAGAGACAGAGAAACAGAAAAGGTTAGGGTTTGGTTATAAAAAAATAGTCCAAAGTTTGAAATTCCAGCAGAGCACCATTAAATCTATTGCTAGAAAATGGAAAGTATATAGCGCTCTGCCTAGATAAGGACATCCACCAAAAGTCAGTGACCAAGCAAAGGAGTGATTAGTCAATGAAGCAACCAAGAGGCCAAGGGTAATGCTGAACATGATGCTACCAACACCATGCTTCACTGTACGAATGGTGTTCTCAGGGCAATGAGCAGTGTTTTTCAGTTTTGGTCTCATCAGACCAGGGAACCTTTTTTCACATGAGTCCTCACCAAGTTTTTTTTTTTTGGCAAAGTCCAACCATGATTTCATATGTCTCACCACTCTTCCATACATCTGAGCTTTGTGGAGTCCAGGCTGTGGTTGTCCTGTGAACAACTGGATCTTCACCTTCATGAGTACCCTTGGCCTCTTGGTTGTTTCTCTAACTAAAGCTTTCTTTACCTGGTCATTGATTCCTTACTTATTTTAATAATGGACTTAATGGTACACAGGAAGTTCAAAGTTTTGGATATCTTTTATAAGCAAAACCTGACTGACTTTTCCAGAACTGTATCCCGGACTTGTTTTGATAGCTCCTTTGTCTTCATGATGCTGTTCATTTACATATGTTCTCTAACAAACTGGGGTTCCTTCCAGAAACACGATGTTGTTGTTCTTTCAGCTGATCCCATTAGGGATTGCCATAGCGGATCACTGGTCCCCATGTTTGATTTGGCACAGTTTTTATGCCGGATACCCTTCCTGACACAACCCTCCCCAAATTTATCAGGGCTTGGGACCAGCACTGGGGGTTCCCTGGCCAGGAATCAAACCCAGGCTACAGTGGTGAGAGCGCTGTGGCCTAACCATTAGTCCTCCAGGGACCCTGCCTTCTCGAAATATATTTCAGGAAAATATATTGAGATAATGTGATAAATTCCTCAAAATAGCTGAAGTCAAAGGAGTAGTGCAATAACAGATAATAATAAATATTAAAAAAAAGTTCTCGAAACTATGGAATCTTGTTTCTGCCACATATGAAAAAATGTAATGTGGATTTATCTTGCAGTTACAACTTCTTATCTCGCAATTGCAAGTTGATATCTTACAGTTGTGACTTTTTGTCTCACAACTTGTGAGTTTGTGTGGCTGCATGCTTCCACTTATTAACACTGCAGGCATCCTATCCTGTTCAGCCTAAGACATTCTCCTAGAGTGGCCAGATCCTGCTGAAAAAAATATTCCAGGTAGGTTTTATTCCTTGTTTACACACAGCAGGCTTGGTTTCAATGTTCTTTGATTAATGGAAACAGAATCACTACATTGCAATTTTATGGTATTACTAAGTAAATGTGAAATAGAAAGTCACAACTAAGAAATACCTGTATTAATTTGATGTTGTGGCATATAAAGTCGCAATTGTGCAATATTAACTCACATTTGGGAGATAAAAAGTCACAATTTTGAAATAAATCTGTATTATTTTATGTAATATTTTCTCTTACGAGCTTCCATAATAAGCTGTTTTAAATGGTTATGAAAATGAACTGTGCTGTGTGAACTTGCTGTGTTACCTGGTGGTGCCCAGACTCCAGCTGATGTTAACTTTTGGGTTACTGCTTCCAGCCAGACAGTCCATCTCGATAGTCTCTCCAGCACGTAACTCCTTCTGTTTCACCGTGATCTTCAAACTTACTGCAGGAACTTTACCAGGAATCCGACACACAACACCCGAACACATGAGCACACACTGCCACTGAGTGCAAAAGAAACAGCTCTAAAATTGTACTCGGATCTGAGTCCCAAAGGATCTGATCTGCTAGAGAGAGTGATCACAATGACACTCTTGCTAATAATGATGATCACAGAGCTACAGATCTTTTGGGAAATCAAGCAGCAGACAGGTTGATAAAACAGGGAACTGGTTTGAAAAAAGTTAGGGGAGGTTAAAGTAATCTGTCCAGGCTTGTGATCTCTGGAGGTTGGCTGTGTCTTCAATCCACAACCAGAAGCACCAACATCATTTTCTGAGAATCATATCGTGCAGTGAAAGTGTCATGTGATGAATCAGATGCCATAACAATTCTCATAGTGCAGCGAACTTATTATTTAACCCAGCTTTTAAGGTTGCAAATTTGTTTAATTGTCATAAATAAACTCAAAACGGTTAACCCTGGATATTTAAAAAGACATTTAAATTAAATGCTAAGTATATTATGATTGACTCACATTGGACCCGAAGTTTAGTCTCAGCCGATCGCACTTTCTTGGCCTCGTTGGTGGCATTGCAGCAATACGTGGCTAAATTATCGCTGGGTTGGAGAGTGAGAAGGAGCTCCCGTGACACACCACGCTCAGACTGGATATGTTTTGATGGCACCTGTACAACTTTACCATTCTAATATCACACACACACAGACACACATACATTTATTCACACAGCACTCCACTTTGATACAGTAATTTTATTATTATTATTATTATTATTATTATTATTATTATTATTATTATTGTTGTTGTTGTTGTTGTTATCATTATTATTATTGGTTTGTTCTTCTCAATATAAAACTGGTAGAAAAAAAGGGTTCATACCAAGACTATACCACAGTGTTGTTGAATTCTCAATTCTGATTGGTCAGAACAGCAGCACTGACTGTAGATCTGGCTGCAGAGTTCATATTAATGACTTGTATGGTAATGCTCCATATAAATGGACTAATACTCCATATAAATGGACATATATATATACAGTCAGGTCCATAAATATTGGGACATCGACACAATTCTAACATTTTTGGCTCTATACACCAC
>CM075016.1:18314534-18335652 GCA_037576675.1 Pangasius sanitwongsei | reverse complement strand
AAGAGGATTTATGCTGATATTGCCCAAAAACCCTATTTTGTTCAGGCGTTTCCAAACTTTTGGAGGGCGGTGTATATATATATATATATGGTGTAATTTTCTGTAAGATTTTTATTTAACATTTTTGAAAGGAGTCTCCAGTGTCAGGGTTTTTTTTTTTTTTTTTAAGTCTTCAGAACAGAGAGCTTTTTGATTTCTAAGGAACAAGACATTATTAATTTCTCAAGAGAAAACAAAAGAGACCAGTGATGGAGCAACTGCTTATAGCTGCTATAACATGTTCCACAACATTATGAGTAACTACAAATGGCTAAAAAGTACCATGTGTCATTCTTTAATAATTCTTTCAAAAATCGCTGTGGTTTAAGAGAAATAAAACACATTAGGAGATGCCGTTATAGGAAAATAATCTACGTCAGTGTGGTAAAAGTAACTCCTCTTCACACTGGACCTCATCACATCACCCTGTCATTGATTACTTTCCTATAACAGCACACCCCAAGTTGTTTAATCTTTACATTTTAACTAATTAAACAATTGACACTTTTGACATGTTTGGGTTCAAATTAGTCAACATCCAAAACAGCCTCGAGAATAATAAATTTCATCCAAAAAATCATCAAGGAAACAGATGATTTGATAAATATTTCATGCTGTTAACATGCTGTTAGCTTTGCAGTAGTTCACCTTAATTGGTACACTGTGACTCTTTGAGGCACACTGGGAACACAACTTGTTTCACACTCTATTTGCATAAGTGTTCAATTTCAAAATCTGAATATTTTATGAAAATAATATTTCAATCCGGTTGATCCTGTACAGCATTATATCTTAATTTAACATACATCTATGTGTGTTGCAAAAATGAATGTGCACTGACTGCAATATTTCTGCAATACACAATGAGTGCTTCCCAATACTCTAACTAATGCCTGCATGACTCCTTGATCCAATGTCCATTGGCTTCTGAGCCAGAAAATATTCTCAGTTGTTTTATTGTGCTCAGACAGTCGAGGAGAGAAGAGAGGAGGCTTCCAGATCAAGGATACACTGGCCATAAATATACAGAAGTCTTTGTGTTATAGCGTGTACTGTAAGCCTATGTTTAAAAAAAAGGATAAGTACCTGCCACAATACATTTAATGGCACTTTTGATATCAGGTAGATGAAATGCTTTTAATTAAAAAAAAGGATTTAATGGTAATTAACTCTGTATATTCATTTGGTCATTACTGCTCCTGAAACAGCAATGTTTATATACTCTTCTATGTATTATTTCTTTATCTTGAGGATCACAAAGTCAGGTCTTCTTAGCATTCTTGTTTTTTAATGTTTCCATATCTCTTTAAACTTTCCAACCTTTGTCATGGTTGCTGTCATGATTTTCTGCCTGATGCAGAATAAATGGCTGCAGAAGACTGCAGTAGAATAACCCAGGCTTAACACATGGGAGGTGGGACACTTTGGTCTGGGCCAGGTTGACGATTTCCGAGCATAACCAATGTAAATTGGAAAAACTGACAACTAGCAAAAAGTGCTTTACTAATCTATTTTCAAGAAAGTGAGAGTAGGTGATTAAATTATCTATAATAAAAGATCTAGGTATCAAACTAGACAATATATTTATCAAATGCTAACAAGCATTCATCATCACCATGTTCACTTTTTCAAAACTCTTCACACCTCTCTCTGTATAAACACCCAGCTTAGCACATAAGTTCATCTCATGACCCAAACACACTACAATTGTCAAAACACCACAAGACATGCACTATTTCTCTTCTAACAAGTATATTTTGTCAAAAACAGAACAATAGCAAAAAAGAAACACACAAGTAACAACTAGATGATATCTATATTGATGATGTTGTCAATCGCTTTTTTCCTATTTTATATTATTGTTGTCACTTGAGTGTTTTTTTTAAATGTTCAGTTACAAACAGAATCGTACATCTTACAATAATTGTAAGTAATATAGTGTATATAACAGAAAAATACAAATAAGAAATTAAAAATGTTAGAAACAGAAGAAATATTCTAACTGTAACAGAATAAAATTTCAAGCTTCTGTGTATGTTGGTAAATAATTTAGGAGGTAAAGCGATGCCATCTTGAATTGAGGCAATGAGGCACCATCATGAAATGATGCACGACCTTGAAATGTCGGCATATTGTTTGGGTGGATTCAGGATTTGTGGTGTGATATTCCTGCACACAGTGCTGTTGCTACCTCTCTGACTCAGAACATTCAGCGCGGCCCTTTTTAGTTATTTGATTTACTGTTTTTTACTTATCTGGTATTTGACAATTTGACATCTAAACTCTCATTCCTTTGCTTTTTAATTTGAGTCTAATCAATTTTGATAGAAAGCACATAAACTTTTGCAAGTTGGGATGCAGAGATGCATAATTCAGTAAATGTAGGCGGCCATCCATGTTAGGCCACGGAATGAGGAATCGGCGGGTTTCTTTTTATACACACTTCAAGTCCACGGGTAAATGACATTCGAACTTGCATCTTTTTTATTAGTCCAAGTGAAAAACATTTGTTTCATAATCTAATGGGAACAAAAAATTCTCACAAACAATGAAGTGGGCAAAAAACTATATTCCCCCCACTTCTTCCTCATCCAAACATTTGCCCCATACCCCCCCAACCATGACATACATGTTACCTTGACCCCCCACTCCCAGTGCTGAACACACCTACATTTAACATACCCATAACAAAAAAGTAGGTAAACAAATTCATATACAGACAAGAATAAGTATCATAATCAAAACTGATAATCATATTATATTCTATATATAAGTCTGTCATCGTGAGTACTGTTCTGAAATATTCTGAAAATTAGTTTCAAATGGTAGGACTTTTTGATATAGTACGACTTTTATATATGCACTGTATACACAGACCTTCAACCATGTCAAGCTGCCAGTGGGGTTTCCTCCACTGGAAAAGCACACCAGCCGAATGGTCATCCCTGAACGCAGGAGAGTTCCTTCTGGTGGGGCATCTAACCAAACCTTCTGAGGAGGATCTGAGAGAGAGAGAGAGAGAGAGAGAGAGAGAGAAAACAATTAATTTAATTAAGAGCATTTTTGCTTCAGTGACAATAACAAGTGGAAATGATGCGGTAGAAAAGCATGCTTCACACTCACAGTACACACTGAGGGTTTTGGTTTGAATTCTGGAGAATCGTGTGCCTTTATTAAAAGCTTCACAGGTGAGCAACAGTCCGTTTTCCTCCCTGGATACGGTGTGAGTCAGATTAGACATTGTCATCATCCCACCATTCTCTCCCTTCAAAACATAAGAATTACTTCAACATGATTTATAATAGAATAACAACAGTAACAATAAACATGCTAACATAAATCTATCTATCTATCTATCTATCTATCTATCTATCTATCTATCTATCTATCTATCTATCTATCTATCACAGCTTTATATTAATGCACTCCTTATACTAATACATGATTGTTTCTAGTAACAGCTAATAAATTTTAACAAAGAAAAATGTATAAGTGTTGATATGGTGATATTTTCTGTAAGATATTTATTTAGCGTTTTGGAAAGAGTCTCCAGTGTTAGGAGTTTGTAACAGTCAGTATGTTTTCTACCATGAGAAAGACTTCAGGACAGAGGAGTTTGCACTTTCAGTTTTCTTGGTCACATCTTGGTCACTTTTTTTTAATTATTAATTTCTTGAGAAAGAAAAAAAGTAGAGGCTATTGAATGAACTTGTTTTGTGGACATTAAATGTGCGCAACAATAAATGTAAATGTAAACCAATTAAACTACTTGTTTATCTTGGCAAATTGCTGTTGGATAAAATAAAACACTTTGGGATCTGCTGTTATAGGAAAATAATCCACTTCTCATCACACTACCCTGTCATTGATTCTTCTTTCTTTAAAAAAAAAAAAAACATTCAGTAACAGTATTCTTAAAATAAATGGCAATTGTCACCTTTGTAGCTGTTTTGCACCTTGTAGTCTTGGGAACATTGATGGATTTTGTACAATGTTTTAGCCCAAACCTGGATTCCTCTGCCATAAGGTTAATATCTTTCAACAAGATAATGACCCCAGACAAAGATATGGTTGTGGTACATAAAATACATATTATGCAATGGCTATGTCATGACTTTATTTGAAAATTTTTGATTTTGTAGATGTTGTGCTAATACGTTATGATGAGATCAAACACAGAAGCATTACTGGGGTTTAAAACAATGTGTATCTATATTTTAAGTGTATAGTGACAGTTATTCATTACAGTGGCACCACTGATCTACTCATTAAATTGATTCTCTTTTCAAAGCTCACTTGCACTCGAGTATGAGGGTGATTTAATTAATAAAGGAAAACCACACTGAAATCATCATGTCCACCAACTAATATTTAGAAATAGAAACTCTCAAACAAATATTTCGTTTCCATGTGTAGCCTACTTGAAGAAGTCATACATTTTCTAGTGCTACATTTCATGGCTCCAATGACCAACTGTGTTAATCATTGATTATAGTAGATAGATTTATTATTGTACATTGCATGTGTCACTCCAAGTACTCTGACTTTGATTTTTTTTGTAAAGCCTGAATAAAAAGATGGCATTTCTAACATCATATCTATTCATGTCTGCAGCACCACTGCAATAGGCCAGTAATTAATGTAAATTATATGTAAAGGTGACTCTAATGTCTAGTCAATAATTTCTTGATTCAGAAGGTCAAATGTGAAGCATTTGTTCATGAACTTCCTTTTCACTATAGACTTTTACAGTGGCAAGACTTGAAAAGAATAATTACGAGGTTTGAAATAAAAATACATTTTGTAGATAAAAGATCCAGAAGGTCTCTGACAAGTGTTTAATTTTTTTTACTCCAGAACAAGCAGCTCAGTTTTTTTTTTTTCTTTTTAATGTCAAACTCATTTGCAAGTGGTCTGATTTGCACGTGTGAGGAGGTAGCCTCAGCCTAAAATGTGCAACCTCACTCTGCACGCTTAATTACTGTCAAGTGAAGAGAAAACACATCACAAAAAGCGCAGGTAGAGACAAAAATACAAGCACTGAAACAGCACAGCGCAAAAAGGTCATTCTTATTCTCTCGTAATATATATCAAAGTGTAATAAAATAGCACTGGGTGCATGCAAATGAAAAATGTAATCAAATGGAAAATTTATCAAAATGAACAAGGGGTCCAGAGAGGCGCGAGGCAGCCTTGTGCTGGCTTTTATTCACTTACATTTCATTAAACTCAAACTCTACCAAAAGGAACTAGGAAAAAAAAATAAGAAGAAAAAATTAGACAGAACACATTTCTCAAAGGAAATTAAGTGGCAAAAAGGGTCCAAACTAAAGGATGAGTCATTCAAGCTCCGCTATGGTCAGGGCGGCAGGATTTGTTTTGTAGTATAATAGCAGAATTTGAGTTTTAATCAAATATTCCACTCTAGGAAGTGGTTGAGTGTCAGAGCTCAAACCCCAGAAGGTTTTTATTTGACAGCGTTTCATACCATCCCGGACTTCAAGACTGAACTCATCATGTGCCCAACAAAGTTCTGAAATGCTAAAAGTCTTACTTTAAAAGGAGCACAATTTATAATGTGTCTAAATTAATCAGAACTACATAAAGGCACAAAGACAGTAAATGATAGTTTTCTCTGAACATTTTGTCATGGAATTATAATGCTGAATAGCTGAATGCTCTTCTCAAGTGATGACTGTTTTTATTTTACACAAAAAAAGCTGCCTAAAGACATATTTGACATTAAGAAGGGACTAAAACAGAAGTGTCAGTCTCTAGTATCAGGGCTTGTGGACTAGTGTTTAGAAGAGCTTAGCATTCTACCTCATTTAATACACATAATTCAACTCAGCTAGGGATGTATTTAGAGTCAGCAAGTACAAAGCTTGTGCAAATATTTATGTGGGGAAGTTATGCATATCCGGAATTGGGTTACACACATATAAGTTGATTTCCAACAAGTATCGTAATCAATATCTAATAAGAGTCTATTACCAATATAGGCTACTACTGAATGAATAGCTAGTTAGAAGTCCTAGTCCTAGTAATTATCACTTTAATCACTGCAAATTTGGTTTAATTTAACATTATGGCTTCCACCCTCATTATTTGGATTTTTTTTTTCACATCATGCACCAACAGTTAATGACAAGATATACACTATATGCCCAAAGGTTTGCAGGCTCCTGAGCCTCACATCCATATGTGGAGCTTCCCCAAAATGCTGCGACAAAGTTGGACACACACAACTGTATAGGGTGTCTGAGTAGAATTAATATTGCCCTTCACTGGAACTAAGGAGCTCAAACATCTTCCAGCATGACAATGCTGCTGTGCACAAAGCGAGGTCCATGAAGACAGACATGGTTTGCCAAGGTTGCAGTGGAAGAACTGGAGAAGCCAGCATAGAGCCCTGATCTCAACCCCAGTGAACACCTTTGTGATGTAGCTGAATGATCACTAGCCTTCTCAGAGCCACACTCCAAAATCTAGTGGAAAGCCTTCTCAGAAGAAGGGAGGATATTATAACAGAAAAAGGCAACAAAATCTGCAATGAGATGTTGAACAAGCACATATGGGCCTGATGGTCAGGTGCCCACAAACCTTTGGCCATATAGTGTACTGAATTGAGGTCATGAAATCATAATATGTGCACAGCATGTAGGCTACTTGATCATGCTTTTATGATATTGCTACTTAATAATGCTTATAAATGTTGAGCGAATTATACTGTCCAAGTAGTGATTAAGTCTGTGGTTATGTCTGAGGTCTGAATACTGAAATGTGCAATTTATCTATGGATAAATCTGTAGAACACCTGTAATTACCAAGGCCTACATGGGTGGTGCAATAAATGCATATCTACCATATGTATGACTGTCAGCTTCAAGGATTGGACCTTGGACACTACTGGACTATAACATAAAAACATATAACATAACATATAACATATAACATAAAAGTGGACTTTTTTGTGCATATTTGAAGGACTACTCAATTCCATTATATTATTGGTTAATATTTTTAAGTCATCGCCTCTTAATTAAAATTAATAAATAAATTAATTCATTAACTTAAAAAATAAAAAGTGTGTCTTTTCAGTGATTGATACTAATGAATTATGCACAACATGACCATGACATGAATAAACAAGGTAAAAAAAAAAGAAAAAAAAAGTGAATTTAAATTTCAGGTTGTATTCAATATTATATCAAATTGTTCTCTTATATCCAAGTTCTTGCAAGATGAGTCAGATTCTGACTCAGTGTCTTTTACCTCAGTGATAGTGATGACAGTGGTGTTGAGCTCCTTGGAGCCGAGCCACCAGCGGATATGAACCGGTGGATTACTGGAGGACGTAGAGCAGCACACATTCACCTCTGTTCCCTCTATAGCTTCAGAGGAGCCACTTAGTTCCACATTAGAGGGCTCAACTGGTAGATTGAGAACAGCGGGGGAAAAAAAGAGACAGATAGTGCAAATCAGTGTTGCTTCTGAGAAGAAAAATATCTCAAGTGTAATGCAATGGATAAAATAACCAGCTTAATGATTTACTACCTACACTGAAAAAAGCTCATTAAATTTACTTAATTCAAATGATTGCATCGGTTCCACATGATTGAATTGAGTTACATTAACACAATTTGTTTTCATACATCCAATAATCATTTATTTTCAAAGCCCTGAATAAAACTGAACCCTGTGCTCTCTCTCAAACTGAGGATCGAAGCCAGGTAGGTGGTATTCTGCAACAGTGAAATTACTGCTGCGCTATTCTAAACATGCTTTAATTGTGTTAATTTAATACTATAGTTACAGTTCCCGTCGGTGCCAACATCCTTGCAAGTTTTCATAATGTAAGTGGTCTACATTAATACTACATGAGTTGATCATGCTCATTCTACATAATTTAATCTAGTAATTAGAAATGTGTTTAAATTAAGTTTAGTATACGCAATGAAATCAAGATTTGATGAGAAACATATTATATAAATATAATATTAAATACTTATTTTTGTACAAACTACACATAATATGTTCTCTTAAATCTGACTGACCACATATTCAATTTTTTTTCTCAGTTTACTGTCTACTGCCAAAATCCAATTTCAACATCAAAATGTGGGAAATTTTTATTTTTATTTATTTATTTATTTATTTATTTATTTATTTATTTAACTAACTAACTAACTAACTAACTAACTACAGGGTGTCCCAAAAGTCTCCATACATAGGGGACTATGTATGACAGCACCATGGTGGTTGTGCCTTTGTCAGTGGATGTTCGTGGACGTCCACTTCTCGGTCCATAACTCTTCAAGTATTTTTGAATTTGTTAATAACTTTAGCAAATGTGTCATGTGTGATGTGCTTGCCATGTTTCCTGTTAAAGTCCACTGCAACCTTGCGACAGCTTCCTGATCCAGCCATGAGAATGATTTCAATATGTCCTTCTTTTGTCAAAGGCATTCTTTAATATAAAGTAAGTATGAAAAAATTTGGAAGACATTTTGCTAAAAAGTGTTAATCTCCCCTATGTATGGAGACATTTGGGAGACCTTGTAGTTTTGGTTAATATATTAACTGATCATTTGTACTGTTAAAGGTACTATCAAAATAAAATTGAATGAACGATTTATATGTAATAAATATGAGAATGTCATGTTGTTTTTCAGTCTTGAAATCATTTCTCTACTCACCTGAAAGGATTCATCAGTTTTCTTCAGGTCACAAAGAGGTATACTATCACTTGAAGGACAAGGGAAACTCTTAAAAGTAACAATATTTATATTCTGAATGGAGAAGACACCTAGACAGTGACACATGGTTTCCGAATAGTGGAATTTTCCAACAAAGGCCCTTGAGTGAGTATTGACACATTTTCATGATTGAAAGAGTAGCTGACCTACTAATACAAGACCCTCCTGTTTCAAATATACCAGTCAAATGGTCAAATGAGAACTTTATTTCTTTGGCATGTTTTCTTCATAAAATCTATAAATGTTTTTGTTACAGCACTGTGACATAGCTCGGGACAATTGCATTGAATGGATTGGATCTTTCATTTATTGTCCTTCAGCCTGTGATGTATCCTCTTCCTTTAAACCCTTCAGACAAAGACCAAGCAAAGGTCTTGGAAAAGCTCAGGGACTGGACAATTCATTTTGCACGTAAGTATAATACACACCCCTATGTTATTGCACATCAGGCTTGCACGTACCATCCTTAGAGCTTTTATCCTCTCTGTCAGTTCTACATTTTTGTTTTCTATGTGACTGGTGCTTTTATTGAAAGCCATGAATCAGTTTGCCAGAATATAGATCGTGAATATATCTGAGCAACGATCACACATTGGCTCTCTAGCACTCCTTGGAAACCCGTCACATAGTGAAACCTTAGCTATTTTTTTAACTACTATCTCTAGTTCGACAGGTGTTCCTGAACTACTGTATGTTTCTCTTACATATCTCAACTGCAAGTAAAGTTATACCATTATAGTATGTGTACCTTCAAAAGTGCAAAGGGAGAAAAATGCATTTAAGGATTTCATTGCAATTCCACTGAAAGACACCAACAAACTAAATGCAATAAATGCCTTTAATTAAACACATGATAAATCAAGTATTACAAAATAAATATGCATTTTATCAAAGATTCTTTGTCTACAATAGAAAACGAGCAATCACTTAGATCATAAGCATCATCCATATCATTTTCTCTAATCTCATTTTCTGAGGTAAATATGAGTCACGGAATTTAAGCAGGAGCTTCATTGTCGCTCGTGACGCAACTGATCACTGTTCGCTGTTACTGTGGTATTGAAATAATCACTGATTAATTCAATGAGTTGTGCTCTGTTGGTTAAACTAGCATGTAACCTTTGTTCACGGCTGTCTCTACACTGTAAGCAGCTGCTCACCTTAATACTGTTTACAAACTGCAACAATTTATGTGCATTTTGCTATGGAAGGTTACAAACAACTTGCTCAAGAAAAAGGTTATTCACTGCATGAAATCACATTTAACCAGCAAGCTAGCAATTAAAACACTGCATTTATTAAACTGCCTCCTGATCTACCTAAAGCCATGGAAGGTTTCTGAGAGTTAATAAAATCACTTCTACATAATTTCAAAGAAATATTTTTGTTTTCTTAAAGTAGAAGTGTCAAAGTATGTCATAAGGAGAAAACAAAATGTCAAAACTTGATTTTTTTTCTGTCATTTTTTCGTCATCTGATGGGTTTCCCATACCGCCACACACATATACAGACATGGTAAAAAGAAAGTACACCCATTTTCAAGTCTATGTTTTTAGTTATTAGGGCCTAAATAACAATTGTGTGTTGTCCTCACCAACTTCTATAAACAAATAACTTCAGGTAACAATGAAAAAAAAAAAAAAAGATTTCAATATGTAGTCATTTTTTTTCCAAAAAGTAAAATAACATTCAGAAACCATATTTAAAATAAGTACACCATATAGTTCAGTAACAAGTAGAACCATCTTCAGCAACAATAGCTTGACGTCTAGGAGTTTATTAGTCTCTCACATCATTTTGGAGAAATTTTGGCCCACTCTTGTTTGCAAATTTGAAAGCTTTGAAATGGACTGTCTCTCTCCCTGCACAAGTTACCTCACACGTCATGACATTTAACTAGTATTTAGATGTTCATGAACTCCGCATAACTTTTTAACAAGCCTTCAATTAGTTGTAAACCACTTTTAATCTGCTAATTGATTCTTCTCCCTACGCATCACTTACAACTTCATAGGCTTTTACAAATCAGACTGCTATAATTAAAAGGTGCACTAATTAAAACAGTCTCTGGAGGCAAACAAAATGTCTGCGTCGGCATGGTTTCCTTTTTCTTTCCTTTTCACAAATTTGATGAACCATTTTAAAAGCCACTGAGGAAACAATAACAATTACTCGCATTTAATGTTCACCCCAGGTTTGAGACAATTGCTTGATGAAACGCAAGCATTAAAGAACAGTAGATTCAGTAAGATGCCAGGGAATGTAAAATATTAACAAAATGTTTAATGACACCAAACTTTAGTGTTAAACATCCAGCAAAGTTTGCATGGAGAAAGAAGATTTGATAAAATGTCAGGGATGAGTTTCCAAAAGCGTCACAGCACAAAGTGCATTGTTAAATGGGGAATCAAGAATTACATTAAACACTCTCTCTGCTTTATGAGGCATTTTGTGAAACTAGGAGAATTGAGTGAGCTTAACTTGATATTGTAATGTGCACAACTGATTGACATCCATCTGTCCGAGACTCTCAACTTGTTATCCGCTCAAGAACTTGATACACTGGTGCAAGTTGGGATTGTTCACCGTTCCATATACAGATCTGCTGCACTAAGTTATAGAATGATTATAGTAAACTATAGTTGCAAGGTTAGCCTTCACTTGCTGGTATGCGTTTACTGGAACATGCCCTGTTATGTATATACCCCCCCCCAAAAAAAAATGTTAACTTCTTAAGACATTTAAATAATTATAAAATATATATTTAGCTGTATTTGCAGCTGTAATAAATTAACTAACCCTGTAATGCATACATTTTAAAACACATTGGAATTATTTAGATTTTAAAATTTTCTAAATATCACTAATTTTAAAAAGGAAATGGACTTTCCATGTGTATGAATAATGTGTATCAAAGTTAATAGTAAAAAGAGATAAAAATAAGGGGAAAAAATATTTTTTCCTTTGCAGAGTCTTGCTATATTAGTACATCCTAAATGTTAAACAAGCATCTCCTTACAGAAATGTTGGCACATCACTAGCTATGCATTTTTGTTAGTTAAGAACAGCACATATTTGTTTTTAATCTGTTTATTATTAGTCTTAGATTATGTGGAGCATCTGCTATACAAGCCCCTGTGTTTCTACAGAAACTGTAACATATTAGAATGAGTGCATTAATATATACAAACCTGTGATTTACCATCGGCACAACTGTCAGAGCTACTGTTATAGAAAATGAATCTACACATTCTGACCAATCAGAGTCGTGAATTCAACAGCGCTGTTGTAAACCGTGTTTTTAACAATAAAGCTGGTGATAAATGAAATGAAGAATAGTCTGTAAACTAATTATATTTTCTTGATAATGCCAATCAGTTTATTTGTTTTGTAAATAATGCCATCAGGTCAAGACATGATTAATGCTGCACTTTTTGGCCCTTTAGACACCGAGAACAAAAAGGTCAGTATGAAAGAAAGGTCAAATGAGCTGAAAATGAAGCCTGTTGACTCACAGAGGATGGAGAGGGTGCGAGTGATGGCCATAGGAGATCGGGACACTTGATTAACACTCTCACAGCGTAGCACAGCTTTATTGTCTTCTGGCTTCACCTTCATCAACAGCGTACTGCTGGCCTTACGGGAGACAGTGTCCATTTCCCAGATAGTAGACAACACCTCATCATTCTGAGAAAGAAAGAAAGAAAGAATTTATTATATAACATGATGATGATGATTATGATTATGATGAGGATGATGATGATGATGATGATGATTATTATTATTATTATTATTTGTTCTATGGTCATTCTTTGATATTCCTAACTAACTGTATTTGTTAATAACAGTTTTTCTCATCCCTGTAATGCTTTGGTAGACCTGTAACTGTCTACTGAATTAAATTGAATTTGAGTGGAGCAAATTTTATTGAGAGATAAAGAATCGGCATAAGAGACAGCAAGATAGAGAAAGGAGAAAGAGAGAGCAAAGGCATTGAAAGGGACAAAGCATGAAAGAGAAACAGGATAGGACAGTTTGAGACACAGAAAGAGATGTGAGAGAGTGAGAGAAGAGGGGGGATAGTGTGAAAGGCAGAGATATATCTCTATGAGAGGCAGAGATATAGAGTGAGAGAGAAAGAGGAAGGTATAATGAGAGTGAAAAATATATATAGAGAGAAAAATAGCCTGACACAAATAGACAGAGAAAGGTGGACAGCTGATGACTCAAGTGACAGGGGAAAAAATGATTGAGAGATAAAGAATAAAAGACAGAGGGACAGGAAGGAAGAAAGAAAGAAAGTGTTAGAATGACGAGGGAAAAGGAGAAACATTTAGAGCGAGACAAACAATTACAAGGATAGAAAAGTGAGGCAACTAACATAGCTAGCTAATTAATGCTAATTAACATCTTACATATGGTGTCTGTTGAGTCATTTGACATTATTGACATACTGAAGAGTCTGATTAATGCAGTTGGCTTGTTAGTTAGCCAGATAAAAAATGCTAAAAGCTGTCTGTCAGCTAGCTTTTACCAAAGTAACAACTTCTGGCAGACGATGTGCTGGTTAAGCAAAAGAAGGGAGAAAAAGCTAGCTATGAAACAGACAGCTAACATACATCTGTAAGTATGCTGGCTAGCTATGTTAGCCAGCTTACTCTTCATGGAGTAAGCTGGCTAACATAGCTAGCTAGTTAAATAGCTAATAAATCCTATCTAAAATGTCTAACCATATAACGTCTGCTAATAATAATAATAATAATAATAATAATAATAATAATAATAATAATAATAATATCATTGGCAGAAGGACAATTCCACTCACTATGTCTTTCAAACTGTTGTGTAAGTGAACAGGAATATGAGGGTGGGAGAAAGAGAAAGGCAAGTGTGAAAGAGAGATACTGTACAGCATAATCGAGTGAGAGGGAGAGATGGCAAGTCAGGCAGTGACTGAGAGAAAAACACTGAGGTCCAGGAAGAGAGAGTTATTGACAAAAAGGTGGAAAGAGAAAAAAATAAGATAAAGGAGAGCATAAAGGAGTGAGAAAGGGAAATAGATAGATATTTCTGCTTTGAAACAACCTCCTGCTGAGAGGAACTTGTTCAGTTTTAAACCTGAATGCTAACGTTTGCCTTTTCAGGACCAGCGGATGTAGCAACTGCAGTCTCACACACACACATATATATTATTCACAATGTTTGACACCATAAAAACACATTCCTTTCTCGCCCTTGAGAGCACAACTTTCTGAACTTGGACTTTCTGGTGTCCTTGGTTGAAGTGTGTGTGTGTGTGTGTATTTGCCTTTGTTTATACATTCACCTGTTTGTCTGTAAGCTGTGGGGGTGAGTGATGGGAGAGAAGCACAGACTGAGACACACAGAATACAGCGTGGCCTCAGAAACAATAAATTGCAGACCATAATTCTTACTCATCCGGCTACAAAGCCATGCTAGGATACACAGCTGTCACTGTCAAACATTTAAGCCTGTGGCCCTGACATTTTGATGTAGATAATGCACTATTAGCTTTCCATTTCTATTTATTAATTTGGAAGAGGCTTTTATCTAAAGTGACATACAAACCAAGCGGAATCTAATCCAAGCACAGAGATGAACAGTTAGCAGTTAAGGGCCTTGCTCAAGGGCCCAGCTGTGTCTTTTTGGCAGTTTAGGGATTGCATTGAGCGATCACTTGTCCTGTTAGCTTATGGCTAAAGTCAAAATCAATCCAAGTAGATAGAATTATGAAGCCTAGAGGCCAATGTTATCGAGAAAGTATACTTCTAGAGAAAGATCAGCAGGCAGACATGAAAGTGCATACTATATAAATAAAATCCAAAGTTTGTGTTTACAACTTAATACGCACAACATTAAATTCCATACACCACAAGATTTAGTTATTTTATTGGAGAAATCATAGTAAATAGCCACAGGGGATGACTATTTTCATAGCTACTGTATCTCCAGCATCTGGAAATACTGACTTACTTTGCATATCGTTTTGAATCATAAATCAATAATTTCAGATTTTCTTATCAGCTCATGTGCTGATATGTGCGGTATGTTAGCCTCTGTCAATCCACAGGAGAGCACAATAAAACAGGATTTAAATGTGTATTAGTCTCTTATTCTTAGTCTATTATGTTTAAATAGGTAGAGTTTAATAAGATTTTAATGTTTTTTTTATATACTAATTGAGCCCATCATCCCAATTCCTACCCATGTACACAAAGCTCCACCCCCAAAATCTGCCACGTGCAAAATTCAGTTTTATGCGATTGGTCAAGAGTATCTGCACTGCCTTGTTTTTCTTGTAATAAAAAAAAAAAACATATTTACTAGATTCATTATGAAAAGCTGGCCATTCAAACAATTCAAAGCTCTATACAGATTGCATTAATGTACCTGTCCCAAGCAACATCGCTAATTCTCGTGTACAGCTTAATAGTCTTTACCAGTAATAAATTACTCCACCAGGGAAAAAGCTCTGCCAGTGGTTATTCTGGTTTTACTGCATTTCTTGTTAAGTTTGGTTCTGCTAGAAGGAGAATTATCTGAACTAACACTCATACTATTATGAGAACTATCCTCAGCCACATAATACACTTGTGCTAGTAAGAAGTAATTAAAAAAATGACCATTACACCTTTAAACACAGGGGATCCATAATCAAGAACACAGACAGAGGTCAAAAACAGAACAAGAAAAATCGAGACAAGAACTTCTTAGTTGATAAAACACACAATATGGCTTTGTGTATACAAAACGTTACGTAAAGGAAAAGCAATTAATTTAGTAATTTAGGTAATTAAGTATTTCTTTTGGGTACCTTGGACAAGTGTTTTATATCGTTCATTCATTCATTCATCATGAAAAATGATTCAGGATCACACAGGATAGAATCCCATTGGACTAAGAACATTTAATGGATTTGTTACAATAAATTGATGATAAAATTAATAATGCACAGTAATGGATTGATGTAATATTCATCAGTAATATTCAGTAATATTCTTGCCTTTATATAAAAGTCTAAAATATTTTTTCACCAAAACTTTTTTCATGAAAAGCTCTTGGGAAGGGAGCTTTAGCTGTGCTATGGTGGGTAGTGTTTTGTTAAATAAACTATGTGGCAGATAGCGGATTTTGCAAAGAAACTTGTCCTGTATTTGCAACCTTTTAATCACCATGTTTGTTTGTAATGTGATCCGCCATAATTAAGACGCACATGTAGTGACCCAGTAACATTCTGTCCCACTAACAAAAGGAAAATTCTGTGTGTTTTTTTTTTTTTGCATAAATTTCAAACACATTAACTACTAAGTGATAATTATTACAGAAAAGTCTTGTAGATTGTGTGCTTATATAAAGGAGTAACATTGAAATTTGTAGCGCTTACACAATAGTCCTGATAATTAAGCTAATCATCTACAGCTACAGTTTTTTGTAAGATATAGAGGGTTTAGTAATTATAGAGAGGTGAGGGAAAATGGCCTCCCTGTAGATTGCGCTATTCAAGAATATAGCTTTCTACTGAGTTTTTTTCATATTCTGATCTAACACACCTTTCCCCAATGGAAATATATTTTTAGAACAAGAACCTTTCTAAATCTACAGAGAAAAATACCCAAGAGGAAAAAGCAGAGGAATAACCTAACGTCTTGCGGCCATACTGCAGTCACTGATGACTCTTTTCTATCTCACCTTAGTCCAGTGCAGAGTAGCCAAAGGGTTTCCTCCATATGACAGACAGAACAGCCGGAGATGGGTACCGGCGTTCACCTCTTCACTCCTCAATCCCTCTATCACCGGAGCCTGGGGTGGGACTGAGAGAGAATAGGGTAAAGAGAGAGAGAGAGAGAGAGAAGACTGTGAGACATGAGCCAATATATATTATGACATTCTGACATTTCAGTCCATTCTATAATCCTCTTCATGTCCAGAGGAAGGGCTGATAACGGAAGAGGGGAGATAAAAGAATAAATACAATGGACTGTCTGGTAGTGGTGTGCAATATGGAAGAAAAATGATTTTATATCACTATTTATTCAACAGCCTGATCAACTTTACACAAAGTAAATGGTGAAATGATCGATACACCAGGTACTCTTTTTTTTTTTTTAATCTGTAACCAAGAGAGGCATATTTCAATCCCCGAACCAGTTGAAATCAATAGTAGCCTAACAAACCAATTTTAGTTGTCAGATTTCCATTTATAATTTATTTCCAAGAAACACTGTCATATTTTTGTGTCCACTTAGCAGGCTAGAAAGCTATGGTAGCACAATCCTTATTTTTTCTTTGCTTTCTATTTTTTGCATATGGCATTTTTTGAACAAAAGGAATTAAAAAAGCTGCTGGTCCATTTCAAGCAGTTTACCCAAGTAAGCGAAGTGTAACAGGGAACAAGGATGCGAGTAAACAAGCAAGAAATATGAGCTTGAGGAAACGGACAGAGAGAGCGGCTCATTTTATTCCCTGACAGTGCCATTAAATTGGGAGCGATTTAATGCTGCCGCTGCAGAGAGGAAAGCTCGGCCCTCTGATGAAAGCATTAAGCACTGAGAGTGAGCTGCGTTCTGGCGCTAGTCCATAAAGCAAAATAACAGATGTTTAAACAGTAATAAGGTGAGGTGGAATATGAATAAATTACAGGGTGGCTCCTAAATAAAACACTGTGCCATAAAAACGAATCTTGGCCTTTGTTATTGCCGATGGACAGATGAGGACCTGGTATGACAAAGTGGCGTCTCGCTCGAAATCTGGCACAGATGGAAACAGGCATGGATTTGATGAGCTGGGTGTGCTGAGTAAGGCTGCCACGTTGGACCTCTTTTCTGCAAGATTAGCACTTAGTGCATGGGTAAAGTAGAATTGGAAGTGGGAGCAGGTAAGGGAGTGGGGGGCTGGTTGCAGGAGAAAGAGAGCGAAAGAGAAGAGAAGACAGAGCGAAGGAAGATGAAGGCAGAAAAGATAATTAAGGTCCGTGGGAGGAAAGCGGAGGAGATGGCTATGCATGCAAATGGAAGGACGCGAGCAAATGACATGAAGTGTCACAATCTGCACTGGAGTTTTAATTACTGATGCGTATGAATCTTACTTGGTTGCGAGTTGGAAGAAAATTAGCTAGCACTTGGAGTATTATAAGTAAAGTGAGAATGTAAGATGGGGAGGACATGGGTTTAGATAAGTGTGAAGCAGGCTGATGGATTTAGGATGGTGCTAAATTTCGCTAGTGTAAATATGCTCAGAGGTAGATGTGTCAGAGATAATTCAGAGAGAACACCTGCTACAGTAAGTCAGTGGATCTAACCCAGTACAAGACTGTGATACACTGTGGGTCTGAAATGCTTTATCAAGTTTAACAAAATATAACATTCCTTCAAAGTTTGAAAGGAAAACCTCCATCCTGAACATGTAACATTTATTTATATGGAAGTATCTGTGATCTAATAAGTGATTCTGGTGCTAATTTGTTGGTTGGTCTTCTATTTTCGCTATTCACATAAGAGGTTAATGGTTGCCTGCCGCTCTGACGTCACAGGGAGACACTGGCTACATTTACATGTACATCTATAGTCTGATATTAATCGGAATTTGGCAATATTCTGATTAGTATTGAGTCTTGTAAACGCCGTAATCCGATTGCCAGTTTCAGACAATATTCTGATTCCCCAAATTCTGATTCCCATCCCTGGAATATGCTCATTTTAATCAGAAATTTGTTGCATGTAAATAACTTATTCAGAAAATCCACTGAGCGGAGATATATGTGCAAGGAATTGTGGGTGCTAACAGATATTCCAACGCCTGTACACATATAAACATTGTATTCGGAATATGGCTGCAACCCGAATATATACCTTAAACTGAATTTGATGTGCATGTAAACGTAGCCATTGTTATTGCTAGCCCAATCATATAATAGTATAATAGTAGAAAAAATTCAGCAATCTCAAACATAAGTTATAACAATCATTGTTAGCTCCTAACAAACAAAAGAGCAAGAGCTTCTTTCTCACTCACCATTGTCCAGCAACGTTCAACATCATTATTAATGAGAAATCCAACATAAAAGTAGTGGAGACAGCAAACATTAGATTCAAAGTTCCAGAATAAAATGCAGCTATACATCACAGTTGCGCTGAGTTATAGCAGAGACTCAAGAGTTCAGCTAATTAGCTATGTACAAGATGGAGAGCACAATGGTGTTGATGGCAGTATTAGCATGAAAGTTAAAGCTTTGGAAACAGATCTGTTTGAGCAGAGTGTACAGATGAGGAGGTGAGAGAGCTGGATAGACTAAAGGACTAAAGCGCTGCTGCATCACTTACTGTAGAAATCTAAAACCTACTGGTGGCCCTATCATGAGGTAGTCAAATGGCATTGGGTAGGGAATCTAACCTAACTTGTCACTGAAGGAATTTTAAACTCAAAAACTGTAATCATAAACTAAATTTTGTGCACAATTTAGCATGTATGCAAGTGTTTCAGGGTAGATTTTCATTTTAAAACACTTCATTTGTCACTTTCATGCTTTTTGTGCTATTCTACAAAGCACATTGTAATGTTTCGACTGTGAATCTTTTTTTGGACGGAGAATGTTCATGTAACATTTATGGAGTAGCCTGCTTTTAACACACCAACATAAAGCTGTTCCTTTAAGTATTCCAGCTTCGAGGATTTTGTGTTTTTCTTGCCGTTTATTAAATTTCCATTGTATAAACAGAATAAAACAATGTGCAATGTGCTGTTATAGGTATATAATCAACCTCAGGTTGATAACAGCATCATACAACCCCTTCTTTGATCATTTTCCTATAACAGCACTCCAAACCCCAACATGTTTCATTCCTTACTTGATGGATTAATAAAAAAATGCCTTTCTCTGCTTTTCCATCTCATAGTCTGTTTTCATTATTAATATTCATAGGCATCCCCAGTGACCGTTAACATTTCACTAGTTGACACAAACACACAAGTTTCTGAGTCCAGTACTGAATATAAGAACGAAGAGGGGCAAAATATTCAACTATGAGGGTGGCACAACCTTTCGCAGTGCTGTATCTATGCTAAAGCACATTAACAGTAGCCACTTTTGCACACAAACACAGATGAATCAGATGAATGCATTACTAAAACACATGCTTTTTCACAGTAAAAGAAGAAGAATTTTATGTCTTGGTTCCCTGATATCAGTTGATTTCAGCTGTCTGAAAGAGGAGAAGAACATGCCATTATTGCATACACATTATTTTAAATTACAGTGCACATTTGAGAACTTAAGTCTGACCAATTGCAGAAAGTATTTCCATATTTCAGTACAGCCAAATTGATCACTGCTAAAGATTCTACCTTAATGCATAAACTACAATAAAATAAAGCAGAATTAATGTGAAATAATGTCCAAACAACACTTGTTAGAATTGCTCATTTATTGTTACCCCATTTCCCACCCAGCTCTCCCCATCATACAACAGAAACAAATCAGGGAGGGTGAAAGCTAACACGTGCTTTATCTGAGACATAACACATCTGGAGGAAAGTGCTATCTACCCTCTTCCACATACATAAGCACTGTGACCGACAGGAGAGGGAGTATGCCATTCCTCCAGTTTCACTCTCCTGGACTTCTGGCAATGGATGGCTATGGCATTGTAGTGATTTGAACTCATACAGCAAGCACTTTTCTGTTGTGTATGACAGCTGTAAAGTCATAATATTTTGAGAAAAATGTCATAGCAACAAAAAGGGAGAATAACTTCACTAAATTCTCAATGTACCTCATTTTAACACAATGTTGCTCTGAATTTTCTTCAGAATATTACAAGTTTTTTCTTGAAACCTTGTATTTTTATTTTTTAAACAGTGACCATAAAAAGCCATCATAGTTACGTCACGCTGAAGCTGAGATCCTGTCTAGTATATTAATTAAAAATTAATGCATGACTTTTTTTCTGTTTTAAAGTGTGTCTTGCCATAGAGTATTGAATGCTCATTTAGAATTTGTCTTAGTAATTTTTTTTGTCTAGTAATTTTGTATGTCTTCACAATCACTGATGATGACATGTTATGCATGTGTCAGCAAAGTGTGAGTAAATAAATTAGCTCCAGTCCAAAACAAAATCTTGGGAGTGTTTCACTCTGTGTAAAAACTGACATGACTGTTAAGGATAGGCTGTGTGAATCTAAATTTAATCAATTTAAATCTAAATGTTAAATATAAACCTATATATATATATATATATATATATATATATATATATATATATATATATACAGTCAGGTCCGGAAGTATTTGGACAATGACAGAG